>LJPJ01000748.1:377945-527079 GCA_001430935.1 Amauroascus verrucosus
GGGGGGGGGGAGCCTTCGCGGGCGGGATCGCGGGTGCGCGTTGGTGGGCGGTGAGAGACCCAGTCATGTACGAGGAGAGAGACGCGTGGGTTGGAGAGAAGGTTGAGGGTCTTTTTGGAGGAAGGATTGGTGGTCATTATGATTGTTGGGTGGGCGGAAAACGGGGTGCTAGGGAGATAGGTGTAGGACATGAGGGAGATATGAGGAGTGAGGTTGTCGCATGTTGCGAGATGGAGCTGGAGCAGAGGCGTAGGTTAGCTTAAGAGAGCGTTGCGGAGAAGGCATTTAAAAATTGGGAGGGAGTGAATGCATACGAATCTAGAATTTTTGAGACAAGACACGACTTCAGGTGGGAGGGTGGTGGAGTAGTGGGGGTGAGTGGTGGTAGCAGAGGGTTCGTAGCTGAGAGGAGGATTGTGAGAGGCCATATTGGTGTAGATTATGAGTCAATGAGGTGGTATTTGGGGCGATAAAAAGCACAGTTGGTGGCTTGTTGAGCTTAGTTGAAGCTGTTATACCATTCGACAGTCGCCCCAAAGCGGAAGTTCGAGATGACCGGATCTATGTCCCTCCGTTCCGGATCTAGGCCAAATCACATTACAAATGACATCATAGTTTGGATTGGATTACGTTAATTAAGCCGAACCACAGAATGTACTAGTTCAAATATGGCATGGAGCCCTTCTCTGTTGAAGTGATCTTATGTATTAGCTGAGGCGTGTGTCTTTTCTTGAGGCGAAGCGTCAGACTGCACACAATCTCAAAGATGGGCATACTCCTGATAACTGGTGCATACTGTCAAGGGAAAAGTTTTAGATCCTCAAAGGAACGACTCCCCGATGACTTCTCCCCGCTCGACCACATACCCCGGGGCCACATACGAGCAATTGGCGGCCGCAACATGCTGCATTCATTGACAATACCGATGGTTGGCTCAAGAGCCCCTGCCCACACATGCAGCTCCTTGGACTGGTTTTTGGCTACCCTTCACGAATTTATGCGGGGTATCACTGCATGTTCGTAAATGCCAGGAAGCATAGTGGAGCAATGCCTCGCGGAGATTCCTATGAAATATTCGTCTTGCTTCAAAGAAGACATTACATGCCGCGTTTGCGTGAAAGAGGCACTCTACGAGCTCGACCAACAAGGTCTTATCAGTCTAGCCATGGATATCACTGCAATTGAAACAGACGCAAACATAAAGGCGGGACAGGCGTAAATACTCTTGAGTTAGCCCGTACTTGTTTTTAAGGTACTCAAATATTTAAGCTAATAAATTCCTAGAAAGAAGATCTGTCTCTAGTGGACTCTTCTTTTTGGTTTTGCATACTGCTATGCTTGTTTCTCCCTACTATAGACAGTGACAGCTTAGGAAACATGGAGTTATGGGGTTTCCTCTGGCAGTTAACTTGAATTAATTAGATCTTAATAGCCTACTCCATAACAAATCACCATCTTTCCATAAAATTCTTTATGCAGACATAACAACTCTCCTCAAATGTGGGAAGACAGCAGCCAATTTTGCGGTATGACTCAAAATAGCAGGAAAACCTTCGACGGTTTGTAATATCAACAAGCCCTGGAAAATTTGTTTGTCGGGGCTTCCGGATAATGCAAGGTATGCGGCCAAAGATCATGTAAATAAAACGAAATGGCACCTCATGGCATTAGAATGGAGAACAATCGCAAAGCAATTGTTCCACTTTCAGCACCTTATCATATCTATTTCAAACACACGGCGCCACACATCCCCGCACAGTCTGAACCCAGGATCGGTATGCATGGCCTTTGTATACTCCCAATACTCAGGTAAGTAACCTGCACATTCCCAATCCACAATCCCTGATAAACGAGTTCCTTCGACGAAATTATTGGAGGGACGCAAGTCTCCATGCGTAAAAAAGGACTGATGTTGATACAAACGTGCCGAAGCCATTGTGTCCTCTTTCACCGGATTACCTTTAAAGCCAATACAGCGAGCAAAATCAGATTCTGTTGAAGGACCCAGCGGTTCTGTCTAGGAGACGGTAATCGATTATCGGCCCGCCATGCGTGTTGGCAAATCGATAGAGAGTGGTGTTTGGAATGGATTGCAGCTCTCTGCATTGTGCAAGATCATCCGCCAGTTGCTCACGCTCCCCGTAGGACATATAATGGAATACCTCGACAAGTTGCCGGCCTCTAACGCTCGTCATGACAAAGACAGTTTCCTCTTTGTTTTGGAAGGAATCCACAAACAAAGGCGCTGGTATAGAAGTGTACTGTCAACCAGTTTTAGTGCATTCTGCTCATTCTGACTAGAATATGTGCAGGTTTTGAGATAAAGACCAAAGGGTAGTTTCTGCACAAAAGGTGTGGAATGGTGGCCAAGCCAATTTCCTACTCTCGAGAGAATATGGTACACCATCACTCGCACAGTTTTAGGCACAATGTACCATACTCTTCGGATTGCTTGACATGCCCATTTCCCAAGAGTAACTTATTCGCATCACAATTAGCTTGGTAAAATTAGGACAATATTATCTGTGCACGTACATCTTGCAGGTTGCGGCCAACCCTGAGCAATTCGCTCCCCGATAGCAAAGTGATGGAGTAAAGCTGCAAAGCAGGAGTGGATTTCGAATAAGAGTGGATTTGAACTTGTATCATTAATATGTACGGCGAAGTCATGTACGACGCCATGGAAATGTGTCCCAGTGCTGAAAACAATGCCCTATATGGCACCGATGCAGATTTGAAGAGATAATACTATCCAAATTCGGACTTAATTAGGCCTCCAAAATCTAATGGTAATTGCAAGGACAATTACAAACCTCGAGCTTGATCACTCCTGTGTTTGTAAAATTGTCTGGGTCTATCCACGATCTTGAGCGATGTCGATGTGAAATGTAAATGTGGCCATTCCGAAAAGCTGAATGAACACTAAGTGATAGAAGCCACAGATTCTTGATAACGGTTTGGTCATCATTACCTTGCACGTTTCGTACCCGAGATATTTTAGGCGCTGTCACAAATGCTTCCATGACCGAATAAAGATGGCTCTTCAATTGGACATCAGAATGATTTTTTTTTTAAAAGGCAAAAAAAGAAAATTGCAACACATACCTCAGGATCGATGTCACGGGCACCAAATATGGTAGGCGGAATGATATAGGCTGCTTCTGGTTGTATTGATGCATCACGCTTTGAATCGCTTGTGAAATAGCATCTCGGGCCGTCCCGCTTCTGAATAAGGTCCCGGAATCGCGGTGGCATTTCAATCAATAGAAGGTCTATAGTTAGCGGAGGTTCAATGATGATTAGAGCTGGGCCTTCCCCACATTTTCGGGCAACCACCCTGAGATCGTGTTTAAGGCCGCGGAAGACTTCTTCAGCGCTCATGCCATGGTCTGCATTAACCACTTTCAAAACAAACTGAGCAGCATGTCTGTGATCCACAGAATTCTCCACGAAAGCAGTGAATAACTTGTGTTCGATGGCGGTAAGACGGGCGGATGCAATGGCATCCAAGGCAACCTTAATGTCGGCGTCCGCCGGTTCCATCACGACAGAGGAAAAAGCAAGATAAAGGTATAGGGCGCACCAGAATAGGTGTCAAGAATGAGAAATTGGTATTAATGCTAATAATCAAGTCAATAGTATTGATTGTTGGACTGTACGCAAGGGGTACAGCCAGTTAGCATAACCACCTCATATCGGCGCTTGGTGATTGGCAGCCTAGCCATGGGCGAGTCCCATCATCAAGCAGAACATTGCAGGACAACTCCTCTTAAGTCTAAACAGGTGAAATTTGAATTGTCCCGCTTGCTACGGAGTGCTATTATTCCCGTTTCCTCTCAAGGACACTCGAGAAGTTGTTCCAAAAGATGTGGACCAGGTGAGTATCACATGACTTAGTGGCTCAGTTGATTATACCACGTGACCGTATTCTTCCCCGCATTTCCCGTCGGGGAAAGAGAGTGTGGCTGGTAAAGGGAAATCCACAGTTCCTCTTCGATGCCTCAAAGCAAGAATCAAGAGTGAGTGAGTGAGTGAGTGAATTAACTAATACGTTTTTCTCCCTCACACAACATCCTCTTCTTCTCTCTCTTTCTTGGTGTCAATGTATTATGTACTGCCAAAGTAACACACTTGGGTAAACACTTAACCATCTACTTTGCCGACTTGTCTTCCACTCTCTCTCTCTTCACTTTCCCGTTGCTTTTATCGCTCTGTATTCTAGCCGAGTCTTCTCTTGCCAACTTGTCTGTAGTAGCATTGCCTTCTCCCCCGTCAATCCTTGTCGCTCTGATTGAAACTGCCCTGGACCACCCTTTCGTCCGTTTCCCGGCTTCCTTCACACACACACATACACACTAACTACCTGATCGGTACTTTTCCCGTCTCAGCCCCTCACTTTTGCTTGTCGCATGTATCACTACTGCCCTTAGCTGTCTTTGGGCTCGTTCCTAACCTTGCCCGAGCTCTACTCTTCCTCACCTCTCACTCCCCAACCTCACTCTTACCACTTCCCTTCCTCGTTGTCCTGTTTAATACCCTATTTCATTGTGTTTGTTCTTCGCCTTTTCTTCGCCTCTTAGCATCTCTCTTTGCATTCCTTTTTGTCTATCCAGCCTGCATCTTGTCTTTCCATCCCATCCGCCATCCTCCACCTACCCCTCCCGATCAATATATATCCCAATCGCAGCACCCGCCCATCATGCTCGCTACCCGTCTTCCTCGCTCCAGCTTCCAATCTTCTTCCCTTATTTCCCGTTCCTTTGCTACCTCCAGCGTTCGTTTCAAAGCTCCGTCCATCAGAGACATCACCCCAGACAATGCTGCTACATTCAATGCGCGTCAGAAGGAATTTCGTGAGAATCTTGAAGCTGCACGGAAGAAAAAGATAGAGCAAGAGAGTCAGTCGGTTGATAATTTTGTTTCCTCCACTTCTACATCCTCTTCCTCTTCCGTTCCTACGGGCTCTCCTGCTCCCATTGCTCCAGACGCGAGTAATGCGGATGCATCTCCCCTCCGCCCTGTCGTTGACGCTGCCGATCGTTTGGATGGCCAGGCCTTGGGCTCACTTTCCACTCACCGTATTCTAGGGGAAAAGCGCCAATCTGAGCTCAACAACCAGAATGCAAAACGCGGCCCGCTCTCTAGCCTTATCTACGGAACAAAGGAAGGCCAGCAGTTAGACCGAGACATTGAAAGGTCGTTCTCCGAGGTGCTCGCACGCGGCAAGTACGTCCATTCGATCGTCTTCCACAAGGTCAAGCCCGACAAAGTCGACGAATACGTGCAGTTGGTTGGAGAATGGTATCCCAAGATGGCGGCTATCGAAGCTAATCGAGTAAATCTTGTCGGAAGCTGGCGTACTCAGGTTGGGGATAACGATACATTCGGTACGGCATTTTCCTTTTCTGAAACGCATTTGCTACACGAATACTGCTAATATTACTGTCGTTTTTTTGTAGTTCACATCTGGGAGTATCAGCGTTACACCGGTTACCATGCGTCTCTCCACAACATCTCGAAGCAACCCGATTTCCCCAAGTTCGACCGTCACCTTAAATCACTTATTGAAAGCAAAAGCACCTCTTTGATGCAGGAATTTTCGTTTTGGCCTACCAGTCCACCTCGGCGACTTGGTGGCATTTTCGAACTTCGGTCGTACACGCTGCATCCGGGGAACCTGCTAGAATGGGAAAGCCATTGGCGTAAGGGATTGGCAGCCAGACGTGTGGTTATGGAGGGAGTCGGGGCGTGGTTTGTGCAAATTGGCGATCTCAACACCGTACACCATCTATGGCAGTTTGCAGACCTGGAAGAGCGCAAGAAGAGACGCGAGGAGTCGTGGAATATTGAAGGCTGGGCCGACACAGTGCACAAGACGGTTCCGTTGATCCAGACGATGAAGAGTCGTATTTTAATTCCCATGCCGTGGAGCCCAGTGGGGTAAGGCATTCCCGACGGACGCTTGCTTCGGCTAAACGTATTTTTGGGCGGATATTCAACGGCAACCTCGGGCACGTGACGTCATATTGTTGGGGCGTCCTTTTATCCTTCCTTTTTTTTTTGTGTTAATGTTGGGCGGAACTAAACTACGAACTGGACGCAAGTTTTGAAGATCGACCCTGGGAGATTATATGTGGAATGGAAGGATTTGAATGTGGCTCGCGAGGAAAGCTAGATTATCATGTCATATCATACATACATACATCCAGACAGGGCAAAGAACAAGGGGTTTTCCCGACGGGCGGGGGTTTTTCTGCGCAGAAAAGCCGGAAGAGGAGAGGGGGAGTTTCCTTTTCGAGTGCTCTGGTTGTTCCCAATTCCATGTGCATAAAGTATTATACATATCAGGCATCCCAGAAAAAGATTAGCTCTTTCCACAATCAGACAATAAGTATCGCTGTTTCCCAATTCTACTGTTTTGTTCCTGACGACAAAGGGAAACAAGGCGGCGACGGAAGGAAGGTGCAGCCGGGCCCAGAACCAGCCAATCAACGTGCAATGCTCGGGGCATCAGTGGGTTTCTTTGGGATTCACAAGCAAAAAGGGAAAGAAGCAAAGAAAAAAAAAATTGTCAAGAGGAGAAGGAACAACTCGGCCATCAGGTGCTTTCATCATCTGCTGATCTCCGGAGATTTTCTTCTTCTTCTTCTTCTTCTTTCCACCAGCAAGGTAAAGAAAGCCGTGACACATCTAATATAGATCTTTTCCTCTCCTTCATTTCTCATCTCTCTAACTACATTCTAATCCTAGTCGACATCATAATCCCCTCCTTGCTCCCAAAGTCCCTAATAATCACAAGAAAGAA
The DNA here is from genome assembly GCA_001430935.1 of Amauroascus verrucosus. Classification (NCBI taxonomy): domain Eukaryota; kingdom Fungi; phylum Ascomycota; class Eurotiomycetes; order Onygenales; family Onygenaceae; genus Amauroascus; species Amauroascus verrucosus. The sequence continues at coordinate 384,751 of LJPJ01000748.1, forward strand.
AAAGCAACCACCAACTCTTGCCCCTGTGCTGGAAAATAGAGGGAGAGCGCGAAATAGCGGTTCTTCCACGGGTTTGGTCTAACAGGACATATCTCTTCTCCCGCCCAACATGGTGTATATTCGACAATGGAACCTCGAGGGCTTGCGCCACTATAAATACTCTGGCGTGGATAAGTCGCTGGTGTCACGCTATATTATGAAACCGTTTTACACACACGTCGTCATCAAGTGCTTTCCAATGTCAATGGCGTGAGTTTTGCACCACCTCCCCCTCCATCATCATCATCATCATCATCGTCCCTCCTATATTGCTGTATCACCATCTATACCAAGCCTCCAAGGAGCCAGGGGAGTGGGGAGAGTTCCTGGCCCTGAGGCTTGCATTGGGTGGCTTTGGCGTGTTGAGAACTTCTGTTGCTTGGGCCTCACGAGCTGGGCCTCCTTTTTTATTTTTTTTTAACAAATATATTAATTTTGGCTCGTTATAGGCCGAATCTTGTAAGTGGATAGAATCTTGAGAGTAGTCATACTTTATTTATTTTTCGTTATCTTTTTTTTTTCTTGTGAAGAAAACAGGGTGACACATGAGGACTAACTCCTGGCTATCTTCTAGATTACATTGACCGGTTTTTCGTTTGTGGTCGTCAACTTCCTTACTTTGCTATGGTATAATCCTGGCTTGGACAGAGATTGTCCGCCTTGGGTCTATCTTAGCTGGGCCCTCGGGCTCTTTTTGTATCAGACTTTTGATGCCGTGGATGGAACGCAAGCGTATGTCATTGTATCCAACTATCCTCGTAGGCCGATTCTTGACAGCCATGTCAACTCGCCTTTGGGAGTCTTGTCACTGACCAGAGCCCATTTTTAGTCGGAGAACTCGTCAGAGTGGGCCTTTGGGAGAGCTTTTTGATCATGGTAGATCTCATCGGCCCTCCTTACTCTTATATATCACGGTAACTGACCATGGGACTCGTCTTTCTTCGCAGGAGTTGACGCGTGCAATACGGCCTTGGAAGTCCTGATCTTTGCAGGTACTATGAACCTTGGCCAGACCTGGGCAACTGTTTTGGCCCTATTTGCCTGTGAGTTCCCATTGACAATAACCTCTACGACAATAGCTGTTTTGCTAATACAAGATAATCGCAGCCGTGCTTACCTTTTATGTTCAAACCTGGGATGAATACTACACCCAGGTCCTAACTTTGGGAATTATATCCGGACCTGTTGAGGGCATCCTAACCCTTTGCCTCGTTTACATCTTCACTGCTGTCAAAGGCGGAGGTAGCTTTTGGCATAAACCTATGTTACCTACTATGGGCATCCCTCAAATTGCCTTGATCCCGGACCACGTTTACAGTCTTCCGTTTACTTCTTGGTACATTGTCTACGGTGGATTCGTCCTTTTGTTCAGCACCGTGGCTAGTGTTATGCATGTGGTTGATGTTCGACGGAAACGCGGCTTGAGTATTGTTAGTCCATTATTTGGTCTTCTTCCTTTCACCTTTGCGTGGGTGTTTATCGCAACATATCTGCACCTCCACCCAATAATCTTAAATAGCTATCTCATCCCGTTTGCCTTGTTCGTCGGCATCATCAATGCTTACTCGGTTGGGCGAATGATCATCGCTCACCTTGTGAAGACGGACTTTCCATACCAAAATGTCCTTGTGTTCCCGCTCGTCTTTGCAGTTTTTGATAGCGCGGCGCCGAAGATGGGCTGGGCGTGGCCTGGATACCTTGGTGATAGTACCAACCAGGTTGCATTTGTATTTGGGTGTTTGGGATTGGGACTAGGCATTTATGGAAGTTTTGTGGTAAGTACTTGTGCCTCTTTCCCTTTAGTTCGATGGTTGGGAAGATGGCTGAGTGCTTTGTTAGTACGATGTGATCACAACGATATGCGACTACCTTGACATATGGTGCTTGACAATTAAGCATCCATTCAACGAGAAGATGAACAACGGCCCTGTCGCCAAGGGCAAAAGCGAATGATATAATTGTTAGCCAGTATCATTTTACTGTGCAAAAAAATCCATTCCTCTCTACCGGTAATCCGTACGGCTCGCAGCTTGGCTCTGGAGCCTGCGGAGATCCTGAAATCCTGGATTACCTCAAGGCGATGAGTGTATGATGAGGTAGAGAGCTTCTTTTTATTTCCCTAGACAACAACCCCATCAGCAGGCACTAATGTTAATGTATTGCGGCTGCTTTATAGTAATGCTGTACCCCACGCTAGAGTCTTTGATACCACAAAACATATAATGTATAAATCGGTTCGAACTTTCTATCCTTTTATTCTTGTTGTTTTACATAACGTTGGAGTGTTTTCTATGCTTTTTTTTTTTCTTACGTTTCTTCTGGGAAAGGCCTGCTTCTTTATACAGCAGTAATGATGCATGAATTATGTAGTTGCTAGAAAGAATATGTTCTGGTATGCAAATTTAGTATCTTTTCATTTGATCGTAAACAGATTGACATTCAATACATGAGTAGAAAAAAACATCCCCGCGTGTAGTATGTACATCGCATACCCTGGACATTGAAATCCTTTGTGGCTTTTCTTTTCTTTCATTTCTTATTTTATTTTATTTTATTTTTTATTTTATTTTTTTTTTTTCATTCCCAACGGTGCCAAGTACAAAGTTTTCCCACACTTTAAACACTTTCCAGAGCAATATGCATCTCGCTGAAACACATATCACACAATTTGATTCTTCCAGAGACCCACGGATGCTGAGAGACAGTTCCTCGCGTGTTGCACAAGACGCACATGTCGTCTGCATCGGCACGCGTGGTGGTAACAGCGTTGCTGGCATTGGAATTATCTGTCCGGGATGGCATATGCTGTTTAAAGACATCCATAGCATGAAGGAATGTGCGAGTAGAGGGAGTGAGGTTAGTGGTCGATACCAGCGTCTGGTATGATTCGAGCAAGGCCGCCTGAAGTTGACGTTCTTCGGAGTGAGGTGCGGTGGAGCTGGTGTGGTAGGGGCCGAGATAGGCGCCGATTGCGTCTGCTTGGATGGGGTTGGTGGTGATGGTAATGTCATCGGTTTCGGGGTCGGTCTCGCTGTCAGTCTCCTCGTCTGTCTCGGCATCAGCAGTGGATGACTCGTCGGGGATGGTGTTGGATTCAGGTTCGGGATGTGTTGTTTGGTTTGGTGGTGGAGAGGTCAGGGCGCCGGACGACATTGGGGGTAGGTAGGGGATGGGGGTGAAAGGACTGTCTAGCGGGCAGGGATGGGGATGGACGTATATTTGCCCTGTGTTGGTTAGAGCTGGTTGTCTGATATGCTACGGGAGGGCCGAATTGGGTATTTGAAGATGGCAGACCTGATTGCTGCAGTTGAGGGGGAGGAGGGTAATGCAAGGCCAGCGTCTGGCCTGGGTATATGTGGTAATAGACTGGCTGTCCCTGTCCATCCCGCTGCGAGGCTGTTTGTTGGAGAGCCTCAAGGATTTCGGGGTCTATCATGGGATAATGTGGCCGGGTCATCTTGAAGAAATTTAACGAATAGTTGGTTTAATACTCTGTAGAAGCATTCAAAAAAAGGAAAAGAAGAAGAAGAAAGAAATAAGGAAACAAAGAATCGAAGTGTGTATATGAAGGGAAAAGGTCAAGTAGTATGGCGAAGTGCCAGCAAATGAATTGCTGTTGTAAAGCGGGCATCATGGTGACGCCAGAGGCTAAACGAGGTGACAGCTTCCTTCTCTCGTACCATGGGTAATTAGCGCCTGCATTTTCTTGATCTTTTGCAGTGACAAAGACCCAAGCCATGGAATGATGGAGGAGTCTAGCTCATAACATTGGGCCAAAGTTAAGCATTGAACCAGCTTGTTGTCATCATATGAAAAAGAGTCATTTGCGATGGAGGAAAGCGTCTGGTTCCGGTGAAGAAGATAGGCCCCAGACAACCAAAGGAGTCTCAATGATATGTTGCAATTCAGGTCATCAACCTGCAGAGTGCATCCCGAAACACAGACTCACTGCGATCTCCACGAAGAGAAAGTCAGTTTGGAAGGCTTGCGAATTGGCTTTCGGAGCGGCGATTCAGCTAGTTCCGGCTGACTAAGTAGACTAGCCCACCCCCACACTGCAGCAGCCTCTAATTGGATTTAGGCTAAAACACTAGACCAAAACAGGCTAGATAAGCGAAGAGCCACAACTGGTACTGAGGGTTTCGCCAAATCGAGTTTTGCCTCCACGACCGAAAGAAGAACCTCTGCTCCCAAACCACCACGAGACCTCCTTCTTCAACCACCGCCGACTGACTATCTCGCGACTTCGTCTTTATTCGCAGATAACGTCTCGCTCAAGTCAAAATGGTAAGCCGTTTCCTGTTTCTCGATCGATGGAGATCAGTCTGCAAAAGTCTTTCTTTTTGATGGACATCAGGTTCTCGTGCTGTCGTTGAGTGGCTGTCGTCCTTGCCTAATTTTTGGAAGCTAACAAGGGGCCTTCTCTGCTTTCAACAGGTTCTCGCGGTCGATCTTCTCAATCCAACGCCTCAGGCTGAGGCCCGCAAACACAAGCTCAAGGTACGCTCCTCGCCTACCGATACCCGCGCATATACTGTTTAGCAACGATGGACAACTGACGCGAAAGATTTCTCTACACCACTAGACCCTTGTGCCTGCTCCTCGATCCTTCTTTATGGACGTCAAGTGCCCCGGCTGCTTCGCAATCACCACCGTCTTCTCACACGCCCAGACCGTCGTCATCTGCGCTGGATGCTCGACCGTTCTCTGCCAACCTACAGGTGGCAAGGCCAGATTGACCGAGGGATGCTCTTTCAGGAAAAAGTAAAGGCCAAAAAGAAACTTCAACAAAATAAGAGGAACTTTGTCATGAATAGCTCGAATTACCAGATAACGAATTTATTCAAAAAAGCAATCATGGCGTTCTAAAAACCCCAATCTTTCCTCGTTTTGCCTACCTGACCCTTCCATAACCTCCGACTTCTCTCTCTATGTCTCTCTCCTCGCCTGGGCCCTTTTCAAACTGTTTCTCTGCAGATAGAAGATGGAATGAATCAACCGCTTTTCTTTAGTGTGCTGCGCCGGAACGGAAAACGTCGGTCAACGTGAATTTTGTTGGACAAGTGTTTATTCTTCTCGACATCACCTGGGGTCAAAGCGGAGGAGTTCCGGATATCTGGCGGTGCCAATACATCTTTTGCCTTCGTCTGGCCCGTCTTCTCGTTGATTCTCTTGCGTCTCCCTCGGTTCGTTTCATCTTGCATATTGGCGGAAACTCGTTTTGATATTTCTCGACACGCATCATGGGGAAAGGAGAGATGGACGAAGCATCTGTTATGATCTCGAGCCTTGTGTTATGCCGACGGGACACTTCAGCACTCCATTTACGACAATGTTAATGAATTCCATGTCTGGACTGATGTGAGGCTTGTGACGACGGATGCCACTCTATTGAGGATACCTACCCGCCTGGTCTTATACAAAGCACAGCAGATCTTTATTTCTTGTGCGATCACGGTGCTTGAAAAGGCTGGAGTCGCAATAGGGATTTTGTATGCTATGATATCAAGCGAGCTGTCTGTTGTCCTCATCTTGGTTCATTTTTCTTGCGGGGCCCTGTGCTCACCGTAGTACTCACCAAAACCCACACGATATCTCATTCTTGTACTTTGTAAGTTCACCAGCCATTTTAGTCATGTACTCCCAACCTCCGGTCTTCGGAGGACTAAACAACACTTTTGATCTCACGCGCCCAGTCGCTCAACGCAACTTCACAATAACATTCATCTCCATTCACTCGATACAAATGTCCTGGCATGCTGTATGCTATTCTCAAACTCCTCGGCAATAATACCCCATCGATCGGGCTAGGATGAAGTCTCCGATGATGCCTGGTATCTGGTGTAACTTTCCTTCTTCCTCCCTCCCCCAGAAACTGGCATCAGTTGAACCTGTGAAGTTCACAACCAATCTTCAGTCAAATATGGGGACCTCCGTTTTTTTAGCGATGGCGGGAATCTCCTATTTGTTGGGGAATCTGATGCTAAAGCGTCTTATGACACAATTGACTTTTAGACTATTTGCGAGCTATTTTCCGGGGAAGTCGCACCACAGCAAGTGAAGCTGAAAAGGGGAATATATAAAGCCTCGGCATTTCCTCCCTCATCCTCTTTCTTTCAAGATTAACCTCTCCGCACCTCGATAGCCGTTGCGTTCACGTATTACTCAAACGCCATCAATTTCCAGAATCCAGGTTTGATCAAAATGCCTAACAATTCAGGAAGTTACACTTACAAGTCCTCTGGCACTAACAGCCAGGTTTGTCTCTATATGACACTATATCCTCACTAGCTAATCTGTAGTTCTTCAGGGTAACCACTATTGCTCTCGCGACTATGGCTCTGGAGCTGCCAACAGCAACTCCTACCACTACTCGAACACGTGTGTTTACACCTCTCTTTCGACCTTCTGAACTTACTGTATCAGCTAATCGCTAACACTTGGTCTTCTAATAGCAACGGGTCGTACTATTACAGCAACCCCAATGGGAGCATCTACTACAACAGCGGCCAGGGAAGCTCAACCTATACCTCCCCAAGCGGCAACGTCACAAAGTCTAGCGGCGGCAAGTAATAAATATTAGTTCAACAGTTGACCCGGCTCTCTTTCTGAGGTTTTGTTACCGGACCCGGGAATGCCTTTTATGGAAGCTCTTTCAGAGGTCTTTTGCCTGCTTATGACTAAGAGAGGATATTATCCCATGCTTGTTTTAAACTCACGGACTTTGGCATTCCGGTCTTGTTATCCTATGGCCAATCTGATAAGAACCTGCGTTCCGAAATGTTCGTGGAAGAGAAAATGAATATATAAGGTATCTTCCATTGAATCATCGCTTTATCCATCCTGAAGTAGAGCAAGTTGGCTTGAAATGTATGAGTAGTAGATAATATCCAGCCATGGCTTTGTAACAATATTCAGTCCCAAAATGACAAGATAACCACCCTGATGCTCAAATTAGAGCATCAGAAGCTCCAGCTTAACATGATCATCGTCGAATTGCCAGAGAGATTGAATTGCGAGTTGGTGAGGTGGTGACTTTGGCGCGACAAAAGAAAACGTTACCACCGAGGCAAGCGCGGTTCGGCGAGTTCCAAGTTATTAATAATTCAGTCGCCTCTCCAACAGCGGAAAACACTCGACGCCATTCCTTATGCGCCATGCTTGCATGTTCAATCACTCCCTGACTGCATTCCCAAAGCTATTCTCTCGTTCTATTCTCAGTCACAAACCCGTCGTCCCCCGGGCCACGTTCACCTGGACATCTACGCCCCGCCCCCTCTCCTCCGCCCCCTAAACGTCAACATCTACATTAACATCTATAACAACAACAACGCCGACCACGACAATGGCCGCTCAGAAAACCCCTCTCAAAATCCTCATGCTCCACGGCTTCACTCAGTCCGGACCTCTCTTCCGCGCCAAAACTCGCGCTCTCGAGAAACACCTCCAGAAATCCTTCCCCCTCCACACCATTATCCTCTCCTACCCTTCCGGCCCCAACCGCCTCGATCCCTCCGACATACCCAACTACCGCCCCTCAACACTAGACTCAGATGCTGACCAAGAACTGTGCGCCTGGTGGCGACGTGTAGACGGTATCGATCCGCCGGAATATCTACATTTTGACCGGGGCCTAGAGGCCATTGCCAAGGTGCTTAGGGACGAAGGCCCGTTTGACGGGGTTGTTGGATTTTCGCAGGGAGCGGCGTTTGCGGGGATGTTGGCTGGTTTGTTGGAGGATGGGAGAAAAGAGGCGTTTGAGTGGTTTGGAAAGGAGGAGAATAATAGTTCTCCTGTGACCAGGGCTTCGGGGTCGTTTGCGCAGACCCCCGCCGTGGACTCGTCGCAGCTGAAGCAGGTGATGGGTACGGTTTCTGGGGTTTCGCTCCCCGAGTCATTTGTGGATTGTTCCCATCCGCCGTTTAAATTTGCCATCTGTTATTCTGGGTTTCGAGCTCCTGGGGCTCGGTATCGGGGTTTCTACGAGCGTCCGGCTATTCGGACTCCTATTTTACATGTTTTGGGGAGCTTGGACTCGATTGTTGATGAGAGCAGGAGCCGGTTCCTGATTGATGCTTGCGCTGGTGATCCGGAGAAAGAAGGGAAAGTGGTGTGGCACCCCGGCGGCCATTTCTTGCCTTGCCAGAGACCATATCTAGATGCCGCAGTGAAATTTATCAGGGAGTCCTTAGAGCTGCGCGATGGAAGTGGGAATGGTGAGAAATGTGGTGGCGGTAAGTTGGAGGAGGATATTCCGGTAGAAAATATGGATATGCCGTTCTAATAACCTGTGGTTAGAAGATTCGATCGCTCCGCGAATGTAAAGGGAAACAAATAAGACAATGACCGGCACTGATTAGAATGATGAGGGATAGATACGCCTATAGACCTATAGATTCGCGCCTAGAAGGCTTTGGATATCTTTAGAGGGTAACGCCACATAATCTTGATTAGATTGACTCTTGAAAGGTCCTCTTCTGGCAATGACCAGACGCAAAATGAGCCATCAAAGCATATAGTTATACAATCGCTCCCGTCTAAATCCTAAAAAAGAAGAACTTCAACGAGCTTTTGCTTTGTCTAATTTGGACGGTAGAATGCGCGCCATCATCTCCTCTTTAGTGATCAAATGATCGATACGCTCGAGGAGTCCCAACAAACTCTTCATATTGCCGCTCCACTCATTCAACACGTCGTCCGCATCCCGTGGTTTAGCAAAACTTACGATCCTTGCAGGTCGATCGATTCTGGCGTAGATGGTCTTCGACGTAACAAGATCGCTGATATATTTCTCTGTTTCCGCTTCGTCGAGGTCGAGAAGCTCAGTCAAGCGACTGGTTTGAATACGGGTGTAGTATTTAGCAATCACACGAATATTATGTTCAATTACTCGCTTGCGTAGGTCTTGCCACCTGCGATATGGCTTGTCATCCATGGACTGACCTGGTTTTGCGTCGAAAACATCTGTATTGCATAGATGAGGTCCAAATTGCTGGGCAACCATGGGCCAGCGCATAAGCTCATCGGTCGTGAAGAATTTAACTAGTTGTGATTCAGCGGCAACGAGGGAGATGCGTGAATCGGCTTTGATCCGGTAAAGGAGGTCAGACTGTTCATTGTCGTAGGGGGATAGAACAACATAATAGACGATACGTTGAAGAGTCTGGTACTAAATTAACATCACAAATAAAAGCGACCCATCATCGACTTACTGCATGAAAGTTATCTGGATTCTCCTCCACAGATTCTGTGTCAAGCACTTGGCGATAGTGTTTGCAAACTTCAAGATACTGATCGTCGTGGTTTGCTATCATTATTTGTTGTTCGTAGTACTTCAATTTGAGTTCCATCACATCTTCCTCCTTCTCCACTGGTGGATCATCTGGTTTTCGCTGGCGTTCACGCTCCTCATCTACCTTCTTCTGTTTCTCAATCTCTTCCGGTGACTTCTTAGGTTTTCGTGCAAAGTACCTCGTGTTGATCTTTCTGCTTAGAATGTTGGCCTGCGTCCAATCTCCTCTGGCTATGCATAAAGCAACTTGCTCAAGAATAAACTCCGTTTTTTCCTTCCTTGCCATGGAACCGAAAGTTTCCACTTGAAGCTCGCATAGGATATCCGCTGCAGCACTGATGTCACCTTGAGACTTCTTGATCTCGGACAAAATACGCGTTACACGAGCCCTTTCGACTTCAACAAAGATCTATTATAATCGTCAGTGAGTGTATTTTCCATGCCATCCCAATTCTGGGTCCTGGGTCCTGGGTCCTGGATCATACCTTGCCTTCCGTAACGTTCCTTAAAGTCTGGATTAAGGACATTTTCGTCTCCATACTCGAGGTGTCGTCAAGGAAGCCCATCACAACTTGCACCATCTTCGTCGTGGCTTGTTTAAGTTGTCCATGTTTCTTTGATAGAGCAACAACTTGCTCGTTTAGGAGCGGCCAGTCGCCGGCATCCTTGCAGAGTGTGCAAATCGCAACTAGAAGTCTGGAGGTAGAAGGTAGATCGGATGACTATGGAGACAGAATATCAGTTTTAAATTGTTATTTGAATTGGTAGGACATGCTGTAGTACCTGTCTAGCTTGCTTCTCAAGAGCTAAAAGCTTGTCAATGGCGCCTAGTAGATTGGTCTATGAGACGAAGATAGCTTAGTTAATATTTGCGGGGCTATATACGGAGACGCAAACCAAACCTTTGCTATCTCTTGAGCTTCAGGGATTTGCTGGTCGACATCTTTCGTAAAGTCCTTGTCCGGTTTGAACAGGGTACCGTCCGACATGATGGGCGCGAAGTGTTGTGGCTCAGTAAATGGGACAAGGCTAAGGATGCAGGCTGCAAAAACAATATTCCACGTGAGATACGGAAGTATTGCTCTGGTATAATACGCTGCAAGTCTCCAGGTAGAAGAAATGGGGGGATATGATGGGCTGGAGGGAACAACAGCCAGCTTCCAGGTTGAGGTCAATGGCTGCGAGAGGCTTGAGGTTCACGTAATATCTTATGTAATTAGCTTAGTTAGTTACTAGCTGGGTTTAGCGTAAATCTTAGCGCGCGGGTGCGCTTAAAGTTAATTTTTGCGCTTAGCTGGGGTGGCATTCTTTTTATCAATCACGCAATCACGCAATCGATATTGCGAGTCAAAAAAAAAGCCCTATATAAAGGAGAAATATCAGACATACCCAAGATGTCTGCAAACTGCCTTTTGAATTTCCTGTGGTCCGATCCTGGCTGATATCTAGGCTTGGTTCGACTATATACGCTACCACTTTAAGCACTATTGAATAGTTGAATTTTTTTGCTGACTACCGAGCATACCATAAGGAGAAGTCGCTGAATTGAGAGTAGCCCACCGGCTGATAAACGTCTCTGGAGCTCTCTCAATACGGTCCATTGGGATAGCTAGTGGTAGTATCACGACCTACATTCTTTCTCCACATGCTTCCCGGGAAATCCAGACCTTGATTGTGGTGGGATATTTGGATTCAGCGTAGCTTGCTCACTTGAAAAATGAAAGGACTTTCTTCTGAATCGCCCGGTCCCCGGCACTTGCTAGCGGCCTTGAACGTGGAATCGCAAGTGCACTTAATCATCGGCTCGAATACTCTAGCCGCTGCACGATGCGCGAAGTGTATCAGTGCTGAAGCTATTCCGATTATAATCGCGCGTCCCAACGGAGATGCCACTTCTTTGCTTTCTCAAGCGATTCAGGATGGTAACATCCGATGGATCCAGCGGGAATTTCAGGATGACGATCTATCGACGCTGGGAAGAGAGGAAGTAGATCGCTACGTAGATGCGGTGTTTGTCACACTCCCGCCAAATAACCCATTAAGTACGTCCCCTGACTTATACGTTGATGGGTAGAACGAAGACTCTAATTTATTCTTAGGTTCCCACATATCTAGTTTGTGCCGTCGTTTACGAATACCAGTGAACGTTGTTGACGCACCAGAGCTTTGTTCTTTCACGCTTCTTTCTACATATTCCGATGGCCCACTTCAAATTGGCATCACGACTTCGGGGAGGGGTTGCAAACTCGCATCTCGTCTGAGACGAGAAATTGCTTCTTTTCTACCATTTGGCCTTGGGGCTGCAATTGAAATTCTAGGTAGTGTCAGGCAACGAATATGGGAGGAAGATGTAGCTGCAGAATCTCCTGCGACGTATCAGTTCGAGGCCGATGATGATGACTCTGCAGCTCAGAAACATACCTTCAATTCATTAGTGCTCCCGGAAGATCCTGATATTGCGAAGACGAGAAGAATGCGGTGGCTTTCCCAAATATGCGAGTACTGGCCCCTTCGCCGCCTGGCAAGCGTAACGGCTGCGGATATGGATAAGATTCTAGCCGCGTATAGAGAAGCTAAGAATGCAAATATTCGCGACGCACAGCTTGGACAGAAGAGGGGTCAAATAATCTTGGCCGGATCAGGGCCAGGACATCCAGACCTCGTCACCCGTGCGACGTACCAAGCCATCAAGAGCGCAGAGCTCATTTTATCCGATAAACTCGTTCCAGCTCCGGTGCTAGAACTCATCCCTCGAAGGACGGAAGTCCATATTGCACGCAAATTCCCTGGAAATGCCGATAAAGCACAGGATGAATTGCTCGAGATGGCTTTGGAAGGATTGCAAGCCAGCAAAAAGGTTTTACGGCTCAAACAAGGAGATCCATATTTATATGGCCGGGGAGCAGAAGAATATGAATTTTTTAGAGCAAGGGGCTATACGCCCATTGTTCTTCCCGGGATAACCAGTGCTTTGAGTGCGCCGTTATTCGCAGGTATATCTGCCACTCATCGCGGCGTTGCCGATCAGGTTCTAATCTGTACTGGCACTGGTCGGCATGGGGCTGCGCCGGAGCCCCCAAGCTATATTCCTACCCAAACTACCGTATTTCTTATGGCGTTACACCGACTTCCGTCACTGGTGGAGTCCCTCACTACAGCGCCTTCTGAACCTTCGCGGAGACGCGCCTGGCCGGCGGATACTCCGTGCGCGGTGATTGAGAGGGCATCATGTGCAGACCAGAGAGTTATTAGGTCGACACTTGAGCATATTTGCGCCGCCGTTGAATCAGAAGGGTCAAGGCCGCCTGGTCTTCTTGTCATTGGCAAAAGCTGCGGGGTTCTCCATCAGATAGCTCAGAAGTGGATCGTTGAAGAAGGCTTCAAGGAACTAGATGATGAGCGGCTAGATGATATTGACAAACTCGGCCAGATATCGCGATGAATCTGACCGGCGATATTCTATATATGCCGTGCCCTGGATGGCTAAATCAAGCTTGATGGAGCACAGCGGAACGACCCGAGATAGAGCATTCTCGTTCTTTCTCATATATTCATTAGACTCTCATTTCCTGTCAATCTTCACAAAGCTTTGTCTCATTTTGGTGAAACGTGGCTTGCCAGCCTCTTTCTAAAAGGTCACATTTCCTTCCTCCACCAAAATAGCATCAAGTTTCTTTCACCCTCGAATCTCGCCGTAAAGTCTTGAGTATGAAAGCAGTCATAACACTCTTTAATTCATAGGCTAATCTATCTATCATGCTTCAAGCCATCACTTGGTAACTGTGCTTTTATAGAGCAAGTCTTTTCTAGAGAAGTCGCACACAATGTCACTGGTACATAGCATCATACTATGCTAACAACCCCAGACAGCTTGATTAGGGTTCAAATCAGTAGTCGTTTAATTGGAATCTCATGAGATTAATTGCTATAAGCTTGCGTCAGCGTTTGGTCCTGAAAAGCCAGATATTGACCGGGCAATTCGAAGTCGCGCGTTAAGTATGGCATTTTCCACATCTAAGACCCATTAGAACGTACCAGACGATAGAGGGATAATTGAAGTATCTTGTAGTATGAGGAATTGGGATATAGCCCTTTTCCCAAATAGGCTTAGGCTTACAGAACAAGGCAAACATAATAGCTCAACCAACAACTTGAATCATTTCATCACACAGTCCTTCCTCATCGTTCAAGTCGTACGGTATTCCCTTGCGTGCAAACCACAACTAACGCGAATCATGGCTGGCCCACCTGGTCCCAGTAGACCCTATGTCTCAAAGGGACAAGTTCTTTTAAGGCATGTGCACGACAACAAATGTCACCCAATATGAGCGACAGCTAACAACTTCTCCCAGTCCACCCTTATCCGTGAAAATACAGAACTTCATTTACTCGATATATATCTTCCTCGGTCTTTACGTCGTCAGTTTATTTTCAGTATGTATAATCTCCGAACGACCCGATTCGCGCTAATTGTCTGCTTTAGATGGATCCATATACCTCCGCCCAGAACTCCAAATTTAATATTATAAAACCACCAAAACGGAATACACGACCTGGACAACAAGGGCCATATGGTGGCGGCAAGGGCGGCGGAGGTGGTGGCGGAGATGGATGGGGTTGGGGTTGGGGACCTGGTGGTGGCGGCGGCGGCGGCGGCGCGGGCGGGCCATCAAAGCGGATTGGCAGAGTCGATGATGTTCGGGGCCCTGAGTGCAGAAGCTGCCAGTGATCAAAGAAGGTTATGGTGCAAACATGATGGACTCCCAATATGAGAGATCTGGAAATCGGCTTTGTGAGGCCGTGACAAGCATCTCTCAAGGGATTTGAAGGCATGAGGTATGATGGGCTACGTCCGGAGTTTTTGAAATTACTAAATCGCAGAAAATTGCTCTTTCCTATTAGGATACTCCCAGGTGGTGTTGTATTCGTGAGCAATTTTCTATGGATGGATATAATCGTCTAGATTTATATTCCGTTGCGATTTGACGCATGACAGAAGAGGGTTTTGGACTTGAAGTTCTCATAATTTGGCTGCGAGTGTTTTTTTCCAAGAATGACTTTACTGCCGCACATGGCGCACTTTTGCACACCGGCAACTTTAACGATGGAGTTGATTATATGCGATGTTTGCTTCTAATGCGGATAACCAGATACGTGGCTTTTAATTGGGATAAATTTTCCACATTCGTCCTTGTACACAATGTTACTGTGTAGCGCAGCACAACTTGGGTGTTCTTGTTAGAGTCAATATTTTCTGGCAAAGGGAAAAGCTCTTTTGCATACATGTTTTTCGCATGTATGCAGTATGCAAAATGTCTCTTTTGACTTTGATTGCAGCTAATGCCGTTAATAGCTATTGCCCGCTACTTAGTCTTGGAGCGCAACGCGCTCGGGGAAGCAGTGCAGCATGCGTTCAGCGACAATACTTCCCAGGGCAACATGTTAATATGCGAATTTCTGCTACTGAGGGTTACTCCATGTATCCCCAGGCAACGGTGCTGGTGGTGCCACAGGTTCGCGGTTGAAAACAAGTTCTTTGTCCTTTGCGAATTGCTCAAAATGCCATTCATACTTCACCCTCATTCATACTTCACCCTTGTGAGGGAATGTCAGCGCATTTAGGATTATATCCTTACCATAGCTTCACTCTCGCTTTATCTTTGGCGCGTATATGTCTTGTACCGGCGATGGATTTCTTCCCAAACCCTCTGAGAATCCAGTCGCTGGCTAATGAGTTATCTACATGGTATCTCACGCGGAAAGGCAAGAACCGCGATCATATGACGCCAACTCGTTCTCAATCGTCAAGCGGAGTTGCTAAGAACGGGAATTCTTCACCCGTCGGTAGAGACATTGACTACGAAACGCGATGCTCTGTGGTGAGATGAGCTCAACTTGCTTCCTACCTCTTATTGATTTGATTTGTCCAATGCAAACGACTTGAGCTATGGACTACGATGTCAACCCTCCAAATCGATATAAAAAGCCAGGGAATGCAAATTGACAGAAGCTTAGAATTGACTGGTTCCTAGGAAACCCGTCTAGATTCCGAGATCTCGTCTTCATCGACAACTTCTTTAACCGCGCTAATCTTCGAAACTCAAGCATAGAATGTCAATGCTTTGATGCTTGGATTCGGCTCCAGCTGCAGGCGCCCTTGAATGGCGTAATGTTTATCGATTGTTATGAAACCTACACGGTCTTACGCTCAATGCTAAACGGGAATTGTTTGTTTTGTCGGTTGCCTCGAGGAAACGTCCAGGGCAACATACGTCCTCGTTGAGATATTCGTGGGCCGGATCATTGAATTACTAGTTAATTCTACCGTCATCAGGATTTAGTTCTACTCGTTCCGATTTGCAAAACAATGCGACAAAGCTAGGGCTTAGACCATTTTTACAGTTGTCTAGGATGAAATGCAGAACTTACTATGAAACCTTTGGCTCGACTCTCAGAATGTATACACTCATTAATAGCTTGTAGAAGAATACAAGCCTGTCTTTTTAATAAGAAAGTGTTTCTACCCCTGGGCAACATCACTGTCTTTTGTCGCGTATCTAAATGCCCATGCTCGTCACAGATACATGATTTCGTAGTCAGGTGGATAACAACGGCTCTCTTCCCCGCATCAATTCGCATCAGTGAATCCCTCACTATCTTGAGTGCATACATACTAGTTTATGGGACAACTTCTCCAAATACCACATCTTTTTGACCGCGAATTGTTCACTCTGAGAATTGCAGTTATACAGGTATTGGCAGAGCATTTCCGAAATCCACAATGTCGGACTTCACCGATGAAAAATGGGCTCGGTTCATCTTAGGAATGATACCTGTCCTCCCATCTCCAATTTCTCTATTGAGTAATTCCGCCCCCGAGACTACTTCAATTGCTCAAACCATCGATCACACCCAGCTCTCCCTGTCTGCGACCGAAACTCAAATCGATACCTTATGCATGGAAGCAAAAGAATACGGCTTTGCAACTGTTTGTGTTAGGCCAAATTATGTCCCTCGAGCAGTTAAGAATCTTCAAGATACCCCCGTTGGAGTTGCATGTGTGATCGGTTTTCATCAGGGGACTTACCCAACCGAAGAGAAAGTGTCGGAGACAATAGAGGCTGTGAAGAATGGAGCTATTGAACTGGATATGGTCATGAATTATACTTGGTTGAAAGAAAAGCACTATGCCGATGTATTCAAGGATATACGCGAAGTAAGAAACGCGGCGAAAGACGTTGGACTAAAGGTCATTCTCGAAACGTCGCAGTTGAGCAAAGACGAGATAATCGCCGGATGCATTATTTCATGCATGGCAGGCGCGGATTTTGTGAAGACTAGTACGGGATTCAACGGTCCCGGCGCAAACGCTGAGGATGTTGCGCTGATGAGGGCTGTGTGTGGCTTGTTCCCAGCAAGTGATCCCAAGGTGAAAGCTAGTGGGGGTGTAAGGACGGCTGAAGATTGCGTGAAGATGATACAAGCAGGAGCAGATAGGATAGGTGCAAGCGCTGGGGTGAAGATTATAGATGATGCCCTGCAGGGAAAGCATCAAGTAAGGGAAGCCACAAACCCAATGGACTACTAGAGAGGAAGTATAGTTCCTTGATATGAAGCGTATAGCTCGATAATAGCTACTACGGTAATAGGCTGTTACAAATTCACATAATTGTGTTCCAGTTAGAGATGAAGCCGCGGGGTAGCATTCCTCCTCCCCGGGTAAGAAGGACATCACAAAAATCTATACAAATTAGGGCCTCAATAATCACGTGAAATTGTTAATTAGCTGCTTGCATATTCAAAACAGCCAACCTAACGACATATGAAAGATCATGGCTTTCAAAAACCTATATCTGATCTCAATGCATCTCCGAAAAACTCCTTACTAGATCGAACTCGACGACTTCATGCTCAAGAGCCTTGCCAATTGACCTTCTATACCTTACTCTCCAGAATTATCATTGAGTGACTCGACTGAGATATGCAAAACACAAAGGTGAGAGAAGTCCGCGCCGTGTTCCGTGGTAGAGGACCAATGGCTAATTCGAATTGTTGCAGAAGCGAAAAATCTCTTATGATGCGGATTCAGAGGCAAACAAGGAAATACCAGACACGTCTAAACCGACCGCCTTATTCAAACCCCGGGGCGGGCGGGCGCATACGCTGAGCGTCGCGCTTCCCGGGAGCATCATTGCAAAGTATGTCTTTTTGCTGGCCTTCGTACAGTTCTAACCTAATCTTTCTACATGAAGTGCCAAATCTCATGACCAAAAGACCTACCTGGTCGGCTCCATAGCCCGCGCGCTGGCTGTTTTCTGCGTCGATGAATTCGTCATATTCGAAGACGAGCCCCGCTCACAACCTTACGAAAATCCGTCCGAGAACGAATATACGGCATTCACAGACCCGGCTCACTTTTTGGCACACGTCCTATCTTACTTAGAGACACCGCCATATTTACGGAGAGATTTATTCCCCATGCATCCCAACCTAAGAACAGCCGGGACGCTACCAAGCCTAGACATGCCACATCACATTAGGGCTAATGAATGGTGTGAATACCGAGAAGGGGTTACGATCCCGGGCGAGAACGGTCCCGCGGAGGGAGACCCGTCCGAGAGAACTGCTAAAAGGAAGAAAAGCAAACAATCCAAGCGGCACCAACAAGAAAAGGAAGGCCATGAAGGTCCTTTATCCGATAATGGAACATTCACACTTGTGAACACCGGCCTCCCGGAGCCTGTACGCATACCCGGCCTCTCTATCCCACCCCATACCAGGTTAACCCTCAAATTCAAATCCCGTAACCCTTCCGACGGCGCCGGACCTGTGGCGCCATCCATCCCACGCGAAGAGGCAGGGTATTACTGGGGTTATTCTATCCGTCGCTGCACCTCGCTATCCTCCGTATTCACTGAATGCCCATTCGATGGTGGGTACGACTTATCCTTCGGAACTTCCGAGCGTGGCGCACCCCTAGCCGACGTTCTACAGGATCCGGGGAAAATCCCACAGTACAGGCATTTGTTACTTGTATTTGGGGGTGTGGCAGGGTTGGAGACGGCCGCGAAAGCGGATAAAGAGTTAGCGGAGAAAGGCATCGGAGCGGGAGAAGTAGGAGATTTATTTGACTTTTGGGTAAATGTCTTACCGGGACAGGGGAGTAGGACTATCCGGACCGAAGAGGCGGTTTGGCTGGGATTAATGGGGCTGCGGGAAGTGGTTGTGAACAAGGGGACGTGACTAGAAATGGAACGATCTACGGAGTGCGTCGGATGTTGATGGACATATTGACGATCTGCCTGCTCGAAGGACTGTTATGACACCAATCAGATACCATGCATTTTGATAACCATGTGATTCCGATTTGGGCTTTTGAAACATTCCATATGGTTTCTAGAAATATTACGGTCGTGGCTCGAATCGAAGCCCTGGCCAGACGTTTGGCCATTCTATACATATTCCCCAGGGTTTGCCATTTCGCCAAAGCGGCCCCAAATCACTTTTTGTTGTCCAGCCCAGAATGCACCCCCATTAGTCCTCCCGAACTCCTCTCGCCCGAGAGCACAATGCCCGTCGGGTGACCGATTTAACCAAATTTAGATGTCAATGTATAGACTATACGATTCCGCCACTCGCAGCCCTTACTATTCCTCACTACTCACCTCATCACCCCCGCTCGTGTTCCCATCTCCATCTTGTTCTTCCATTCGCCGCATGACCACATCACCACTTTGCCCTCGTTTTTCAGCCTCAAACCATGCCTCTCTCCGCTTCAGGGCTTTTTCCTCCCTTCCGACCTTCCTCTTAAGCTTCAGCTGTTGTGATCTGTCCTGCCTATCAAGGAGATCATTATTCAAGTCTTCAAGACTAGCGATGTGCTGCCGTAGCTTGAGTATCTCGGCAATGTTAGCGTGGCGGGTTGATTCGTGGATAGAAAGTTTGCTCTTTAATGAGTCAACTTCTTGCTCGAGGCCAGACAGGCGAGACTGATCATCGGCATGTGATTGTCCGTTGATTTGAGCCTGGTTTTGGTCTCTTGCAAGGGGCAAGCTTGGTTGGCCTGTACGAAAGGCGTCTAATTCAGCAAGGCCTTCGAATATCAGAGAGGTTGGGAAGGATTGATGAGAGACGGCCGCAGTGAATTCATCCAATACAGATACCGGAGAATCAGGGAATGAGGATGATGTGATATGGGCAGTAAATGAGTAATTTGCGGGTATTGAATCTGCAAGTGTATTCGAAAGCTCCGATCGCGGTTTAACGACATTATGAAGAGCTATCCGCTGGTTAGTCTTTGGCAAACCCGTCGGAACAAGCATTTGCAAATTTGTAACCGGGTGATTGAATGTCGTAACGGTAGAGGCGAATCTACCTTTGGCGATATCCCAGGAAACCACTGCACCGCCCCGATGACCGGAGAGAAGGGTGGTAGCGTCATACGATAGCGTAAGGCACTCTGCCGATCCAACATCGGGGCAGGTTGGAAGCCACCGATCGCTAGCAGACAGTTGAGAAGGGGTCTGCTGCTGGCTGACATCGTAAAGGACATGCTGTACGGAGGGGTTCTTATAGAAGTCAATGAGTTGCACGCTTCCATCGTCATATCCAACATAAAATGCTCGATCAGCAGGGTCAACAGCGATACAGAGAGGGTTGCCTGGCAGGAGAAATGTGCGCAATATCTTTCCTGTTCGGTACTCCCAGACAATCGCTGTCTGATCCTGGGATGTAGATATGGCAATGCTATTTCTATTACTGCCATGACCAACAGCAATGCTCGTGATTGCGGCGGAGTGGCTAGAAATGGTGCGAATCGGAGAATTAGAAGGGGATAGGTTCTGGTCAGCAGAATCAGGTTTGGAGAAAGAAATTAGGCCAGGCAAGGACCAGACATGTATGCTGCCATCCTCGGACCCAGATAGGATGAAGGTATTCGTTTGATCGACAACCAGGGACGTGATGGGTTGCAAATGTGCTGCAGGGGTAGAGACCTGTCGCCCAGTACATATCTGATACATGCGTCAGCAAGGCCCTTCCTGGGTGCATGGAAGTTCTTGAAAAGCCATGTCTAACCTCCCACAATATTAGCCTTCCACCTTCTGTCCCTAGTACCAGTGTAGCGGGCCCTTCACCCTCGTCTGCAATCGCAATACTCCGTATCCGCTCAGGGAACGGGATCGTAGCTTCTTGATTCCCACGTTCTCGGCTGTACACATGGACCACGGCCTTCCCTGCCTGAGCCGTAAATATGTGAGAAGCAGTGATCGAGAGGCAATTGGGGTCCGTGGAGCTTTTCTTCAGCGTCGAGCGTAAGGAAGAGTTCGGCTGGAATTCGTAGGTGCAAATTCCGACATCCTTTAAGACTGATGAGGAGGAAGCCGGAGGAGCATTGGATGTCAATAGTGACGTAACAAAGCTCTCGGAGAGCATTTCAACTCCGGAACGAAGTAGTACAGGCTTCGAATGTTATGAGGTTTGAGAGATGCAGCCAGCTCTCATCTCTTCCACATCGAAATATTTGAGGCGAGTGATCGAGGTTTGCATTGTTTGCAGATAGTAGCTATGGATAATCTATTTTCCGACAGCGGAAAAGTCTGTGGGAACAACTATTTTCCGTGCGCTTCGAATCGGAGCTCAGCAATTACGACGATGAACAGTTTGTGACTGATGACCAGGAGCTTTGTGATGCAGAAGGCGCTTGGATAACTATATGCTTCTCCTGTCCTAGGATTTACCAAATCGGCCCTCTCCAAGCTTATACCATGGCAGTTTGTGCCAGCAGATTAAAGTGCTTCGGCCCTGTCGCCACTTCGCTCCGTGTAGCAGCAGCATCCAGAACTTATGCGACAACGTCACCTCCAGACCCAGCTATTCCACCTTCCCCAAATTCTTCCTCTACATCTTCGCCAGCTACGCGACCGCGAACGTCGTTCAAGGACAAACTCAATGCCGGTCCATCCTTCTCCGATTTTCTCTCCGGTGGAAAGGATGACACGCCAATCCTCGATCCTAATGAAGCCTATGCCCTAAAAACCGCTCTTGTCGGGCCAAAGGGCAAAAAGAAAGAGATCACCCGCCTACCGTCGTGGCTCAAGACCTCCATCCCAGATTCTAGCAACTACAAACGTATCAAGAATGATTTGCGTGGTCTGGGCTTACATACCGTTTGCGAAGAAGCTCGGTGTCCTAATATCTCCGAATGTTGGGGTGGAAGCTCGAAGTCGGCTGCTACAGCTACAATTATGCTCATGGGAGATACGTGCACAAGAGCTTGTCGATTTTGCAGTGTAAAAACCTCCAAGACTCCCCCGCCATTGGATCCGCACGAGCCGGAAAACACCGCAGAAGCGTTGTCTAGATGGGGACTAGGATACGTTGTTTTGACGACTGTGGATCGTGATGATTTGATAGATGGTGGTGCTAGGCACTTTGCAGAGACGGTGATGAAAATCAAACAAAAAGCACCAAGTATTTTGGTTGAATGTCTTACTGGAGATTACGGCGGTGATTTAGAGATGGTTGCTCTTATGGCCAAGTCCGGGTTGGACGTCTATGCGCACAATGTTGAGACGGTGGAAGCATTGACTCCGTATGTCCGTGACCGCCGAGCGAGTTTTCAGCGGAGTTTACGGGTGTTGAAAGCTGCAAAAGTGGCTAAGCCGTCGCTCATCACTAAGACGTCAATGATGTTTGGTCTGGGGGAAAAGGAGGACCAGATAAGGGATGCTCTTCGACAGTTGAGAGCTAATGATGTCGATGTCGTGACGTTTGGGCAGTATATGCGTCCCACGAAACGTCATATGGCTGTGCACGAATACGTACGGCCAGATGTCTTTGAGATGTGGAAAGAGCGGGCGTTGGAGATGGGGTTCTTGTATTGCGCGAGTGGGCCGTTGGTGAGAAGCAGTTATAAGGCTGGTGAAGCGTTTATCGAGAATGTCCTGAAAAAGAGACGGGCTGGGTCATCCGGGACTGAGACTGCGGGTGTGCAGAATGTTGCTACCGATGATATAATTGGATGAGCTTCTTTTCTTTCCCTTTCTTTTTTTTGACAAGTATTTGAGACTTGATTTCTTGTTTGGAGGCTACCGGCGTTTTAGAGATGTTGGCATCAGAACAATCGGCTAAAACTTGTGCGTGTGTGGATGTATTCCATAATGTAAGCATGTACATACAGCTCTTGATTTGCCACCTTTCAACAGATGGTTTAGAACTATCAAAATTTCGCATTTCTGTTTTATGCTAGAAAAATTTAGAAAAAAATTAAATAATAATACACATAAACCATATTCAAAAGATGCCATCAGTGTTTCATTGTACTGTTTGATTCTTTGAACCCTACCCTTGCACGTACCAGGTGTTAATCAACAACCAGGGACCAGGATCTTACGTGGAGAAGAAACTTCAAGATATTAAAACAAGATGCCAAGAGATTTTCCACTCTGATCATCCCCAGGCTTATACTTGTATTTTGGCCCCCCCCTTCTTCCCAACTTATTCCTTAATCAACTCCTTAATATCCCTTTCAGTTAGACCCATCAGATATAGAATGTCAACTAAACTTTCTCCATTCAATCGTGTCGGCGCTTCCATTTGCACCTTGCTCTTGGCGCGCCAGGCCACCCCCAGCCCCGCTTCGTTTAGCATGAGCAAGTCATTAGCTCCATCTCCTACTGCTAGAGTTTGGGATATTTGTATATCATTGTCAGCAGCAATGGAGCGGAGCAGGTTTCGCTTTTGTGTAGCATCGATGATTGGATAGTCGGCAGACAAAGTGCCAGTGAGAGTTTGAGTGGAGTCGTCGGAAACGAGCTGGGAGGGAAGAAGAAAAGGATCAAACTGTCAGCCCAATTGACCAGGTTTCGTAACACGTTTCAACGTACATGGTTTGCGAATGCATAGTCAAGGCTTAGTTCTTTTGCCAACCACTCAGCCAGCGGCTGGAAACCACCACTCAGGACGGCCATCTTAAACCCAAGCCTCTTCAAGGCACGGCAAAGTTCACGAGCACCAGGGGCAATGGTGATGATGGATTTGAGTTTCTCGAATACATCGGCTGGAACTCCTTTGAGCAAGCTGACTCTCGCTTTTAGAGATGCCGAGAAATCAAGTTCACCGTTCATGGCGCGTGTAGTTATTTCCTAATAGTGTATTTTTTGATCCTTGTCAGTTTCAATATAGAGAGATGAGACACAAATTATACATTTTGAACATACTGAAACTTCCTTCTCCACACCGATAAACCTAGCTATCTCATCAATAACCTCTTGTTTAATTAAGGTGCTATCCATATCAAACACGGCTAGCCGTTTATGACGCCTAAAGACCGATTCCTGCTGTAGCACCACTTCGACGTTCCATTCACGCTCAAACCTCCATATAAGTTCATGCTTGCGCATATCGGCAAAAGTGAGGTACTCGGGGCTCGGAGGCGGGCAGATGGTGACCTCGACTATTCGAGGCTGATCTTCTTGATCTAGACATCTATGCGAGCTGCTCATGCGGTGATACGGGGTGGACAAGTCCTCCATGATCTGCAGGAAATTGGTAAGACATAATTGCGATACATACGGGCCGTACAGGTGGTCCAGAGGTTCAGGCTCCTGTGGTGGCGGTTCGCGCGGAAGGTCATCGACATTTTGGGAGGGCGCAGAGCCCTCTGGAACAGATGGAGTTGGTAGATTCTGGAGAGAGTGTGAAGATGGCCTGGAAGAATCCGGATGGATATGGGGATGTACGGGCTGAGCAGCCTTGTAGAAGATGGTGGCGACCAACTTGGAGGTGTCAGCAGGCAAGGAACTGAGCGAATTGCCAAAGATTGAATGCACTATCCCACTCTCCTTGACTCGCGCCTCCTTTGGCTTTACGGGACTGGCATTGAGAACAAGTGGGGCCGTAAGCACAGTCCCGGAAGAGCGCAAGAGGTCGCTAAAACCGGAGGGTCCCGAAGAAGATGGCTTGTACTGCTGGTGGTCAAGGATGAAAGAGCCGCCCGACAATGAGCTATGCCGTAATACGGGGCGTCCTCCGCGGGAAGGAAGGGTAGTGCCAGCCATTGTTGCTAAGGCCCCCGCGGATAACTTCGGGGAGGCAGTTGGTGAAGGGTTACGAAAGTAGGATCTTCGAGCAGGTTTTTGGTAGCGAGCTGTAAGTAGCCTGGCGAAGTATTCGGGAGTAAAAGAAAGGAAAGCAAAAAGGGAAAAAAAAAGGGAAAAAAAAAAAAAGGCAAAGAGAGACTACAGGGAAGCAAGCTCCAGCAGCATCCAGCATCAACAGCAGGATGATTGAATGTCAAGTCACTCAATGCATGAGTTTACTGGTAGGCGTTATCAACACGACCCGTTTCCTTCTTGCCACTTTAGCGCACGTTTACATAAACCCCCACGTGCCCCGCTTTGACCTCGGCAAAAAGAAATTCCGTCTGTCGTCCCCATTACTAAGCACCCCGCCACTCCGGATGACTCAGCCACAGCACGGCACCCCGGTCTCGGGATCGCCTTTTAACTCGAATCGACCGGCGGCGATCGACGCGGACGGTTACATCCAGAAATCCAGCTGCCGGCCATCAAATCTCTCCTCTTTCTTCTTGTCTTGTTTGAGATTGCATACGGGTCGCAATGCCAGCCCTGTATATCGATGTTGCCTGCTCTCTCGTGCCGAAATTGCTGATCCGCTCCGATCGTGAAGCCGAGAATCTTTCTTGGCCGTGCTGGTCAGACGCATTGGCAGTGTCAGGGATCCCGACGCTTGACGGTCTTTTCCCTGCAACACGTATTTTTTATTTTTATTTTTTATTTTTTTACCTCCTTCGTTTTCTGGTTTCTCTCTTGTCTACCCACAACCCCCAATCGCGCATGGATGCTGTGGAACTGGGGAAAAGCCAGAACTCGACCAGGGCATGGTAGCAATCACAATCTATCTGCAGAATATTCTTTTTGGGTTCTTCTGCCTTACTCCTTTGGGTATTGGTCACGCTAAAAATTGCGTGATTTTCACTGGACATCACCACATCAGGCATTGCTAGGCCCCCTTACCTACGCAACTTTGCATCCTTTCCCCCAGAACATGTTTCCAGCATGACATGTAAGGATTCAGGGGATCGTGTAAGATTACATGCTGGCCAGCAAGGCTATCGCTCTTCTCTCTCCAGGAGGGTCACACATTGCGTGATTGGTAATCATGGAATAAACCCTTCCCCCCTCGCTTCCTTGATATCCCCAATTGCGTGAGAATCATTGAAGTAGATGGGTTCTTCCCGTTCTTTCTGGCCTTCTGGAAATTCGTCTTTTGTCTTTAATCTTCCCTTGTGCTGTTGGTGGCCCAGATTCTCCATTGCTCTCATTCTTCCTGTCAACAAGCTTGACCCTTCTCCACTCTTCCACTCCCAAATCTTATACAACAGACACCCTCTTTTTCTCTTTCTTCTTTTTTTAATCCGTAAAAGAACCAGAGGCCTAGTTCCTCCGGTTCGCCAGTAAATTCGCCAAGATTCAGTCCAACGCCCAAACGTCACTCATTTCCGCCTACCCCTTTGGCAGGCTATTCAGCCTCTTCTCTTCCGCCGTTTCATTCATCATGCCTGCTACAATTCACTCCAGCTATCCCTCGGACAACGAGTCCTGTGAGATCAAGGAGGTCGAGTCTGGCTACATGAGCAGTGAATCCAACCAGGCGCCTCTTCCAGACCTCGTCTTTACGAAGCCTCACTTGAAATTCCTCAACCGCCAGCTGCAGTTCCTCGAGCCCCAAGGTAAAAGAAAAAAGCTCTCGAGGGACATACCATCCTGGCCAAAAAGAAATTGCTAACTTGGTTTTCTTAGATGTCTTGAGATGGTGCATAACAAGTCTTCCGGGACTCTATCAAACCACCGCCTTTGGGCTGACTGGTCTGGTCACCATTGATATGCTCTCCAAACTCGATGTTCCCAGACCACAGGTCGTTGACCTGATCTTTCTCGACACACTCCACCACTTTCCCGAAACCCTGGCACTCGTTGAGCGGGTCCGAAAGCGATATCCAAATGTGACCGTGCATGTCTACAAGCCAGAGGGTGTGGAAACTGCGGCCGAGTTTTCTACCAAGTATGGAGACAAGCTGTGGGAGACAAACGACCAGCTGTACGACTGGGTTGCCAAGGTCGAGCCAGCCCAGCGTGCGTACCGAGAACTCCAAGTCAGTGCTGTGCTTACTGGCCGTCGACGAAGCCAGGGAGGAAAGCGCGGCGACCTCAATATTGTGGAAATTGATGAGGCTGGCCTTATCAAGATCAACCCGTTTGCCAACTGGAACTTCCCACAGGTCAAGGAGTACATCACCACGCACAATGTGCCGTACAACGAGCTCCTCGACCGGGGCTACAAGAGCGTTGGCGACTGGCATTCTACACAACCAGTGAAGGAAGGCGAGGATGAGCGTGCTGGCCGCTGGAAGGGCCAGGCCAAGACCGAATGTGGCATTCACAACCCGCGATCCAAGTATGCACAGTTCCTCCGAGAGCAAGCAATGAAGCAGCAACAGGAAGAGGTCAGCCAAGCTCTTCAAGGCGCGAATTGAAGCAGTGATTGGTGTTTTTTTTTTTTTTTTTTTTTTTTCCTTTGTTTGGCATTTTCGTTTATGCCCATGCTTTCGTGATTACATGTCTACTATGATGAATTGTTTTTTTGTTTTGCTCTCGTAGAACTGGCGTTATAGACATCGTGCTTCGATTCTTCTGCTACAAATTATCATTTGTTCTTCTGTCATACTTTTGGCTGTTTTCTTTCTATTCTTCCTCTTCTTATTCTGGCGACTACCCTTTGTGAGTCTGATTTGCTCAAATGTTTCCTGTCAAATAGATATACACCCTCTTCAGCACCTTGTTACATAGTTGCCTGGTAGCATGAAATTAAAAAAATTTTGGTCAATAGTCTAGTTTCAAGGAAAAAGAAGTTGTCTAATCTCATCGGCGCTTCGAAGGCCTTCCATAATACATACATACTTGTTAAGACTACATCCTACCAGGCTAGTGTATATACGTGCCTTATGATTCTTTCATAGTAATTGCTTCTCAAAGTGATAGGTGAAGTCGCGGCGGTTTCTACGGGCTGGTCTACATGGAATTTTTCCTATTTTTTCCTTTTCCTTTTTTTTTTCGGTTGCTTTCCAAGACTTGATGCTCTCACAGATGATGCTTCAGCAAAAAAAATGCCCAGGCTGGACATTCGTAAGGCATGGTATCAGTCGCAGTTTCATTGCATCGAGAGTAGTTAAGGCATACATGGCGTCTCAGATAAAAAGAGGAATCCTCGGCAATAATTGACATTCGAACTGGATCTGGATGGAAATTGCGATAAAAAGGAGAAACACAGCTGGGAGTGATCAAACTGAGTTCAGTAATGATAGCACTCCGCTAGTTACTCCTCCTGAAAGGCCTTTTTTTCTTTTCCCTTCCATGGCCAGGTTTGACGCCGATCACGCAATTTTTCTTCAGGGTGACGGTAAGTCAGTTAAGTTTCGTCGATCCGCGTGGAAATAAGAAACGTTCCTGAAACTCCAACGGATTTTCCATTTTTGCTTCTTTCTTCTTCTTTTCTTTTTTTTGCTTTTTAAGCATCTGTGCGCGTTATTGGCAGGGGGTGCTGGTGGCTTTTGGTGGTTGGTGATGCTGGTCTATCAGTTTCATGCTATGTAACTTGGGAGCTCAAGTACGGACATAGTTTACTTGCTTGCTTCTGCCGCATGTTACTACTACATTGCTGCTGCTACTGCTGCTGCTGCTTACTAGCTTAGCTACCATTATTAAATATTAGCAGATCACAATATGTTACTTCGGATAAGGGAGCCCGTCTCATCTTCGTCTTCTTCCCTTTCTAGAGGGGGGAGGGGGAGGGGGGAGCCTTGCTCTGCTTTCCTCTGCTTTAACGAGGATCGTCGGCGCTGTTCGGCGGGGTGGTGTCTCGTTTTCGACTAGGTTGACTAGCAGTCAGTTAATTAGTTAGTTACATCATATTAACTGACGTTTTGATCTCTTACTTCCAAGCTGAAGCACAACTTCCCAGGCACCCCGATTCATCCATTGGACCGTCGCTTGGGCCCTTGTTCCTTGACGGCTGCTGTATGTAGGTGAGGTTTAGTCCTATCTGTATGTACTGTACATCCATACATCCATCCAGACCATTACAGATGGATAGATGAATGCTACTTCGTAACCTGGGATGAGCAAAAGAACCTAGCTGCCTTAGCTCAAACTCGAAGATGCATTGTAATTGTCGATTTGCTTATCCTCATCCTCGTCCCATCGAAAAGCATGGCCGTCGTAGTAGTAGTATCCACCCGATAGCCATAGTGTCATCAGGGTCTGTTCTGATCAAGGCCCTTTGTCCATGGGTCTTCTGCTCCCCTAGAGTTTCTTTCTTTTTTTTTTTTCTCTCTCTCGTCTCGCGCTCTCTCTCTTATATATCATAGCTCCCTCCTACTTTGTTTCTCGCCTCTTTTTCTTTCTCGTTTTCTTTCTTCCATTCTTCGTCTCTCCAAGCTCTCTCTTTCCTTCTCCACGGCTCTCTCTCTCTCTGTGCTCTCTCACATCTCCACTCCTCTCTCGTTCATAAACCGGGCTACGTTTCTCTCCCGCTTCTTTCAAGCTACAGCTTCCACAACTACCAACTCCCAAATTAGAAACAATGGCCAATCCACCACACGGCGGTGTTCTCAAGGACTTGCTCGCTCGCGATGCACCTCGTCACGCTGAGCTCGAGGTTGAGGCCGAGTCCTTGCCAGCTTTCGTCTTGACTGAGCGCCACCTCTGTGACTTGGAACTGATCCTCAATGGAGGCTTCAGTCCTTTGGAAGGTATGTTGCTTCTAACCCTGCTGCTTTCCCGTTCAATCCTGGGTCTCGCAAATGCGATTCCACGATGTTCTTTTGTATTACACTGGTGATTACGGGAGCACGAAGCTAATGGCGGGGCAAAATGTGCTCGTAAACAGGGTTTATGAATGAGAAGGACTACAATGGGTATGCTCGATCCCTCCCCTCACCGTTAACTAGATATCGTTTCTGACTATTTCACTGCAGTGTTTGTGAGAATTGCCGTCTTGCCGATGGAAACCTCTTCAGTATCCCCATCACTTTGGATGCTTCAAAGGAAACAATTGATGGTCTGAGTCTTAAGCCTGGCTCTCGTGTCACCTTGAGAGACTTCCGAGACGACCGAAACTTGGCCATTCTCACTATCGATGACATCTACAGACCAGACAAGTAGGTTTTCCCCTCTCTTTTCCTAATTTTTTTTTCCTTTTATCCTTTACCATTCTGCGAAGAATTGGAAGCAGATTTTCTATGTTAGTCCAAGTAGGCTAACACAATAACTAGGCACAAGGAAGCAAAGGAAGTGTTTGGAGGTGACGAGGAACACCCCGCTGTCAAGTACCTCTTCCACAGTACCCAAGAGTACTATATCGGAGGAAAGATTGATGCTGTCAACAAGTTGAATCACTACGACTATGTCGGTCTTCGATGTAAGGAGAATTCACTCCCTAAAATAAAAGTGCCCTGCACAACAAAGTAGCTGACCCTTCACCCAGTCTCCCCCGCAGAATTGCGCTTGCACTTTGACAAACTCGGCTGGACCAGAGTTGTCGCATTCCAAACTAGGTAAATGGGCTTCCATTGCTATATCCGCTATACCAATGAAATCAAATACTAACTAGGTCTTCATAGAAACCCCATGCACAGAGCTCATCGTGAATTGACCGTTCGTGCTGCCCGTGCCCGTCAAGCCAACGTCCTTATCCACCCTGTCGTTGGATTGACTAAACCTGGTGACATCGACCACTTCACCCGAGTCAGAGTCTACGAGGCTCTCCTCCCCCGTTATCCCAACGGAATGGCCGTCCTTGGCTTGCTCCCCCTTGCCATGCGCATGGGTGGTCCCAGAGAAGCCATCTGGCACGCCATCATCCGCAAGAACCATGGTGCTACACACTTCATCGTCGGCCGTGATCACGCTGGCCCTGGAAAGAACTCCAAGGGCGAGGAATTCTATGGCCCTTACGATGCCCAGCACGCTGTTGAGAAGTACAGAGAGGAATTGGGAATTGAAGTCGTCCCATTCCAGCAACTCACATACCTTCCTGATACCGATGAATATAAGCCAAGAGACGAGATCGCTCCAGGTGTCAAGACACTTGACATTAGCGGAACCGAGCTTCGCAAGCGCCTTCGCATCGGTGCTCCTATCCCAGAATGGTTCTCGTACCCTGAAGTCGTCAAGGTTCTCCGAGAATCTAATCCTCCTCGATCCAAGCAAGGCTTCACTGTCTTCCTTACCGGTTACCAAAACAGCGGTAAGGCTGCTATTGCCCGTGCCCTCCAGGTGACCCTTAACCAACAAGGTGGTCGTTCCGTGTCCCTCCTTCTCGGTGATACAGTCAGACACGAACTCTCTTCCGAGTTGGGTTTCTCTCGCGAGGATCGCCACAAGAAC
This sequence comes from Amauroascus verrucosus, assembly GCA_001430935.1. NCBI lineage: Eukaryota > Fungi > Ascomycota > Eurotiomycetes > Onygenales > Onygenaceae > Amauroascus > Amauroascus verrucosus. The sequence continues at coordinate 415,549 of LJPJ01000748.1, forward strand.
ATTCAACGTATTGCTTTTGTTGCTGCAGAACTTACCAAGGCCGGCGCCGCGGTCATCGCTGCACCAATTGCTCCCCATGAAGAGAGCAGACAGCAAGCACGCGAGACTATCTCTTCTGCTGGTACCTTCATCCTCGTCCATGTCGCAACCTCCCTTGAGTACTCCGAAAAGACCGATAAGAGAGGCGTCTATGCCAGGGCCAGACGGGGCGAGATCAAGGGCTTCACTGGAGTTGACGACCCATACGAGACTCCTCAAAACCCTGATCTCACCGTCAACATTGAGACACAGACCGTGCGCAGTGCCGTCCACGAAATCGTCCTGTTGCTCGAGAGCCAGGGTTTCTTGGATAAGTTGTAAGAAATTGACGCCTGAAGCCATTGAAGAGCGCTGCAGTACCACAGGATTGGCATTGCTACAAAGTTACGCCTGAATACCCGGATAGAATGTTTTGTACACAATTGGTATGCGGATTTGCGTGGTGATCGGGTTGTGAACCTTTGTTTAGACTGTTTGGTTATGAGTTATCAAAGCCAAATGTCATGTTATTCCCAATGAATGAATATTGTGCTTGCATCCGATTATTCCCTTTGTAAAAATTTTCTGTAAATTTTCATTTTCGTGACACGGTCCGGCTGCGTCAAGGGGGTGACATTTAACTAGGACAGCCACTCAGTCTAGTCGATTTGTTAGCTTAATTGGATTTTTGATTCTCGGGCCGTTGAGAAGTCGGTCCGTGCGCTGCCAGCGGCTTTTCTGCAAGAGCAAACAGTGCAAACCACACAAGTCTTTACCAACGTCAGATCTCGATTTTCAACCAAATCTCGTCCAAAACGCATCAAGCATTTGTGATACAATGGTTCCTACACAGCTATACATACGGCGAATACCACGCCTAATTCGCCCATTGAGACCTCCAAGCAATTACGTCTCGCATCCAAAGCCCCGTCTTTTTACCAGCAACTCCCAGCATCTTCTTATATCTTCGCCAGCGAACCGACCACAACTCCCCTTCCTTCACTCCCCCGCCGCGCGCCCTTCTCCCGTCTATTCTAGCCGTGGCCTAAACCCGCGTCTTCTCAGCACAGAGCGCCGAAAAAAAATAACCGATGGGCTCAAGATTGCAGTCACGGCCTACGCGGTCATGGTACTACTCTACGTGATCAAACTGGGTCTGCAGCAGGAAAAGATCGAACGCAAGTTCCCTTCGCCGCCGGATTTTACGACATATAGTCGCTGGCTCTTGCGTTCTGCGCGGGCATTGCAGAATCCCGAGTCTGTAGGGCTGGCAATCACGTCTTGGCGGAAAGTAGGTGATTTTTATACGGAGTTGTTGGAGAGGTTGGAGAATCCTGAGGTTGATGGGAAGGGATTAAAGGAGCTGGTAGAGGGGGGATTGCTGATTGAAGGTGTGGGGAAATCAGGGTATGATGTTGAAGGGATGAGTGAGTCGTGGAAAATGGGATATTTCCAGGCGCTGCTGGGCGCGGCGGAGGCTGCGGAGAAATTGGACGGGTGGCTGTATGATGAGGAATTGGATGTTGCGGCGCCGGCGGAGTATGTTGTTGGTTCGTCGAATCCGAATCCGAAGCCCCGGCCTCTGGGGATGAATCAGACTTTGAAGGAGGAGAATTGTCGGCCGGCGTATGAGAGTCCTGAGGTGTATTATATGAAGATCCTGACGACGAAGGGATTCCAGGCGAATCAAAGACTTGACGCGGCTCTGGCTTATGCGGATTGGCTTGATTTCAAAGGGTTGAGGGAAACGGCGGACAATATATATAGGTGGGCGATGGATATTGCAGTATCTGGTGTTTCTGTGGACCCGGGTAAGGTGGTTGATATGAAAACTGGTGTTCTAAAGGATGACGGGAATACATATGTGACGGATAATGTGCTACGTGCTACGACTGCTCTTGGCGTGCATAAAGTCCGTCAGGGAGACTTGGCGCCAGCGTTGTCTATCTTCCTGTCCGTCCTGAGAGCTCGTCGAAACCTTCCTCAGGCACCCGTTGCAGCGATTGGGCCCGAAGGGAAAAGGCCCTTGAAAGACGAATCTGCAATGTCTGAGATTTCTGATCTCATATCCTCTTACCTCTTTCCGCCCGCTTATCCAGTCGCTACAATCACTGGAAATGAGCGGCTCCTTCGGTCTACTTCCTCTGCTTGCGATGAAGCCGGCTTGATGATTTATATCGGTGAAATTATATTCGCATCTTCTTCACAGGAAAGTGGTCTAGCCTGGACTCGCGATGCAGTTGACCTCGCAGAAATGTCTCTCTTGCAATTAGACGAGTCGCATGTCGGGCCCCATAGCTACGGAATGAAGTATGCCACTGACGAAGAACGCTGCCATGACTGTCTTCGCACGGGCATCGAAAATTGGAAGCAGATGGTCAGGAGACTCGTCGTCAAAGCGGAGCAAGAGGAGTTGGAATGTATGAATACTGCAAAGGATTCTTGGTTCAGCAGTCGTGCGAGGAAGCTAAAAGAGAAGGAGATGCAGCGGAAACGATGGGAGGCAGAGGAGATGATCCTTGAAGACCGCTCGAAGAGGGTGCGGAGATTCATTGGGGATCCGTTGCTTGCTGGATTGGCACCCAACACTACAATGATGCTGTTTAGTTGATCGGAATTTACATCTCAATGTATTGCGTAACTTTTTTCCCTTTCTGGCATGCTATTGCGGCTTCTACAAAAGGCGTTGCTGTGGGAGCGGGGTTTCCATGTTTGTTATCGTTTTTCGTTTGGAGCATCTTCGACGCTTGTCATTGTACAGTATAATGGCGAATAATAGTTTTCAGGATCCTTCTAGTTGCTATAATGTGCTTTTTTTTAATGCGAGAGGAGATTGCATGCGCTTGCTTTTCCCATGTGGAATTCTGTCTTTGGAGCTAGAACCGTGTGCTTCGTAGTTAATCCCCACATTCTCGTGATGGTCAATAGCTAGGATGATTCGCAGCCCAGACTGCCCATCGTTCTCGCCCCCAATCCATCAAAAATTGATTCTGCATGATCAAAATGGATCGTGAAAGCGCTTAGTCAGCCTCCAGGTCCGAGGCCGGATTGATACGACGCCGTATCGGCACCCATGCTGATCGACGACTTGTCTTGCATCGAACACGCACCCTGGCCTTCAACTCAACGTTTGATCTCGCCGAGGATACGAAATCCTGCGTCTCGAATCCGCAACTTCAATCTCTCTCTCTGATCGTCGTTCGCTTTCTTTTCAAAACCTGCCACCCCCCTTTCCCCTGCAACGACTGTAACCCTCGCTGGAATCCATGGACCCAAGACCGGCACCCGGGCTCCAAAGTGATCCTGTCGGTGCAACGTGTTATGTGCACGAGGGGAGGTGGGTTTAATCTGGCGTGGGAGCCTTGCTCTATTACCAGGGACGCCTGGTTGCCTGGTGGTGGAGGGCGGGCCGCATCGGACACCAGGGCTACCTCGTTTTGTTATTGTATGAAGGGCGAAGGGGTAAGTCCTCAAGGTGCCCCCCCCTCTACGTATGTATATATGTACATACCCCTGCTATTTGTCTCGGCAGGCCGAGAGGGCGTGGAATGAGGCTCTTTTCGTGGTTCGTTGATTCTGTCTATCTCGAGTCGGAAATCGACCATGATTTAATTTATGTTTCGAAGGTGAGTCTATATCAGAATGAATGATATTATTACTAGTGTTGTTTCAATGGTTGGGTTCGAGTTTCTTTTGATATTTTCTTTGGCTTGCTTGGGATCGAATCCCGATCCCGATGCGCGTCCATGATGGCGCTGTATACCCTGGTCAGATTATCCAAGGATATTTGCCCAGCCCCGGCTTATTACCGAAGCAAATCCAGGAACAAGCCAAAGTGGCTAGTGTCAGTCTCTTTGGTCTACGCCCTCTACTTGATGATGTTCGGCGGCTATCCGTCGATCATGGTATTTCCCCAGAAAGTATCAGATCCAATAGGAATCCTTCCGGGTTTCATATACTGTGAATTGGTGTTTCCTTTCTGAGAAAACCAACGTGCGAAAATAAGAATGCGAATTTTTTTTACAAAATCAGATGTAACGCACAGATATCACCTCACGGTTTTAAAAAAAAAGAGAGAGCGATGATCTATTTCGCTCCCCGGATGAGTCGGAATATGAAAGGACGCGCGCGATCTGTCTCATTAAAAGATGCATTTGGAATCATAATCACTAACAAGTTGCATGTAAATGAAGATGGGTCCATCTCGGAGATTTCCCACAGCGAACAGTGGCCGGCTGGCGATCCAAATAGTTTTGAATGGCCACTGGACCTTTTCTTGCAAGCATATGATACCAGGATTTCTGAGCAACGTGGACATTATGCAATTGATGCTCGGCAACTCCTACCAATAATTAATTGTTTTTCGTCCACGTTGAGTGGAACCTGCTGCCTTATCAAGGTTTCTTGGGAGTTGAACGGTTTTCCCACAGGATGCCCGCATCATTATTATGAAACTAGATGGGGTTCATTTCTAGAAGCCTGTGGAGATAGACCGTATGGCAGTGACCATTTATCCATGCCGTTTGCAAGGGTCATGGTTAATTTTTCACCCTGGCACATTCAGCGCCATGTGCCTTCTGCCTGACATGGCTGTGGCATTCTGGCCCTGCATGGTATGCAGCCCGTTGGGAAACATTGAGTGCAAAATGCATTTGTCCATGTCAGCTGTAATTTTCTACTATCCCATTCTCTATTATGTTACTGCTTAACAGGGGACGTGAGGGTCAAAGCATGTCTCTCATACCACGAAACCTGGGGAATATGTCTGGAGAACCCTGATCCCAAGCCGTCGCAGCAGGGGCATATGCGCTCGAGTATACTATGTCTCAAATCAAGCATTCACTCTTGAAATCTACAGCCAGACAAGCTGCTCTCACACCCGCATCAAGAGGAGAAAGTACAGTTGCTCTCTTGCATGCCTGCGTTTGACGATATCTGCCACTATTGCATAAAATTGTCAATATGAACTTTGATGCACGTTCGTTTCCCGGCAGGGAAAAGTAGCGTTGAAAGAAAGCTAGTGACGGACAACGACTCTATGCAACAGAATGCTAGAGAGAGAGACTGAACCTGACGGCGGAATTTGCCACTTTGGGTGACAGTCATTATGCCTAATGTCCCATAGGGATATACCAGCAAAGCCTACCGAAGACCTTTCCATACAATTTCGAAGGTTGAAGCTGCATTTGTCTTGCGGAAAGGCCAACATTGTTGCAAAACGAAATGCCATATTCGTGGTGGTTGCAAAAGCCTTTTTTCTCAGCAAAGGCTACATGTCTTTAATTGTGCGAGTGGCTAGAGCGACCTGAGATGCTGAGGTCGCGCAGTCGTGTAGAGGAAGACCCTGATTATGCGTAGCAAGACTTTTGCCATTATTTACGGGCAGATAGCTCTAGCATTTAGCATCATCCTTATTGCATATCGATCTCGCTGCGAATGTTAGCTTTGTCGTCAGGAACACACCATGCATGATAGGGGATGTCCGACGTCGAACTAACCTGAAGACTTTCGATGTGCCAATTGCGAGAAGCTGGCCAACAATGATATATCTATCGTTGAGCGTATTTCCGTGCTTGGCCGCTATCTTGACGACATCAAAGTGCGAGATTAGGAGGACATTGGCGTTATTGCTCGCTATTCTACATAGGTATATAGCAGATAATCATCATATCTTCCGACTCAAAATTCATTGGTATCGAACTTATTGGAAATACTCCCGAATAGCATATCAAACCAATTCAGAGCCTTTTAGCCTATTCCCCATCTCTCTGCGATCCCAGGAACAAAAGTAGCAATGGAAGAACCCGTCATCACCAATAAGGAACTAAAAATGGACCTCCCAATCTCACGATATATTTTCTCAGGGAAAAAGTGCAAATGGCCTTGGCGTGTGCCAATATCTTCTCTGGGATGTTTCTGCGGCATCAGCTTTCTTAAGGATTGGCCTTCCAACAAACATCTACCTCCCCATCTAAATTTGGCTGCGCAATATACAACGATTGTTTATGTATGGCGGGTTGCAACATTTGCAAGTATCATATCCCTATCTTCCAACAACTGTACTCACAGGGCCCTTGTACACTTTTCGTCCCTGTGCAAAGTACATGATAAGACTCGCACTCGCAACGATGACGTACATGACAACCCCCCAGTTGAAATTCTGCGGCGTAACATGGCTTTTATTGGGCCAAAAGCACCAGAAGAAGGCAAACATAACATATAAAATCGAAATTGCATTCACGATGGGGCCTCCGCGTTTTCCTAGGCTCCAGGAAGCTGGGGGTAATTGGTCGGGGTGATACATGCGTTGGTAGAAAACGGAGCCTATGGAAGATGCATAGGTGGCCATGAGGGAACCGGCGTAAAGGGAAATAATGGCGTTGAAGGCTACGTCAGCGCCAATGTATATTAAAGAAAGAAGGCTGGTGAAGAGACAGGTGAAAAGGATGGAGTTTGTCGGGACCTGCTTTCTAGGATTCACGGCTGCTAGCCATTTTGCAAAGGGAAGGCCCTGATCGCGGGCGAAAGAGAATGTTTGGCGCGATGCTGCGGCGCCAAAGGATATATTACTTGAAAAGACAAGGAGTAAGACGATACTCGTGAGTATGGTTACACCTGTTGACTCTACGGCGCCTTGAAAGACGTAGAGGAAAGGAAAAGAGGTCGGGTTGTTGATTGCAGCGTTGACGGATGGTAGGGCGAAAAGGTAGGTGACCAGGAGAACCAAGCCCATGAAGCAGTTTATTAGATAGCCCCAGGCCATTGCTCGGGGGACGTGTCGTGATGCATCTCTCACCTCCTCGGCCATATGGGCAGCTGCATCCGATGCTATAGATAAAAAAATTAGTATCGCTCTCTAAAGCCGTGAGTTCTTTTCTTCTTGGGGACTATACGCATACTTAACGACCCGTAAATCGCAGTGATTTGGCCAACCATTAGACTGAGTCCGATTGATGGCCATCCACCTTTATCAGTAAATACCATGAATACTGTCTCAGGCGAGTTGCGTGGGGCCATTGCCCAGAGGATGATGATGACAGCCATAAAGCCCAAGACGTGTAGAACGAAAAGAAGGTTCTGGATCATAGGCATTGCGCGTGCAAACCAAACATTGACGATGTAGATACATAGAGCCATGGCACACACGAGGAGACTGCCCTGCCACCGCGCTGGCTCATAGCTTGGACAGTTGACGATTATCAAGCCTTGAATAAGCGTTCCAGCGAGGAAAGGCCCAGCTGCTGCCCCGGCTTGCCATGCAAGCACCGACATCCACCCTACCAGTTGCAAGTTAGAATATAAAGTTGATTGTGGTGCTTAAAAAGTTCCAAGCGGAGAGCCAACTCACCTGTGACATAGCTCAGGAATTTTTGATACCTTGGAGACGCAAATTCAGAAACCCAGTGGTACTGTCCTCCAGAAATAGGCGCCCTAGTATTGAGCAAATTTCAGGTTCAGCAAAGCTAGATATAAAATGAGAGTATCATGAACTAACATCGATGCCATTTCTGCCATAGAGCACATACAAAACCCGAACCCAATGAAAGTCCATACGTAGGACCAAAAGAGGCCAGCAACTCCGCCGTCGTTGAGCCCTTGATGTTGGGAACTATAGCAAAGTCAGCAACAATGTATGGCGCAGAGCAATGGACTGCACCTTAGTGAAATCCCGGGGGTACATCTGAAACAACGTACAGCAACATGAACTCCCATGTGGCTCCGAGGATTATCGAGAAACTCAGAGCAGCTACTGGCCGATAAGTTCTCTGCTAAAAATTAGATTTGAGGGCACACAAATATGCTCTTGTTTTTTTGTCATAGACAGTTAAGTATGCTCGTTTCTGATGAATTGACTTTGGGTTCAAGATAGAAAGAGAAAGGTAAGCTGAACGAACCGCAAACTCCTGGTGTTTCCCCATACGCATCATATCCCTATGGTCGTTTCTTGTATGACCTTGAAAGGGAGATACAAAGTCACTGCTGTCATTAGTCTCGATGCGATCTAGGTTGTATTCATCGAGAAGATTTGTTGAACGACGTAGATATGGTGGTTTGGCTTCGTCACCCACGGACGACCCCAGAGGTGAAGCCATGCTAGAACTTTCATCTACCAGAGACAAGGGGTAGTATCATCTGATAGACCTCTGTTCCACTGGATTTGGTGCTAGCGGTCAAGCAACATGACTTTATGTAGTAGGAATGACTTGACAACTCAGTCACAATGGGAGATGGTACGTGGGAAAAAAGAGCACCCAGATTAGGCACGATGAGCAAAAACTCTTTGGTAAAGACAAAAACGATAACCATCAAAGGCCGTAGAGTACTTTGGAAAGACAAGAGGCTTGCAATAGGTCAGTATGAGGAAATTTGAGTCGGGGATTAATCAGAGATCTCCCAGTGCGCTTATAGATCTGGTCTGACCTCTCCGTCTTTCGGAGAGTATTTCTTGTCAAAACAAGGTAAAAGGTTAAAGGAAACAAGATTATTAGCCTGCGTCCTAATAATTTCAGAGCAAGACGGTGGTGAATGAGATCTGCGGCTCCGGAAATGGATGAAATGATATCCGGAAACGATTCCGTCGTAAGTTGGCAAGCGATGTTTGCTCCTTATTCTCTGCTGAACATTTGATCGCCAGAGTAGCGGAGCAACTAACAGATATTTAGTTACGCTTGTGCTGGCAGCTTGAATGAATCCAATAAATAGCTTCCCGAAGCGAGGGAACCGGACGCTGATCATAAGAAATGGACCAATATCCCGAGTCTGTGCAACGACGAAGGACGCCACAGACCCAGAGAACGACTTCAATCCAGATAACTCTGTCGAGGGAGATGATGAGAACGCAGCAGCCCCAAAGGGATGTCAGCAGCGGATTTTCTTTGGGGAGAGCTGGCCGCTAAAAGTGTGCGAGAACGTATGTATTTAACTAGCAGTTGTATATCGAACAGCGCTCCAAAAGGCCAATCTGTAGCCCTCGGTTTTCACTCTGGAATGGTTGTGCACGATCAGGATGAGCAGAGAGAATGTCCATGAGCGTCGATCCGGATCAAGCTCGTTGTCACAAACATCGTCATCGCCAAAAATGAGTCCGATGCGACACAACCGCAGAGCAGGATGGGACCTTCTCTCTTTTCGGCTCTCCCGTAACGAGACGACCCTTTTTCCAGGATCTTATTTTTGGAGAAGATGATACACGAAGCAAGTCGCCAGGCCAATAGTAACGGCATTTAAATGGACGATCATCAAAGGGACTGGTCTAATGCGGTGCACCCGAAAAACGCCTTTGCCAATCCCAGTCGCAGACGCTTCCCAGCGATTGAGAGATATCAGGTTTTATCCGTCATCAGGCAGGTCAGAGATCTCTTCGTGATCTGACAGCCGCCCTGTTTCGATCATTGGCGATCGTCAAAGCCAAAGAGAGTTGCAGAAGCAAGCATGACTTGTCCATCCAAAGCCAACAGACACCTGCAACGCCGATTGACGTTTTCTTTCATGCTCTGCACCTCTCCGCTATGCAAGCGTCTGGGTCTTGTTCCACCCTTTCCTTTCCTCTTGTCTTTGTGAAAATGAGGTGACGATTGACCTCACCATCCAAGTATCCTCTGTGATTCGGGAACCCGGCCCTTCGATGGAAGAGGCATATGTACGGTGTACGAGCGAATGTTCTTTGACACGGAGCCTGCGACAACGCCCAAAATTCTTCTTGGAAAAGCTCAGCGGAGTCCAGTGAGATTGCTGTGCGACACCAGTTATTTATTTTTATTTTTCTCGACGGCCAGGCATGCCGGTACGCGTCTGGTGTGATGCTGCTACCTATATCGTCTGACAGCAGAAACCTCCAGACTCAACCTTTTGTCCTATTTCATCCCCTTCCCGTGAGGCTCGCCAGACTTTTCGGCCAAATCCAGCATGATTAATGGCATCTCCATCATCATCATCATCATCGGCGGCAGCAGCAGCAGCAGCAGCACTCCCCGAGGGAGTATTCGCGCCGCTCACAGTCAATAACGGCCAGGACCGCGGCGGTTTGATTATCGTCGTGTCAGCTCTCTGTTTGAGCGTCACACTCGTATTACTGGCTATTCGAGCGTACATCCAAAGGATTAGGCGAACAATCTATGTTGATGATATCTTCATCCTCGGGGCTACTGTAAGGCCGTTTTTCAAGTGTATACGCGGAAACTATCACTGACTGTGGTCATAGGTTCTCTTCTGCGTTCAATCGACATTTGTTTTCCTTCAAGTACACCATGGCTGGGGCAAAGTAGACGACCTCTTAGGCCTTCACTCTCATGCTCCCATGCTAAAAGTACGGATTCCCTTCCTTGTCTTGATAGATGATGTCTGACTGACATATGTAGGCTGCATACGTCGCCGACATCCTGTACATCCTCACCCTCTACGTTTCGAAATTCTCCGGCTCTTTTTTCTACCTGCGTATATCATCTATCCGAGTATTGCTCCTCACTGTCTGGATTATAGCCCTAGTGGAGACAATATGGATGATCACCTCGCTATTACTTCTCGGTCTACGGTGTGATACGGAACAGCCATGGAATAATATTACAGCAAAATGTCCCACACTTGTAAGAATTAGGCTTGATGCATCCACGACTTACTAGCCTACTAACTGTATTTTAGCTCCTTCGCTGGGGGGTGGTTGGTGGGATTGATATGTTCACTGAATTGGCCATTGCCGGCACATCAATCATCCTCGTCCGCGATATTCAGATATCTAGAAAACAGAAGCTCCAAGTGATTTCGGCACTAAGCTCGCGCATAATGTAAGTCAATATGACCGATCCTACTTGCCTCCAGTATCGCGTAGCTCTCATTTGTCTGACCTTTGCTACAGTGTTTTCATCCCGGCGACTTTACATCTATTTTATTTGCACCGACAATTCCATTCTACCGACCCGACATACGATGGCACCTATACCACCATTTGTGCACAAATACAGCTAAGCTACGTCCTTGTGGCCAACACAATTCCATCCTTGAAGCCCTTCATAGCGGCGTATGAGGGATCCGACTCAAAGCTTGCTTTTCGAGGGCATTCTACTAGTCCACGTGATTCAAGAATTCCTTCACAAGATGAAGAGATCTCCGGCGAAGTGAAACAGGGCGGAAAAGGAGATTCTCGCAATAGCCAAGAATACTCCCTATCAGATCATCCAGCAATGCGGCAGCATAGAAGGAAGGGCTCCGGACAGCCCTTGTTGCCATTACACGTTTTAAAGAAACCCGAGAATCGGTGGCATAACATAACTAACAAGACGTTGGGAGTGAGAGATTCCCCAAAACCTACTGTCAGCCCTGGCACAATTTCACGGGAACCAAAGCTTGCTCCAGTGATGGAGCGTCCGGAGCTAGGCCGAAAAAGCCTACCTAGCAATAATAGCCAGAGGGCCATGATTAAGACCAATAGATGTCACAATGAAACCAAACGCTAGGGTGGTCGATACTATCATATGTATGTATATAGACATTTTGTTCTCATGAATCGAGTTTAGGAATTCAAATGAACCTGTCTTGGAATGCCGTCACTCGCTATATAAGGTAGTATTGGACAGAAATCGTTGCGTAAAGAGTTGTAAAACCAAGGTAAGCTTCTCGAGAACATATGATCCATTACTTTGGAATGAACATCGTCCGCTCATATTCCTAAAGACTTTGTAACCTCAACGGGAGACATAAGTATAGACATTCAATGCTCTAACCAACGCGATATATAGTGAGAGCTTATATACAAATGTACAAATGTATAGCTAGATATGGAAAGAAGAGCAGATGGACGAAAATTTAGCTAAATGTATACAACTCGAGGAAGAATGGGTTAAATTGAATTATATCGGGGAAAAAGACCAGGCAATAAAAAGGATGTAAACCGCGAGACAATAAGGAAGTGAAGGCGGCAAATATAAAGAGGAATGAAGAATAAGAGGCTTGAAAGGCCATTGAGTGGGCAAAGGAGATGAGAGTTGTTGCTACCAAAGTGTAAAGAGTAAGAAGTTGAAAAGGAGATGCATCCCGAATCTTGCAAGAAACGGCTATCGAGATAACCCCAAGCAATTGCTGACAAACAACAGAAGAATATTGATTGGCAAAAGCACGCGAAGAGTTTCGACGAGAAGAAACGGAGGCTAGGAATCTGCGCCCTGAGTGCTCTTCGTATGATTGTGGTTCATATTTCCACCGAAAATTGTACCATTTCCCAGCTGAATCGAAAAGTCCTTGAAGTTCAATGTGAAAGAATGGTTACCATAATTCCAATCCGTAGGTTTCTGCACCGCAGTTTCGAAGTCGCTGTTTGCGATTTTCAGAAGACTCTGGATCGCGTCGTGTGCACCAGCCGCGCTGCGAAATTCCTCTGTTAATTCGAAGATAAATAATACAGCAACACGGGCAAAGTCTGTGACCTTTGCTGGTAGGGTAGGTTGGGTTGTGCCACTTGGTGCTGGGATTGTCTCGCTCGGCTGAGAATGGAGCTGAAGCGGAGTAGTGGGTGTTGCTGAATTCTTATCTCGACGGACAACAGGTAAATTGCGACTGTGATGCTTGTGAGAAATGAAAGAACCATCATTGAGGTTCGACTCGGAATGACCAGACTCAGAGACAACGAAACGACGCCTCCTATTCTCCCCGTTGAAAGTAACTAGTGCGTTCTCGCTAGTACAGGACAGGTCCTCCTGATTGAACAATCCAAGAATCCTCGAGGAATTTAAAGGAATACTGAAGTTGGCTCGGGACTGTTCAAAAAGCCGTGGTAAGGCATTGCCCACCGTTGCATTTCGATAATTGTCATCGATAGTTATAGTAGCACAGCTGCTGTCACCAGGGATTGCACATCTGGGTCCTCGGAACCCGTTAACACAAACACATCCGCATGAACCTTCACTGCCAATGCTGACACCTCCATTCAAGCATGGATGCGATTTCTCGCATGCGCTTGGTATGTCAGTAGGTTTGTTCGGATTCCCGTTATCGCGCTCCCGAGGAAGAACGATAAGGACAACAGGGATGATCACCGCAGAAGAGATAAGAAGAAACAAGATGAAAATAATGAAAATGAAAGCGCAACGAGACATCCCGCAGCAACGCGGAGACCTACTTGGTCCTTCTCTGGTGTTCTCAGGTGGAAGTGTGGCGTTTGGGTTGGCACGATTGCCATACGCTCCCGAACCACGAGAACCGGCAGTTGGAGTACCAATGGGGCCAGGCGGAGGGAACGAGGCTAGGATGTCGGATATGGATCCCGAGTTTCGGGTGCGTCCACTATTCAGATCGCCGCTCCCATTAAGCATATCAAGCATGCCCAGTCTGCTTGCGGTTCTTCCGCGGTCCAAATTCGAAGCTAGCTTTGTTGCACGCCGAATAAGGTCTGGTAGGCTAGTAAGACTGCCTCTTGCCTCAGCATCTCGGACAGCATCGATATTGATTGGAGGCGGTCTCTTGAGTTCAAGCCTATTCAGACTTGACTCAGGAACAACACGGTTTCTATGGTTTACTTCGAGCTCTTTCAATTCCTCCTCAGAGAGAGTAGTCGGAAACCGTGTCTTTGGAATTGGTGGCTTTTCTAGATCATCAAATGAAGAATCAGTGGACGTAGAATCCGCGCTATAGCGAGTTTCATGGCGCGGGCTGAAAGGCCTTTGGTGGTTTCCAGCTCCGCTCGGTGTGTTGACCCTTCCTGTTGTTGCATATGCTCCAGGACTACTACCATCGTTATATATATCATCCTCCCCGTGGCTTTCAAGTCTCATGCGTCGACTTTCATTCTCAGTAATTTGGCCGTTTTGGGGCTTATTGATAGTGCGAAGAGAAGGTTTTGCACGTTTCCCTAAACTCGCCTGGCGTACGAGGCCGTCATCGTCAGTATGGGGTGTTAACGACGCTCTCGGAGACCCAGCAAAGCCTCCTTCAAGTGGAGCGGTTCCCCAACTAGAAGGAATGACTCTACTTGATGCGTAAGAAACCGGGTTTCGTGGAGAACTTTCAATAGACTCCTCTCGGATGGGAGAGATATTGGAGTTGTTCACATAGAAAGAACTGGCTCCGCGACGGGACGATGGAGGCCCCAAATATTGGTTTCTTTGCGAATACGCTTGGTCGGGCGATAGCTCGGGAGAGCTGAATGGGTCTAAGAAGGAATCTGGAGATCTCGCTTGGGCAGGAAAATCCTGCACATACGGCCGCGGAGGGTCCTCATATTGGTACTCTATGTTGTTCGGCGGCTGACGATACGGCATATTCGGTGTATATTCTTGCATTCTCGAGACATCTAGCGGTGGAGGGACATTCCGAGGTTCAGGCCGCGGAGGCCTCGGAGGTCTTTGGGGGGTTGGAGGGGTTGTTCTACTGGGAGTAACCACATTGTCTGGAAACCTATTCATTTCCAACGGACCCTCGTTACTATCAGGAAGAGGCCATTGAGTCGGTGATGGACGGGCCATATTGGGGGGTTTAGTCCCTTGTTCAACAGGCGGAAACTCCGCCGGAACTGGTGGCGGTCGCCTTATGGGGAGCCGATTCGGGTTCTGGTCCCCAAAACCCCGTCCATTATCATGATACCCATCTGCCGATAAACCAGCTTGCATCATCTCCCTTGCTCTCCGTACAGAGCCCTTTCCATATTTTGTGTCTTCATATCGCCCGCCACTCATCTCGACTCGATAAAATTGCGGATATTCTGTTATTCAATACAATACCAGTCGCACTATTACCAACCGAAACGCAAATTGACTGATGAGTGTCGGTATAGTACATATAGCATATCGAACCTATATAGAACAGGTTATCCCCGGGTCAACCAGGCGTGGTAAAACGAAGAAGATAGCGTCAAAGCCGTGGGCGTGAAACGACGTCGACGTCTAAAATATCAGTCACAACGGCCTTGACTGCAATGCCGATTCTCAGACGTCCAGAAAACCTTTGCCTTCAGTCGGAAGACTGCGTCGCATGAATAAAACAGTGGGTTGACTTGAGACAAGAATAACCAGCATCCAGCAATTGTTCCGTAATCTTTAGTAGTTGCAAATCAAGAGAGAATGAGTGTATTGGCCAGTGAATGTACTGATTGCTTCTAGCCGTAAGTCAGCAACCCGGTAAACAAAGATACCTACGGTTTGAAGCTTATCATCCAACACGGACACGCACGCCGGTTGGCGCGACCATCGCAAGCTGGGCTACCGGCAACCCATAGATATTTGATACAATTGGCATTAGATATACATAATAGAGGCTAGGGGTAGACGCATCATAATTGCAAAATTTCAGATTCGCGAGTGTGGAAATGCATAACATACCAAGAAAGAATGAATGACTTTTAGTAGTTAAAAGGACACAACGAGCGACTTGGGCGAGAAAAAGAGCGGATTTCAAAATTTCACATACCCTCCAAGGTCAAACTGTTGACGTCTCAGAGCCGAGCATGGGCAAGGAACGCGAGGTATAACTCGTATGTGGTCTCGTCTCAACAAGGACCAATTGACTTCTCGACAAGCCTGGCCGAGAGCTCACAGAGATGTTCAAAAAAGGAGCGTCGAGCTCTGACGAACGAAAGAGAGAAAGGAATGAAGGAATTGATGGAAAAGAGTTGGAGAAGTTCAGGGCACTTCTCACAACTGAAGAGACTGGTGAGGAGAAGACATGCGCGACACCCAGGACGGCATGATGCTTGACATTGAGTTCTTGTGAGCTTCTAGTGGGAAATTTGCCCTTTCTAATTTGCTCTGAAACACACGGTCTCAAGGGTCATTTGGCAAGCCTCCTGAGGCCATTGGCTCTGGGAAAATGGCTCTAACCTGTTGTTTCTTAGCCCAGTAATCCCTCCTTGCAGATCCGTTACTGTCGTAAGTGGCTCAAAGGGCTCAAAAGACTCGTTTAAAGTTGAAACAGTGCCCCGCAAAGCCTCAAGGGAAATGCTAGCTGATTCAACTTATATATATCGCTCATCGCACAACTCCGAAAATGTTCGTTATTGAGACTATCACTATCGTGAAAGGATGCCTCGTTGAAAAGACAAAAAGAGCGTAGCCATAGAATCGATGTCGAACAACGCAAGTGAAGCCTTGTATTGCGCTTTTAGCAACGTCCACTGCAGTCTCCCTAAGGCGGCCTAGTCTCCAGAATGTCTTAGCCAGGCCTGGGAAACTCGCGGGGACTTGTGGGCAGTTCCATACTCACGCTAGCCAATGAGGCCGAGCCCGTTCTACAGCCCAGGGTTTTAGTGCGCAACACTCCGACTGACATGGGAGGGCTTTCACGGAAGGGATCCAAGGCGGAAAACTCCAACTATCGCGAGACGTCGTATTCTGGGAGATGAGGCCGTCTCACAGAATTCTCCGTTGGAATAAGGAATTTAAAGCTGCTGCAAGGAACCAAATCTAGAACAAGTCAGGTGATGGTTCTTATTTGAGCCTCAGCGTTTATCAAGCGGATATTTGCATATCAATCACTCTACAGTGTACTATGTTTCCCTCACCGTCAATGGATGGCCATGGCGGCCGTTTGCACTACCTTGCATTGATCGCTCTTGCTTTCGTTCTCTCCTTGCTTGAGCAGTCCTTCCGTGTTGTGAGAAGCCATGGAGTGCAATCAAGCGACAAGCAATCTTTTTACCCCAAGCCTGATCGAGATTATTCTTCCTAGCACCAGGAAGAAAAATCCTGTATTTTTATTTATTTCTTACATCTTACTTCCGTTTGACGGGGTACACTCGCTTGAATATCTAAAACATCTTACTCGGTTCGCGAATCTACACTCACTCTTGTTAATTCTGAGTATGAACCTATGATCCAAACCCGAAAGTGTGATCCCGATTGCCAAATTGTAGAAATGCCGAAAAAGATATATAGGCTCCAAGGTGTGCTTAGCATATCTTCGTGATTTCCAAATCCTTGATTTGCTCTCTCTTTTGACTATCGTTTTCGCGGGTATTAACGGGAAATGCCTTTGTAGGACAAAGGAGGCAGGCTTCTTTTCCACCTTCACTGGCAGAGGCGCCCCTGGAAACGATTCATCCCCGCATGCCGCGACAAGCTACATTTCCAACGTATATCTCTCCAGCTCGCAATATTCCACGTGTCCCTGCACCGGCCCTAGTACTGCCCACTGGTTCTCAACTCCGACATTCTGAACGACCGCATGTAAGGGGGACGCCTTCCAGGCACTATTATCAATCACTGCAGCATACCAATTCCTATTGTCGGCCCGCTTTAGGCCACTCTGACCCATTTATTAACGCCATGATTTTGAGCTGGCTTGATGGAGTAGTTCCTGGACAGGGCTATGAACATCTGGATCGACAAGATATCCCTTCTGATGCCCAAATTGGTGACATGGGTACCAACAAAACATCGCCATCTCCGTGGGAAAGGCTCCTCAAGTCGCCGCCATTCCGGGCAGATTCCCCGAATGATTCACCATATTCCTACGTCCCCAGCCTAATCGTCTCTAGTGAACGCAGCACGATCGTCAGCCCTTCTCGAAATAGTCACCCGAGCCAATATCTAGGAGCGCCGGCACCAGCTTATTCGCAAGGCCCCATGATTCACACTGCCAGAGACCAGGCCCGGGTTTCACAGGCATCAGCTAATGATCGTTTTGAAGGGAACCAGACGGCCATAGGCGCGACTCTTTCTGGTATATTGCCAAGGAGAAATCACCTCTCAAGTCAAAATAGACATTTTTCATTTCATTTCAACCCATGGAAATACATGCAATTGAAGAAGTAAACACTCCAGAACACGACAATGATATTTTTTGCCCGAACTTATCCAAGAACCTTAACGAATGCTAGAGGTCCATGCCAGAGGGGATTTCGGAAGTGAGAAGGGCAACGCCATATTTCTAAGCCTACAATCAAACGGAAAGGATATTCATTTCGTTTCAAACACCGAAGAGAAGCACATTCCATATTTTCTTTCAATTGGATATGCATCGTATTCCATGGCAAAACCCCCTTTCCCTTTAATATCCTTATTGATTCTGAAAGGTGCATTTATTTCCACTTCCCTTCCCTTTTTCCCAATGCGATGACTGGAACAGTAGTAGCAAGTATGTCGAATAGCTTAAATATCTTATATGTAGAATATCAAATATCACTTTTGAGAAATTCCGAATGGGAATTTGATCTATTCCATGCTATCGTTTGATTAGGCGGCATTACCTATAGCAACTAAGCTTCTGCTTCGTAAAAGATAACTCGCTCAGTTCTATTCCTGTGTGGGACAGAAACTTTCTCTTTGATATTCCCTGTCAGGAAGTATTCCATACTAGACTTGTGTTGAAACATCGACAAGGATGCAAAGACATCCCCATCTCCCTAAAATTATATCCGCGCCTATGCGTACGAGGCCTGATCAGCATCTTTTATAAAATGACATGTAGATTACGAGGATTGAACCTGTTCAGGATCTTATTATTTAAGGGTGAAAGAAAATTAGGTCACCCTGTTCTAGTTCTGATTTCATTTTGGGTAACTCTCTTCTCCCTTTCAATAGTCAGAAATTTAAACCCGACAGGGTAGCAAATACATATTAATCTAGATTTCCACTCCCTGCGAGCGAAAAGTAATGTGGAGACGATAAAGGAAGAAGCCAAAAGGCGGATAGAGAATAATACAACCTGTAAAGAATGTTCGAGAGAAAATATATTTAAGATTAGAAAGTAGTGAAAAGGTGCATATTTCGCAACCTTTAAGAAAAGATAATGAATGAAACACAAAGGCCCATCAGAATACGTATACTGGTCTTTGATTTACCTGAAAAGGAAACTCGCGATGCGCTTCCCTCAAATTGCGATGGAGTCGAGGGTTCTGGTGTGGCCGGAGGGTTCTCGGGGCTACCTGGCAGGTTGGGGACACTAGGCTCCGAACTTGTGGCAGGAGAAGCGGGATTTTCAGAGATAGAAGGTACCTCGATACTAGCACTGGGAGAGACAATAACCGTTGGGTTATAAGTTTCTGCCGGGTAAGTGGCAGTCACCTCCAGACTTGGTGCAATGACAACTCGAGACGTCGAAGGGAGTTTCTCGCTAACGCTATCATCTTCTCCAGGAATGGGAACAGTAGTCAAGGTGCCTGTGCTCACCGGGCAAATTGTGGTGGTGATAGCGATGGTCTCAACTGTGGTGTAAGTTGTATGAGCAGAGGCCGGGCAATCCTGGGCTGTTGTAGGGCAAGCCGTGATCGTAATTGTGCGTGTCGTATAAATAGTTGATATCGTAAAACTCGTGATCGTGGGAGAGGTTGATAAGGATTGGCTGATCGAGCCTGAGGTAATAGAAGCGGAATTCGTTGGAGTTACAGATATTGTCGTTGAATCACCTGGCATAGATGATGTTTCTGAACCTGCTGAAGTTGTTCCAGACTCTACCGATGTACTATCACTCACTACCAAAGATGTGGTCTCCGAGGCTATTGAGGACGTTTCAGACGCTGTTGTTGCCGTGCCAGTCCGCACCGATGATATTGTTTCCGAAATAGTCTCAGTTTCACGGTCAGTGATTGCAGTGGTGGTTTCCGACATGGTCTCAGTTTCACAGTCAGTCGTTGCAGTAGATGTTGTCTCAGTGATGGTGGCAGTTGCTGTGGCAGTTTCTGATGTAGTCTCAGTGGCAGAAGATGTTTCTGACATAGTGTCAGTTTCACAATCTGTTGTTGCAGTAGATGCAGTCTCACTGGTAGTTGCAGTGGTTTCCGATACAGTCTCTGATTCACAGTCTGTTGTAGTGATGGAAGTTATCCCGGTTGCTGTAGCTGTAGTGGTAGTAGCAGTCTCTGAAATGGTTTCAGTCTCACAGTCCGTTGAAGTCGTCTCGGTTGCTGTAGTGGAAGTAGCAGTCTCTGAAATGGTTTCGGTCTCGCAGTCTGTTGAAGTCGTCTCGGTTGCTGTCGTGGTAGTAGCAGTCGCCGATATAGTGTCGGTCTCACAGTCTGTTGAAGTTGTCTCACTTGCCGTAGTAGTCGTGGCGGTCTCTGAAATGGTTTCGGTCTCGCAGTCTGTTGAAGTCGTCTCGGTTGCTGTAGTGGAAGTAGCAGTCTCTGAAATGGTTTCAGTCTCACAGTCCGTTGAAGTCGTCTCGGTTGCTGTAGTGGAAGTAGCAGTCTCTGAAATGGTTTCGGTCTCGCAGTCTGTTGAAGTCGTCTCGGTTGCTGTAGTGGAAGTAGCAGTCTCTGAAATGGTTTCGGTCTCGCAGTCTGTTGAAGTCGTCTCGGTTGCTGTAGTGGAAGTAGCAGTCTCTGAAATGGTTTCGGTCTCGCAGTCTGTTGAAGTCGTCTCGGTTGCTGTAGTGGAAGTAGCAGTCTCTGAAATGGTTTCGGTCTCGCAGTCTGTTGAAGTCGTCTCGGTTGCTGTAGTGGAAGTAGCAGTCTCTGAAATGGTTTCGGTCTCGCAGTCTGTTGAAGTCGTCTCGGTTGCTGTAGTGGAAGTAGCAGTCTCTGAAATGGTTTCGGTCTCGCAGTCTGTTGAAGTCGTCTCGGTTGCTGTAGTGGAAGTAGCAGTCTCTGAAATGGTTTCGGTCTCGCAGTCTGTTGAAGTCGTCTCGGTTGCTGTAGTGGAAGTAGCAGTCTCTGAAATGGTTTCGGTCTCGCAGTCTGTTGAAGTCGTCTCGGTTGCTGTAGTGGAAGTAGCAGTCTCTGAAATGGTTTCGGTCTCGCAGTCTGTTGAAGTCGTCTCGGTTGCTGTAGTGGAAGTAGCAGTCTCTGAAATGGTTTCGGTCTCGCAGTCTGTTGAAGTCGTCTCGGTTGCTGTAGTGGAAGTAGCAGTCTCTGAAATGGTTTCGGTCTCGCAGTCTGTTGAAGTCGTCTCGGTTGCTGTAGTGGAAGTAGCAGTCTCTGAAATGGTTTCGGTCTCGCAGTCTGTTGAAATTGTCTCACTTGCCGTAGTAGTCGTGGCGGTCTCTGATGTAGTTTCAGTCTCGCAGTCAGTTGTGGTGGTTGGCTCGGCTGTGGATGAAATAGTTGTTTCGGTTTCGCAATCAGTTGTTATTGAAGACGTTGTTTCTGTCATTACTGCAGATGTGGTAGTCGTTGATTCGGGTGGGCATGTTGGGGGTCCAACAAGGCGGATGTCATCAATATCAATGTTTATACCCGTGCTCGGTGGACAGGACGCGTGAATTGAGAAAACAGTAGACGCAGAAACTGGCCTCCAAGAAGTTGTGTCCAGAGACCAATCGGTAGAAAGTTGGAACAAGCGAAGAGATAGGTCGGCTGTACCTATTTGAAGGTTGCCTGCATATACTCGGAGGTCGCAGGAATAGGGAAGAACCCCTATATTGACACGAGAAATGCGCCATTTCAATGAGACAATATGTTCGGAGGTTGTATCAAGGCCAGTCACGGATTGACGCAGCGTCCCTGACAGGTGTGGAAGGATAGACACCTGGCGGCTGAGGGTACATGCACGGTTAGATCAGACCTGGCTCTCTAGTGACGTCTAACTCACAAGAATTTCTGACCGTCGGCCGCATCGCCAGAGATAGCGGCTCCTTGTGTCGCGGACCATCGGTATAAGCCATCCTCAAAGGATGCATTGTCCAAGAGCTGCTCTCGAGGCCCTGAGCACTGGTCAGCTCCAGCAATCGCTGAGCTCGTAAAGAGAAGCAGCGACAACAATGCCTGCCGCAACATTTTCACTAATCTAGAATTCAAACTAAATCTGACACAACTGACGAACACATAAGGTATCCCGTGGGATAAGGCAAAGAAAGAAAAATAACGAGTGGATGGGAGACCTGAAGACCATGTAACCAGCCAGGCCTTGATCCAAGTTTATGTATGGCGCCCGGGGTGAAATGCTCGTACAATCCGCCATTCTCGGTCCGAAGTAAATATTTGAAGCGAAATGATTGTTAGACACTCTGGAGTACATGGCGCGAACAAATCTCGTTAACTCTCTCCAAAAGCAGTTAAACGGAAGGGAGCTGAAGCAAACAGAAGAATGGCCTGGGTGCATAAGGCTCAGTAAATGAAGCCATTTTTTAAAGCGGATGGGGCCTCGAGCCATGTGGCATCGAGGATGATTGGCGGGAAATGTTTAGCACTTCAATAGTTTCGGTTGCCATGTCTTGGAAGTGAGTACATTCGCGAAAGACATTTGCCTCCCTAGTGTAAGCAGGTGCTGGGGGATCCGTTGATTTTCGGTCCTTTTTGTATGGCCAAAGCTGATGACAAAAGCAGACTGCATTTGAGATTTCCTTTTTCGCGAAGGCCTTTGACAATGGACTCTTGAATTTGAGGGAGGTAAATCTTGCTGTTCCTGTGGCTTTCTGTGGTGGTTTTTAAGGGAAATTAACCTCAAAACTCAATTGGATCGCTTATGCTGCAGGCCATGGAAGAAAGGCTGCAAATGGGCTACGCTAAAACTCATTATTGCGCTAGTCAGGCCCATACCGTCTCCGCGGAAGGCATTTTGACCCACGCTATAGCAAGGCGTTCACATGCAATGAAGATATGTGCCTTGTATTCTTTGGCATTTGCGGTTGTGTCATAGCATGAATGCGCGCAGCATCCTTTGCCTGGAGTCTTGTGGTGTAAATTGTCTGTATGTGTACAGCACATACATTCCATTCGAATTCCGACTGAATCTCTTCATCGAGTAGGAGCATGGCTTCTACGATCGTTTGCTTTTGCGTTCAGCTCGTAGCTCCACCTTCAACATGATTGCCTTAAATGATTTATCTTTTGTTCCACTTCGCGCATCTCCATAATCACATTCGCAAGAGCGGATATTGGCCCATCCATGACAGAAAGAAAAGAGTTTTGTCCATCTCGAAGAGCACCGGGAACGAGGACGCCAAACCAATGCAACGGATTTGAAGAAAGAAGCTTATTTGTAGGTATCTGCTGCTCCTTTGATTCTGAGTCTTCTCCGTCGTTGTCTCCATCTTCTGGGATCAAATTCCTATCTTGGTCTGTGTTTGCATTTTCGGAGCTGCGGTTGCTAGGTTTCACTTGCGTGATTGCGACACGGACAGGGACAGTGTGTGCTGAGGACTCTCCCGAGGGCTTTTTATCGGGCGACGCGGATTCGGAGGAAATTACGGCTCTGTAGAAGAAAGAATTGAGTATATTCTTACATCCACTTACTGTGATGGGAAAATGGCGACACGATGGACGAAGTCAAGAAGGGTATCTGCAAAGGTAGACAAATAACGACGCATTGACACCTACACTTTCCTGATTGCTTTCATTCGTTCGTCATAATAGTCTTCACCATACCGGCGACCAGGCGGACATGACTGGTTTGCGCGTGCAAGGGAAAAGAAGCCCTGATAATTGTAGAGTTTAGTGCCGGATTCCTGAAGGGAGTTCAAGCAATAAAACGTAGAGTTTACAGCAGATAGATATTTTCCAAGGTCTTGATGGAGCCTCTGATGCTCATCAAGGAGATGGAGATATCGCTCAAGGAGATCGTCGATGGCTTTGACGGGGTCTGCTATTTCGAGAGCAGCGAGGACCGCTGGCGAGGTTGGTGGTGTGGGAAGAGCTTCGCTCATTGTTGTAAGCCGGGAGTTTGTATTTTATCGAAATGAGCGACTGGCAAAGACAGGTAAGTGGATGGAAAAGGCGTTGATGAGGATGAACGTTGGGGAAGCGGAGAAGTGTTGTAAACGGCTGAAGGCCTGTAGAAAGCCGTCACAAGAGGCAAAAGGAATCCCAATCTTCCTTTTATTTCTTCCAAGCCGTCTTCCAGTGTTTGCCAGTGTGTCTTCCAACAGAAATTCATATACCAACGGATCTCTTAACATCTTCCTTCTGTTAATCGCTGGCGGTTTCTCCGAACCTGAGCAGGAAAAAGCACATTTCTTATCTCCGGCTGGAGAGAAAAAGTGACGCTAAAACTTTCAGCTGTGGTCAACTCACTGAGATTCCTCCACGGAGCTTCCATGTATCATCCTGGATATTGTTGCTACAACAGATACTGCATAAGATAGCATTTCTACACCACTCTCCACTTTTCTTTCTCTCAAGGCAAAGCAATTTGACGGGCTCGTTTTCCCTGTCGCCCCCGGTACCGTCTCCATTCCTCATCTACAACCCGCGCATTCCGCCCTCAAATTCGATAAACATCCTCGACCCTAGCTAGCTATTCCCCTCGAAGAGATTTATACCCATATTCCTATCTTTTATCATGATGTCGGTCGCTAGATTACACCGTGATTCCGCTTTTCAAGCCCGTTCGCTGGTATGACCCCACCAATGCTCATAGTGGCTATGTCCGTAGAATGCGCACCGGAGATTTCAGATGCTAATCGTTCTTGAATTTTGATGGATACAGTTCCGGTCACTACTCCGTCAATCTAACCAGTTTTCCAATTACAACTTCCGCGAATATGCTTTGAGGAGGACGCGGGATGCTTTTAGAGAACATCAACATGAGAAGGAAGACCGCAAGGTCCAAGAATTACTCCAGAAGGGTATACATGATTTGCGGATGATGAAGGTTAGCTTGCACATCACGCTCACTCCGTTTGTACACGCTATGAATGATCGCTGGGCGACCCAGATTCTGGCAAGCGTGTGCTTCATATATATATGACTGCGATGCTGATATTTCTCGTATAGAGACAAACGGTTATTAGTCAGTTCTACCAGTTGGATCGGCTGGTTGTGGAAGGACAAGAGTCGGTTCGTATAAGCCGTCAATTCCGAAATTCGGATTTCTTCATTTTGGTCAAATTCTGACATAGTAGTTTAGGGAAAGGAAACGGGTTCTGAAGGCGGAATAGTGCGTCGAAAGGATTCAGCGTAAGAACGCAAGGAGCCCAACGATTTCGAAGAAATCATTTGGCTGACGGTTCCATAGAGCGAGTTGAGACCGGAATATAACTCACTACAAGCTGATAAGAGAATTGCAGCACGTTTGATAATGGGCAAGTATGTGGGTGAAGATCGAAGGCCCCTTCGGCGACCCTTATCTGATGCTAAATGTAGAATAGATGTTTCGTTGCTGCGTCTTGTATTTTACTTTGCTTCATATTGCTCTCATCTTTTGCATGGTATGAAACATGATCAACATTAATTGCATAGGGTCCAAATAGGACATATCCCCAATTGTAGACAAAAGAAGAACAGGAATATTCACTCTTACTGCTGCTGTTTTGCAGGAAATGTTTGCCCGTTGCTCAGCGGACTGTCACGTGATAAGACACGGATATCCCTTTGGTGCTGCAACTTCTCCCTCCAGGCTGGCGTGATGAGATCATGGTGACAGCTCTCCAACCAGTCTATGAATGAATTGAAATTGTCAGCCTGTTGTGACACGGTATAGCCAGGTGAAGTAGCTCAAAGAAACTTTGTGGCGGGGACTTTGGGTACGTGTGAACAGACAAAGGTCTCCAATAGGCAACGCTGCTCAAGTAAAATGGTTCCTGTAAGTTTTCATTCTCTTTGTTGCTTAATCCCTACTATTTATCAATATGCGCTTTAAATAGAATGTATCATTGTTCTTTCCATTTATCTAATCGGACACCTGCGACTCGTAGTTCCGCTCGTCGCGCACCCGTTCCCAAGCCCTTGCGGAAACCGCGTCCAACAGAACAAGAGCGGGCCAAATCGACCACGATGTGTTTGAGGGTCTGCCTGTTCGCCGCTGGTCTCGCCAGCAGGCTACCATTTCCCAGAATCCCAAGCCCGAAGAGCTAGATACTACGACCGTAGGACCGCACACAATACCAGAATTGCCTATGCCGAGAGACAGCAATCTCCTGACACCGCTGAGCCGATCACTGCTACGTGCCGCACGCGCTGGGTGTACCTACATCAAGCCCGTTCATAAAGATCCCGTAGACGTTGGGGAAAAGGAAGTTAAAGTGGAGGATTCAGCTGGCACAGGCGTCTCATCTACCTACGAGCGAACCTACACGGCAATAAAATGGTCGGCTATTCCGCGCAATCTCGAACCACCAGAAGTTGAGTTTCTGGCGAAAAGGCGGCCCGGTTTGCCATCTTTGTACGGAGCCGTTGCCGCGGCTAATACTGGTGCCGGCGCCGGGATGCTCAATACTAGCACCCAGGCGCCCATGAGGAAGACAAAGTTCAAGAAGATTGATCCTGCTACTGGGAAGGTATCCATCTACGAAGCGTGGGTACCAGAGGGCCATAGAGTAGAGGGGGAAATTGTAGATGAAGCCGAAGTTACTGCCGAAAACCCAGATGCTACCGTCGTTTCTGCGTCCCCGGCGCCAGGGACTGTAGTGGACGGTGTTGGCGTGGTTGACCAAGAAGGAGTCGTTGTTGCTGAACCGGAAGGCAGTATGGTCGCGGTTGTTCGAAGAAGACACCCTCCTCCCAAGCGAAAAGCTAAAGGGTTTGGCAGAGGAAGAAAGAAGAAGGTCATGTTTACACATGATGACATTGGTCAATCACAAGCCCCTGGTAATGAAGGCGCAGGACAAGAAGCGACTGGGCATGCCCCGGAGACTTCTAGCCAGCGTTCCGATCCCAGAGGCAAGCATGTAGGTGGTGATGAAGAAGATGACGAAGAGGAAGATGGCGATGGGAGCGAAGTTGAAGACGAATACGCTGAGGCCTCTAAACCCGAGATCAAATTGGAGGTGGCGCCAACAACTAAGGCTGAATTAGAAAGCGAGAAGAAAGAGACTGTTGAGGACTCGACGACGCAACATGGTGCGGCCGAGGATCCGTCGCGCAACAAGTCAGAAACACCAGATATAGCTCCTTCGAGTTCTGCGGCCGAACCTACGGCGATGACAAGTACGGGTAGCAACCAGGAAACAAATTTGACGGAAAAAAATCAACCCGAACCTTCTAGTTTGGCTCCACCCATAGAGTCAGCTTCTGATGCGCAGCCACCAGTTTCGACAGTGGAGCAAGTTGCTATCGACCAGCAAAAAACTACACCAAGTCCTGAGACGCCGCCTGAGCCACCAAAAGAAGTTAAATCTCCAGATGCAATTGACATCCCAGCATCCTCGATCAGTCTTGATACTGCACCTCCAACTATCGCCGCGCCATCCCAAGAGCAGTCCGAGCCTGAAGCTAGCCCTGTACCTGAGCCTGTACAGACATCCGCCACGGCAGTTCCATCAGAAACCAATACCGGACCCGTGCGATTCGACGATGGAGAAGTCGATCTTCTCGGTAGCTTGGAAGCTAGCTTGGATAACCCCAGTCAAACGTCTGGGGACAAAACTTTGGATAAGCTGCCTGACCAAGGGACCCAAAATCCGGACCCTATAAAAGAGGAGGGCGCCGATGTGACGATGACGGGTTAGATGTCTTTAGTTTTTCTTTGTTCAGCAAGAGAAGTTTCTTTTTTCCGTTGATTTGGTCGCAACATTTCCTTGACTTTATGAGAGTTTGTAAGATACCAAAAGGAAAGCTCGGGTTTGATTCTAAACCTAGCTCTTCTTTCAGAGCTGCAGATTGGGGATCGGTGATGAATGATTGCGCCCGACGCCATAATGGGTGCTTTTTGGCTACTTTCTATGATTTGGCAATTTTTCTTCTTCTAGCAGTGTTAGCAGACCCAAGTGAAAAACAGGCGCTGAATTTCACATTCGAATAATCGAAAGCGGAAGCTGATGGCTACATCAAAACTACCAAGCCAATCCAGTGTCAAATTATGCATTGAAACTAATAAAAGCGCTTAACAAAACAGCAGAGAGAATTTCAATAGAAATAGCCAGATCAAAACGTGAAAACAATATCCAGGTCGTTACCAAAGGTATCCTCAAGCCCCTCAATGTGTACTCAAATGTTAAAGCCCATGTTCAACGGCTATTCGTGATTTCTTCACAATATCTTTCTCAAGCGGCCACGCTTTGGAGGAGCTTCTTTCCTAGAAGTTGAGGAGGTACTCCCCGAATCTGCTACTTTTGCTCTTCTTCCCATTCTTTGAGGCCCCGAGTTACCCTTAGCCTGACCTGTTGCGTTTCCAGCTTCGAGGAATTTCTTCATAACAGTAGGAGTCATCTCCGATCTGCGCGCAGCAGCGATGGAATTCCCAAGTTTCGTTTTAGAAGGCGTAATGAGTTTCCGGACAGTTTGCTTCTCAGTTCCCTGGGTAGATTTCGATGCTAGTTTTGCGGGCATTGTTAGACGGGTGAGCGCAGAGCCGCGTTTCTTCACAGGAATCGGTTGGATAGACGTTGCGTTTCTAGGTTTCCTTCCCGCTTGTTTGACAGATCTTTTAATTTTCCTTGGCTTGAGGGCAGCCCGAACTTTCGATACAACTCTCTCGTTTCCAGTTTTCAATGATTTAGGTTTTGGAACTCGAGGTCTTTTATTTAGTCGAGAAGCGGACTCGTCAAGAACACTATTGGCCTTGCGTTTTGAGTTGGTAGTTTTAGGCGTGAGGTTCTTTTCTTTCTCCTTGTTCTTCGATGAATCCTTAAGCCTTGGGCCCAGAACTCCGCGACACGTAGGTGCTCCGCATCGGCATTCTTGAACATTTTTCTGAGAGTAGGGGCTGCGAATCAATTAGCTTGATATCAGCAAAAGAAATCATAATACGCACTCGAAATTATAGTCATATGTAAGTTCTTCTCCAGTCGTGATCCCAGTTTCGCCTGCAAAAAGGGCCATGCGTGGCTTTCCAGCCACTGTCCACTTTTCCATCCTACAGTTAGGCTCGCAAGAATGGTTGATGAAACGCGCGATAGAGCCTCGCGTAGCATCGATGACCATGTTCTGGTCGAAGTACATGAGATAGTAGCACTATGCAGCGGCCGTCAGCCTTTTGCCTATAACGGTTGCACCTGGGGGGAGACAAACATCATTTTTTTTATAAGTAGTCCTCATTCTCCGCTCACACTCTTCTTGCGTGAGAATTTCCCCTGTATATTCGACAATGATCTGGTTCGGGTCAAAGGAGCGATTGCTACGGACACCATAGCCTCGATCTTCTGTTTTGATAACTTCGACGCCGATGTTGAACTTTCCCCCAGCTCTGGACCGCCGACGCAGCTCGCTGAAAGGGCGATTTCGACACAATTCCGGACTTAGTTTACAGTTTGTGTCATCACACTCATAAAACATGTACCGATTCTGGCAGTTTTCATCACATCCTATTTCCGGAGTACAGGTACACGTCGAAAGCTCTTTGATTTTTGTAGCTTTCCATATTGACGTTGCATCGCCAACGAACACATCTATAAACGTGTTAATTTCTAGGAACGCCTTTTGAACGGAAAATGAGCACATACTTTTATTGGCCTTTCGCCATTCATTTGGTTTAGGTTGCCCATAAGGTAGGGGGGAGAAAATATCAAACGGTAGCTTGTAATTGCGACCGTTCTCCAAGAGCCTAGCACCTGCATACATTGGAAGCGGAAAAAGTTGAACTTGCTGGCATTTCCCCTTATTCGAATCTCCTTTGCGCTTTCTCGACTTGGAAGCGGACGGATCAATATATTCTTGACCAGCATATAGCCCATGCTTAAGCCAAGATTTCGTCTTTTTCCGGATCAAACTATTCTCCTTTTTGACAGTTTGCTCCTGACATGGGGCTTGCGTGATGCTCTTGTCACCATCCGATACACGTCTTTTCTTAGCTGGTGGTACCTGCGGAGGAGCAGGGGAGGACGCGCGTTGGTGACTCTGGACTCGAGGCCGTAAGCTTGCTCTCCTATCAAACGTTTTAACCTTATCTTTGCTCTTTGATAGAGTCCGTTCTCCAAGTGTAGATGGAGTGGTTTGAGCTAGCTCTTTTTTTTTCTCAATTAGGCTCAAGCGACTCGACCTTCTCTTCGGGCCTTTATTCTCAGTGTTTTTGCTCAAGCCTTTTTTCACCCCCTGAATTATATGGGCTTCTCCTTCCTCTTCTAGCTGTTCATCCGCTGAGTCAACCATATCTGTAGAGCTAGTGGGCGTAAAATCTGTAGATTCATGGGTACGGGCACTCCCGACGGACCTGCCTTTCCCCTGCATCTCGGTGTCTTCTACCTGCGCGTCTGCACCACGAAATTTTGAACGGGTGGCTCTTTTCCCGGTCTTTAACCCGTTATTCCTCGTCAATTCTTCATTAATAATTTTGTCACGCGAAGCATTGTCCCCCTTCAAGCCGTCCCCTGCACACTCCAACTCAACGGAACGCGTGACGCGTCTTGGGGCTTTGAGCTCTTTTCCTCGATTTTCGTCGTGATCCCCGGGGCTCGTAAGCGTCGGCTGGTCAGATATACTTGTGGCAGGTGTGAGAACAGGAATCGTGGCATCAATCGTTGTTGCAGCGCTATTCACGGTGGACGGCGTAGAAGACGGCGAGGCGCTAGGGCCGCGTGCCATCGCGATAGCCGCCGGAATAAAGTGAAAAAGGATCCAATTGCAGTAATAACTGGCTGTACACTTGGCTAAGTGTTGCAAATGCCTCTCGATGCGTATAGTGTCTAAATGCAAGGAAGACGGACGTGATAGATCGTGTTTGATGGTTATTGAAGGCGCGATACTGTGCTAACCATGGAATGGTAACTAAAAGATTGAGCCAGGTAATGAATTGGAAGCGTAAACAACGAAGGCACGCGCGCCCTATCTTAGAAGAGCCAATATAATAAAATCCAAGCTTGTTGGTAAGTTGACAGGAGTTCGTTTGGAGAGGAGAGGCTGGCTTTTCTTCCGTGTTGTGGCACTCCAAGCCGCCCCCATTCCTGCGTTTACAAAGACAAGGATATTACGTCTAGGTGGCCTAACAGCGAGTTTACCCGGAAATGGCTTCTCCTTGCTGCGTTAGGGAATCCATTGGTAACTATGAAGTTAGCCTTGTTCAGTTATTTAGACACAGGAAACTATCCAGCGCAAGGTCTAGTTACAATACAAGCCATTTACACTCGCCAATTGCAAAGATATATGTACCAACGACACCTCGAGTCCCCTACACTCCTCCCAAGTTTCCGAACAGACAGCGCAGGAAGAATTATCAGAGCAAACCTCCAGGCCCATTACAAGGCCCATATCACGGGACAAAGAAAAATACAGGTTAATTGGTCTAGAACTCTAGACAAAATAAGTATAGGAATGAATGGAACTCCAACATCTGGGATAGAATGCGTGGGGCGAGAACATTAAGAAAAGTCTGTAATGAAATTGCAAGGTAGAATAGAAAGATCCTCAAAAAGGGGTATAGCCGCGAATCGATAAGAGGAGCCGAATCCGGATAAAAAGCGCATCACACAAAATAATTAATCGGTGGTACCACAGGAAAAACAGTTTCAAGTAGGCTGTCGCGTATGAGGTAAAGCCACTCTGCTGCTAGGCCCTTCAAATGTAGGCTGTTGGCCCTGAACCGGATTCATTTCCAGACCTCCAGCCTGTGCTTCTATATCACGGCGTCGATGCTTCACCTTTTGACTGGCAAAGCGTTGATCACCTTCAACATACGGTTTTTTAAACTCCACATAACTTGGTGGTCGCGGTCTTCCAAGGACAGCAATCCAATTCTTGAAGAAGTTCCCTTGGGTAAAAGGCCGGTGCCGATCAGCCTTTTTAAACTTATGCGAGTTGAGATATTCCCTTGTCGTCTCACCTCTCCCTACTAAGAAAAGGTGATAACCCCAGAGCGCCGCTGGATACGGAAACGCCAGTGCTCCATAGATGACCATAGCAAAGGGGACCCTCCACTTATTGATCGATTGTCGGAAGTCGATTCCTTCTCGAGATTGATAGACCAAAACATGCGTCAAGCTCGCACCCAGAAGGAAAAGCGCGCAAATTGTCGCTGAGCTGACAAAAGCGTAAAAATAACGGTAGTTACGGCGTCCAACGCAATTATTCAGCCAGACACAGTGGTGATCCAGCGTTTCTATGCAGTTATCGCAGGTGCGGCAGTGATAGGACCGAGGAGGACGCCAGAGGTTGCATGTTCTGCAATACTTAACTGGTACATCCATGGCCGCCATGTCAGACGTAGCAAGTTTGACCATAACCCAGTCAATAGTCGGTGGTCCAAGTGTTAATGGGTCTTCCGCAGGATCAGGTGGTGGAAATACATGTAGGTTCCGGGGGAAAATCTAATAGTTACAACGTTAGCTATACCAGGTAGAGGAAGAGTTGAACTGGTAAGCACGTACTCCGGGATCTACTAATGATGCATGCAAAAACGAAGAGATACATAAGAAGAGGACGTAAGCGAAGAGTATGGGGATGGCCGGTGATATGTTCTGCCATAGCCATGGAGCGCTGTAGATAGCTGATTAACGGTGTGATCACCAGGTTTTATATTTTTGGGAACGTACGAATAACCGAAGAATAGAGCTCCGGGCAATATCACAAATATTCCGGTCGCTATATTCACAGGACGGTCACGAGCATTTTGGAGGCGGCCGCCCCAAAAGAATATCGTATTTCCGGTAAAGTATTCATAATTCCTTCCCAGGTTCCTTCTAGGAGTAGTCTTCTCCGGCTTGAGAGCATTCGAAGCTGGAGATGACACAGCTGAAGATAGTCTTTCGTGGCCTCGTGAGTCAGGACGCTCCGGATGTTCGCTCTTAGCTGTTTTAAGGAAGCCAGATCGGAACGAGAGCGGCGATCTCTGTGGAGGATCTTGCGGTACAACTTGTTTGTAATTAGTGCCTAGATTCAAGTGGGAGGGCGCCGTCCCACGAGATCGATCATGGAGGAGTCTGACGCTGTCTCCTCCACTCCTAACAGTCGTGTTACCAGTGGGGCTGGCAGTCGAAGTTCCTCTGTCAAGAAGAATCGGATCTGTAAATTCTGTTCCCCTCGATGGTGGTGGAAGCTCGTAATCCATCCCACTCAATCCAGGCAGCACTGTAGAATTAGATATTAGACTCCTCCGCCCCTGGTTTGCAATATCACTCTGACCATCTTCACTTGAGAACCCCTGTGTGGTTCCAGTTTGAGGACGTCCACCACGTTGCATTTGTAGTCTCTGAGAGCTCATGGGACGAAAGAAGGCATGTGAGGTCAGAGATGGAACGTGCGTTCTACTTATCCGATGCCCTCCACTAGGTAGTGGCCCGCTTCCGTGATTTGGAGCTGCAGACGAGGAATGTCTGGCAAGGGGTCCGCGGCGAGATGGAGACCTATGGGACTGTGCGGGAGGGCTGTGGGGTCGTGTTTCGCCATCTTCGGATTGTATATCTGTCATATGCGACGAGATGTATGATACGGGTCGGGCATTGAGATTGGAGGATAAGGGATAGGGCTCGGTGGGGGGTTGAGAATTCGGTGAAGTAGCCATCGTTGGTTGCTCTAAGGGATTCTTCGGAGAATTATTAAATAATATAAACAAAATTCATCATGTTCACATAGGCTTATTAAAGAGAGGAAATGTTCATATTTTCATGAGAATTAAGAGAAAAGGGAAAAGAAGTCAGAGCATATGTATCTGCCCGTGGTACCAAGGCTTGTGATGAAAGGAACCGAGTTATCGAAGCGAAAAGGAGGCAACTAGAGAAAAGCAAAAGAGTGTATGTGGGATTGTGTCCAGCAGCTATATAAGATGACAGTCAGACCCAATGGGTACAGGCGATATCAAACAGGCCATTCCATGTTGTACAATGAGCTGGACGTTCTCTCTCTCACATTTCCCTCTGTCAATTTCCAGCTCT
The DNA here is from genome assembly GCA_001430935.1 of Amauroascus verrucosus. Classification (NCBI taxonomy): domain Eukaryota; kingdom Fungi; phylum Ascomycota; class Eurotiomycetes; order Onygenales; family Onygenaceae; genus Amauroascus; species Amauroascus verrucosus. The sequence goes on from LJPJ01000748.1 coordinate 449,098, forward strand.
CTGGTTTCCCTTTTGGGCTGGACTGATCCTTGCTGACTCAACCCGCGAGGTTGACACACGTGACTGCCCGGAACATCACGATCCAAATAAACCCACCACTGAACAAGAACCGAACCAACAGCTAAGTTCCCTTTAACAGCAACCCAATTGCTCAGCCCCTCGCAATTGTTCACCATCATATCGCCATGTCATCCATTGCCGCCAATGTGGCCCGCCAGGTTGTCATGAGACAACCTCTCAGAGCCATGCGAGCCCAGCCAGTTCGACGATACGGCTCTCGAGTGGAAGAAGCTGGACTTGACAAGGGACCCAAGAGAGATCCCGAGCTCTACGTATGTGCCCCGGCCTGATTACCCACCTGGAATCATGTATAAAGCAATTTTGTTATCTGACTTACCTTGTGCCTAGTTACTTCTCGGTGTCATGGCGGGAGCCTTCGGCCTTGCGGGATGGTATTTTGGCAGGTCACCCACTACCGTTACTTCCGAGAGCAACATTCGCATTGGAGAGAGTGCTATGCCTTGGGAGCTTGATGAAAACCACGTCGAGAGCCAAGGGAACTTTAAATATCAATATCACCCTCATGGCGATAAGAACCAACCTCTCAAGTCTGCCCCAAGTGCTTTGAACGAAGTCGTTGTTCCGAACGTCACACTGCCAAAGGTATGCCAATTCGTCCTCCGATAGAATACACGAGCCGTGTTGACTCTGAGTTATAGGACTTGCACGAGCGATTCAACAAGTATGGAAAGGACTATTAACGTGCCATCTGTATTTATAGCCTTACGGACCGCAGGGAATGAAGATGTTGAGTTCTCTGACACAATTGCAGACACTGTAAATAAAGCCATATGCAAACTTTTGCTGCGCCGTTCATTGTGATACAATTTCTTTGAATATTAACTCCGCTTCTGCGAAATGAGTGGTTAACCTAGCGATGGTACATACATTTAAGTCAACATAGTATTTACTTTGACATTCCTCCCCAAGGGAGGTAAATACAAGAATGGCTGAGCAACAACAAATTCATATTAAGCATCGTTTAGCGTCCCCATCAAGCATAACGGAAAGCGGCGTCGACAAAGCTCAAAGGCTTATTACAATTCATCTGCATATCTGGTTGCCTCCTTTCCTTCGCTGGCTGGCTTTGGTTTCCCTTCTTCACGTTGCACGGACTTTTCATCCCCAGCCACAGAAGCAGGTTTATCTCCTGGAACATTCTCGTCGCCCTTTCCAACAGTTTCGGGGTTTTGTCCTTCGACATCTGGATGTGGGGGAGCGAGGTTTTGTTCTACTTCACGCCCTTGCGCATCTACTACCCTCGTCCGTGTCTCATATTTGGTCTTGAAAGATACCTTACCCTCCTTGGCCAAAGCTGCAACCTGTTCTGGATCCAAAATTTTGCCGTTCTGGTCGCGGTATTCAATAGACTCTTCCTTACCAATAATTTCTTGGCCTGCGGGCATTGTGAATTCGGCATCTTTGACACGTTTATCCCCAACCTCATCTTGCTCCTTTTGTTGAACTTGCTGCTGGGGTGGTTCTTCTTGTTTCTGTTGTGGAGGAGCTTGTTTATGCTCGACTGCCTTCGGAGGAGTTACAGTTGCCTCTGGTTGAGATGAGTCGACGTTCGCAACCTTGGAATATTGGGCCAACTGACCAAGCTTAGCACGTATTATCTCACGCCACGCGAGGGAGCCTTCCACTTCGGGGGACTTACGTCTGTGTAGAAAGTATTGCAATCGAAGTCCCATGAGCTCAATAGTTTCACCTTCTGACAAGCATCTTTGGTCCATGGGTTGCCATAAGCCAATGGAGAGAACAAAGTAAAGGTAGCAACGCTTGCAGCTAAAAATAAAACAAAAAACACGCTACCGGCGATGGCATTCTTCTTCGAGCCCCCAAAAGTCAACCGGTTCGCGGTAAAGTCGAAAATTTGGCAGAACGCAATGATGGCGAAATACAAGGCAGGGAAATAATGGTGTAGGAAGAGCTGACGAGCCATTAGATAAAATGGGAAGTAATGAAAACCCCAGCCTATAACTGTTTGACCAATCTCGTAGTCGAAGCGTTTGAAATTAACGTTGCGATAATCTCCGAAACCCCGCTGCCATCGAAGAACCGCAAACCCTTTAAAAATTACGTATGCCACAATCGCAGCAGTTGAGGCCCACCAAATAAGGGGGTTTCCAATGAGATAGATCTGACGATGGTTTTTGCCCCAGAAATTGATACCGCGCAAGAGTAATGGCCAGGAATTGGGCCTAGAGTCCCAAGCGTGGGATTCTACTAAACCAGCATTCGTCTTCCACATAACGCGTTGAAGTTCCCAAAATTTGGCGAAGAATCCGGGGCGTCTATAATTGACCTTTTCCACATCTGGTCCGAACATTGGGTGCTCATTATGCTCGACGTACCAAATGCTATTGGGCAGTGAACCACCCTTGGCACAAGTCACTTCCTGCTGCTCAAATCCCCAGTCCGGAAGTTTCACTGGATGCGAGAACAGAACGCAACCACTCATTAGGTGAACAAGTCTAAATTTGGTTTCAATCGTTCTTAAGCGTTTCTTCGCCTCCGAGCCCTGAGAAAGAGATTTAACGATTTCAACCCGGAATAAATCATTGGCGTCGCCGCCGAAACCTTCATAGCCGTAAGCGGAGACTTCATTCTGCCAGTCAGCTTCAGTAACTGGTGGCCTATGGTCGTGAGAGTGGAGTCTTCGGTCAGTGGTCACATGATAGAGTTTGATGGTCGCGCCATCCTCGATAAAACTCGTGGTGATGTTATCCCAGGCCTTTGGACCTTGGACTTGGCCATAAGGTCCCAGGGGTTGTGTTTGGTTTTCCAAAATCCAAATATTGTTTTCGTCTTTGTGAGGGTACAAAGTAATCTGTTGCTGTTTGCTTCCCGTCGGGTACATGTGGTTATGAGAATGCAAGTAGCCACCTTGCGTGTTGTGATGTCTAATCGAGACTCGGGAGCCCAATCCCACATCAGCGGGCACGTCCGTCATTCCCTTGGAATTGAGAGTAGCCTGGAACTCTGATGACATAAAGCCATCACCTTCTCCAGGGTTTACCAAACAGAGGAAATGAATGGCAAATAGTGCAAGGTAAATAGCCATAGGGACGACTATCAAACAAAAAGCTCGAGCGACGAAGTGTTTGACCCAAATATCCTAGAAAAGCAATTCAGTAATGCCAGGAATTTTACGGCTAAGGGTTACTTACGACAGTAACCGTCCTGGTGTCTCCAAGGAGCACCCAGAGTTGAAGCAACGTCAAGCTACCAACCCATGCAATAGTGAACAGGCCCACCCATTTAACACTCAAAGTAGCACCCAAGAAAACTCCGGTAGAAATGAGCCAGAACCACCATAGCGGGCCGAACGCCTTGGAAGGTCCTTGCTCATGCTGGTTTGTGAAACACGTGAATGCAAGAACTGTCAACGCAGTGAAAAAGACCAAGGGAGAGTCAAGGAGGATGAACCGCGACTGCGTAACTAATCCGTTTTCTTTTGTGTACGTTAGCCAAGGTGCGATAATCAAAGGCCTCGAAGATAAGACTTACCGAAAGTTACCAGAAGAGCTCCGAGGGCGGCAGTTATGGTCCTACAACCAGAAGCCTTTAATGTGAAAAACATAGTAGGGACAGACAAGACTCCCAGGATCGCCGGGAGCAATCGCATTGCAACATAAGGAACTCCTGGTTCCAAATAGTCCTTGCCGATCTCTTTGAAGTCGAAATCGCCGCGAAATCCGCCAAGATAGCCAGCGAGAGTGATGAGCAACTTCGCTAACGGCGGGTGGACATCCATAAAAAATTTGCCTTTAATATATTTCATCGCGAATCCGCCAAAACTAAGAAGGGAACGATTGGTAAGTAGACGTCGCGGGAAAAAAAAAAGGCGGGGAAATAGGGAAATAGACTCACTGGACCTCATCGAACACAACACTGCTTGGCTGATAGATCCTGAATAACCGTACGATCATTGCAAGCGCACTTATCAAGAGCATGAGCTTATAGTCGGACTTGGGCAGATTGAAAATGTCATTGTCCTGAACGCCCTCAGAGGTATAGGCGACCCCTTTCGAGGCAGCCTTACGACGGTTCTTGGGCCCTGGGGAGCGGCCAGGAGATCGGCTGCTCCGTCGCGAGGGGGATTTGGCATCCAGCCCCGCTTTGGAGGACTTTGACGGCATTATCAAAAATTAGATACTATTACTGTCGTTAAAGAAAGCAAAGGTCATAAAGAAACATTTGGTAAAATCAACAGGGAAAGGTTGAAGCTTGAAACACGCAAGGAAAAGGTATATTAACGAAAGTTCGAAGTCAATAAAGATCCACGAAATATCACAACAAGAATGGAAGCGAGAATGAAAATTGATCGTCCCTCCAGACGTGTGAATTGCCCTGAGGGAATTGTGATCTCTTGATGAATTGCGAGTCGTCGCGTTGGCCTTGTCTGAAAGGGGGAGTTTGGCCGAAGCTCCGATTACATAAGGCTCCATCTGAGACACATGAAATTCCGGGAATGGAGCCGCAATCTCAACTCTACCATTCATCCCCAAGTCGACGTGCAGCTGACAGACGGTTGCAATACTATTCAAACATGGCTCTTGCTTCGGTAAATGGAACTCCTACCCCTGCAGATTTTCCCGAAGACGTGAGCAAGCCGCCAGAGGGTATTGTGTTACCTCCAAAAGATATTAGAAGTGAGTATCATATCCCCAGACTGCCGCAAACAGATAGTAACTGACTGACGTGCGGTCAGCAATCGTGGAGAAAACTGCTGGATTCGTTGCGCGCAATGGATTTGTATTTGAAGGTAATCCCATTTTCCCAACAAGTTGCGTACCTGAACGCCACGCCTCTAATTGAGTATCTGTCTCTAGACCGTGTTCGTGAGAAAGAACGAAACAACCCAAAGTTCTCTTTCTTGAACCCAGCCGATCCCTACGCCCCATTCTACAGCTGGCGGCTTAATGAAATAAAGGCCGGAAGAGGCACAGCAGTATCTGCAGGAAGGGCTGGCGAGGCCGCGCCAGAGCCTGTAGAAGAGAAGCCCAAGGGGCCAGAGGCACCTCCAGATTTCCACTTTTCTGCGCGTATGCCGAACATAAATGCCTTAGATCTTGAGGTAGTCAAGCTGACGGCGCTATTTGTTGCCAAGAGAGGGAAGTCATTCATGACCGCGCTATCGCAACGTGAAACGAGAAATTATCAGTTTGATTTCCTTCGACCGCAACACAGCTTATATCAGTTCTTTACGAGGCTGGTGGATCAGTATTCAGAACTTCTCCAGGTAGATGGAGCCGATGGCGGAAACGCGCAGAAAATACGCATCAGTGACGTGGAAAAGAACGTGAAAAACAAGTATCATATCCTTGACCGGGCGAAACAACGGGCAGAATGGGTAAAATATCAAGAACAACAGAAACAAAAGAAGGAGGAAGAGGAAGAGCAAGAAAAAATCGCGTATGCCCAGATCGACTGGCATGATTTTGTAGTGGTCGAAACTGTCTTGTTTACTGAAACCGATGATCACGTTGAGCTCCCGCCACCGACCTCACTACACGATCTCCAGACTACATCTCTAGAACAAAAGGCGATGATTTCGCTGGCGCCAGCAAACAGACGCATAGAAGAAGCTATGCCTACAGACGATGAAACTACAAACTATTATAATGCGTATCCTACAACGTCACACCTTCCCCAACCCCAACAGCCTGTCTATGCTCCCTCGCCTACCCTGACTCATCGGGCACAGCCCACTGCCATTCCCCAGCCATCACTTTTACCCCCACAAGCAGCCGCCCCAGTGTCGACTCCCACTCCACCGGTTCCCATTGCTGCTGCAAACACCGAGCCCGAAGGCCGCGCCGGTCCAATCCCTGTTGCTGCCGGCCAGCCACCCATGCGCATTCGCTCCGATTACGTCCCACGTGCCCAAGCTAAACGGCTCAACACCAGCACTGTGCCAACCTCCATCTGTCCAAACTGCAAACAGCAAATTCCCATTGCAGAAATGGAGCAGCACATGCGCATCGAGTTGCTTGACCCACGCTGGAAGGAGCAGCGCGCAAAAGCAGAGGCACGCTATGCAACGACCAATTTATCAACTGCTGATGTTGCAAACAATCTTAAGCGTTTGGCTAGTCAGCGCACCGATGTCTTCGACCAGGTGATATCATCTGACGTTGCTCAACCAGGGCAACGGGATGGTTCGGCACTTGATCCCGAGGAGGAAGCTCGAAGGAAGAGGATCGCTATGAGTGGAGTTGATACTTCAGGTATGCCTATTCCTATGTCCATGCCCATGGGCGCCACACCCCCAGCACCGGGCTCAATCCCAATGCTGCCGGGGTATGGCGCTGGTCCGCAAGCTGCACCTCCAGGAATGCAGCAGAAATTTGGTGGTCCGCCGCCACCGGGGCAACCAGTCAATATTGAGGAGCAGATTAGACAAATTCATCAGAAGTTTAAGCAATGAAGAGGAGCGGAGAAGGGAAAGTGTATGTACTTTTACTTTATACGGACTTTGTTAATTTTTTTCTTTTTCGCTGGAGACGTTTATACTCGTTCTATATTGCTAGTAAGCATACGTTTTGCATCAGTGATGGTGAGAGCATAGTTGTTCAATTGACCTGAGAATTTCCAATTGTCTCGTAAAATTCCTAGGATTATTTCCACAGTTTACGAATTGCTAAAGGGAAAATACCTCTCCATCTCAGTGCGTCAACTTCCAGAGTACAAACTATTCGATTCAATCTTTGTTCAAGGTGAGATACTGCACTGTACCGGCTTTCATCAAAATTATCCATAAATCTACTCCTAGTATCTCCATCTCACCCCAAACAACGGAGATCAACCCAAAAGCTATATACAAGACGTTGAACTCCATGCTTATCCGCACCCCTTCATCGACTCTCAAACAAGTACATTATCCCATCGAACACTATAAAAGAAAACAAATGATATGCCAGAAATCCATTCCATGTACACCATCCAGTGCCGCAATAAAGCCGGAAAACAAAAAATTGAAATATAAAGGAGGAGCCTGATAAAATGCAACGGAAATAATTTAGCAGGAATCGATATGAAATTGACAGTAAAAAAGGACGTCCACTAATTGTCCTTGAAAGAGGTCGCTGGGCGTTTAGTTGCGTTCCAAATTGCCTCTGGCGGATAGGCACAATCGGAAAACAACCCAATCTAAGAATGAAAACATAAAGGGATCTTGTAACGGGGCGCTTCTGACACTGAAGAGCTTAGAAGGTGAATATCTATACCCTGCCGCCACTTGAGAAAGTATTAAAATAATTATCGTTAAAAATTAGCGCACAGCGCTAGTAACGAATTAGAATATAATGTGTCCGTCAAAGCTCAGTTTGAACAAGAATGGGTTGATTAAAATAGCCGTTACAGCTTAATATTAAATCAAGCAGGGTTTAGGATTAAATTGCTGCCGGTATTGTCACCTTGAGCTTCGGCTCAACGATATTAACTTCTGCGGAAGGGGAAAGTGGACAAGAATCCGCTTCTGTTAAAGATGAAACGGTGATATCATCCGTAGGAACGGAGTCTCGAATGTTATTATGGGTCAGGGAGGGGATATTCGCGTTGGATGTGCCAGTTGCCGATTCATTCCAACCTGGTTCGATGGTCTTGTCTGGTTGTCGAACTTCCCCTCGAGAAATAGTGCTTTCCTCAATTGGTGGCTGAATTTCTTTGGGAACAAATGGGTCTTCAAGCGGTCCTCCATCTTTGGCAACCTTATCATCGTTTCCCTGCACAATGAGTCTGTCAACGCTATCCATTGAAACTCGATGATTTTTCTTCGGGAGAGGAGAATCCAAGATTTGCACGGAGCCCTTTTCAGAAGCTTCTGCTTTGATGAATGCAGGAACCACGCCACCGCCAATTCGTGACCAAAACATACGCTCTCTGAGACGGATTGTTTCTTCCCATGCCTCTTTCTCATCTTCTTCGTCGCCAATACGGACATGGCCATCCACAATAAGCCGTAAATAACCAACGAAATCGCAACATGACCTCATCTTTTCAAGACATAGTACACAAAGTGGATGCTTTTGAGCCGAGTCACTATCAGACGTCCGGAAACGATGTGTCCGTTGGTGGTCATTGTCGCTTCTCTTTTCACCACATAGGGCGCATGGTTGGGCATACTTGATGGCGACGGCTGGCATCGGCTCAATCACCAAGCCTCCATCGCAGATGCTGCTTATAACAGACCGCCTTGTTAACCAAGATATGCCAGGTGCAAGATCAAGCCTCAAGGTAGGTTCGATATCCTCCGTCATAACCCTTTTGTAAAATTTGGATTCTTTCAGGGTGGTGCAAGAAGTGGATTGACGAGGAGCAGTGGATGATCCACTTGGCGAGGAAGTAATAGCAGAGTCTGTGGTTGTATTCGCAGGGGCGCTAGAGCGATGTTGATGTTGCGGGGATGTGTAGTTTCCGGTAAAGCCTGCGAATCCCATGACATTCAGTCCAGCATATGAGCCGCTAACAGCCCTGCTTGCTGGTTTGGAACTCTTAGAATTGTGTAGCAAAGCATAGAAGTCTTCGTAGGCCTGAATATCAGTTCGACACACAGATTTTATGAGCTGAGAGAAACTTGTTGAAGGTGCTGGAGATATATCGCCAGCACCGGGCGTTGTTGGAGATAAGTTCATAGCCTCAAGCAAACGACTTAAGTTTCCTTGTGATTGAACTGCAGCTGGTGAAGTTGGAGCAGTTGAAGGGTCGGTTCGCATATCGCTATCATCCCGGTCACTGTTCATATGTTGCATCACTGACTTCAACTCAGCTAGCTGTTCTTGGTGCGATGATAGTAATGTTTCTGTGTCTTTGATCTGTGCTTGCAATTGCTCGTTTCGTTTTTCAACTGCTTCACGCTCTTGTTTTGCTGCAGCAACCATCTGCAATACAACTTAGTCCAAACTCAATATTCCCATGCATCTATTCACCTGGAATGAGGGGAATACCTTATTAGCTTCTTCGAATAAAGCGGCTGTTAAATCTGCCAGTTCTTGCTCAATCCCTTTCTTTTCCTTTTCGACAGCCGTTCTTCGGCTCTTTTCTTCCTCCAGTTCTTTCCTCAGCTCCATCTTTTCAGACTCGACCAGGTCACTCCTAACCAAGGTAGCACTTGACATCTCTACCTGAAGGTTCCTATTCTCTTCCTCTAATTGAAGAATTCTTTCCCGAGCTAATTCCAGTTCCTGGCGTGTTGTGGTCAGGGTATCGTCGAGGATGGTTTGATTGTTGATTGCCTGAATCAGCTTGTCACTTAGCGCGGCGACTTCATTACTTAAATCTGGATGTCGTGGAGATGAGGAAGTGGTTCGAGATAGATCGGTAGTGCTGGAAGTTCTGGGGTCGCGCAATGTGTTGAACAAAGAATCAGACTCGAAGGACTGGGATTTGGCTGATTTCGAGCTCGTCATCATGTCAGTTAAGGCATTAGCTGATTTGGCTCGGAAAACCGTTTTGCTTGCGGTAAGGGAACGCAGTTTTGAGGTGGAACGGGTCTCGCGTTTCTCTGTTCGATCTGGCGTAGGGGAAACCGTTCGCATAGAAGCGTGCGACCACCCATGGAGCGACATTAGTCTGGCAAGTGGTTAGGATCAGGAGTGAAGGTTGTGAAAATCAAGGAAGTGAAATTGAAATATACTCACTCGGCCATGTTTGCTATGACAAAGGAATGACGGCAGCGTTGCGATTGAAAGTGTGGTTCGGAATGACTGTTTCAATAATGAGCGTATGTATGATGATAGGCGAGCTTCGGCGGTTCGCGGGTTAACCAATAAGACGAAACATCTTCAAATTGGTTGAGGAGAATACGACCGGGAGATAACGGACGTTTCCACTCCTCTTTCCCTCTTGAAAAGGCAGTTAAAACAGTTGAGGAGGGCAATGTGGTTTTTACCAGAGGGGGAAGACGAGAGGCAAAAGCGAAGTGATCGAGACGAGCGAGGGAAAGCAGGGCGGCTTAAGGCGAAGCCCAGGGTCCCCGATCGGGAAAAGCGTAATTACTGAGGAGAGTGGAGCTCAGCCAAATCCTGCAAACAGTTTCAATTGTGGAGATGTTGCACTGGTTGGTGGCACTGCAAATTAGTTGTCAGTTCAATGTGTCTGTAGCACAGGAAGGCGGTTCGCTGCTGCTCGTCAGAGGATACGCGACGAAAGCAGCGATTGTCAACACCAGGAGGCAGCCGGCACAGTTACTCAGGTTTACGGGTAATCTGTGGGAAGGTTACAGAAAAGAAATGCAAGCTCCTACCATGGGTTGAGTGGCTGTGAACCCAAGTCTTCCCCGTCCTTTGTTTCGCGCCGAAAGCTCGCCGGTGCGTGCGCATAAACACCCTGTAGGCTTATGTAATTGTCGACATAGATCGTCGTCGCTGAATGAAACTAGGGCATGAGATTGTCCATGGGCTGGGAGCTCTCTTTAGCTTTTTTGACACAGAACGAGCAGCTTGCTTACTGCTCCAAACAGATAATAAAGCGGCGCTTATTGATTGACCGTGAGCTGGTTCGTGACAAGGAAGCCTTCTCGAAGAACTGACCCGCTACGCAAGTTCACTGTGATTGCGGGGTCAGTGTTGGAAAGATCATCGCCCATCAAAGCTAACAAAAATGTCGTCAAACCACCCTAGTCATATCAATACTACTCTGTCTTTGAGATAAGCAAATCGGCGGCTTGACTGGTCATCCTCTCCCCGCCGAGGATTCTCGATACGATAACACAAACACCGTAAATCCAAAATACCCATGGCCGACTCTGAGCTCGAAGAGGTACGCTTGAGTGTTCGATCTCGAAAACCTAATATTAATTCCTTTTTTAGATCAGAAGGGCGCGGCTTGCGCAACTGCAGCAACAAGGGGGCGTTGGTGGAGCTGGTAGTCCAAACCAAGAAGATCAAAGAAGGTAAGACAAAGGACGAGTTTGCACATTATCATTGATTATGCTGACACAGTGACTCCAAGGCAACAAGAAGGTAATGTGCCATTGCTTTCGAACCCTACCTTCCTATTTTTCGAAACGGTGCCGGAGAAGCAGTTTTATTTTATGATTCCATCTAACGCGATCCGCAGCCGATGCTCGTCAAGCCATTTTATCCCAGATTCTCCTCCCCGAAGCTGCAGATCGCTTGAACCGCATTCGCATGGTGAAAGAGTCCCGTGCTACCGATATTGAAAACAGATTGATCATGCTCGCGCGGACAGGTCAGCTACGTGCAAAAGTCACGGAAGATCAGCTAAAGGAACTGCTTAATGCAGTTGCGGAGAATAAAGAAGAGGAGAAAATCATCATTAGCCGCCGAAAAGGTGGATGGGATGATATCGACGATCTCTTAGATTTGTGATGGCTATACCGCCATCTGGTATATTCACGACTACATCATCCTATTTTCCCGATCGATCAAACTCGAAGTCAAGTTGAATATTGAACAGAGATAAGATTACCATCGGGTACGCAAGATTCGACACAGTTCCAAATAACGCCATGATTATCGTACAATAACTGAGCCACAAAGACTCATGCTTTCATCTCCGCCTCTTTTGTCGCTTTTTTCTGTTGCCTGAGCTTCTTCCTTATCTCTCTCAAATCTGGTGGTTTTTCAATATTCAAATCGTCTCTTAGCTCATTCACATCCCTCTCCAACTGCTCCTCCCAATAAACATTGATCAATTCCTTGCTCTTCAGCCCACTGCGAATCGCCCACGGTAAATGAATGGTCCAAAATCTCTCCTTCTCTTCAGGCTTCAGCCTTATTGCCGCAAAGACACTTAATCCCGTCATCGGAATCAACGTATTCAAAAATTCAAATGCCTTCAGTGCGATCTCACCCTCCACCACGATCGGTAGACCTGTGACTGCATGGTAGAAATCGTGGCACTCGCGGTATCGTTGCATAACGTAGGCGCATTCTTCGTCATCGATATACTGCACGCGGCTGCGCGTGTCTGGGCTGACGCCTTCTCGGTCAAGCCAAGCAGCATACGTACAGCCGACAGTGTTTGGAGGTAGGCTACGGAGGTAGGAAAGGGACAAAGTCTGGGAGGTTATGCGAGGGCGGTCACGGAGGATTCGACGGCCGGTTGGATCAGAGAGCATGGCATCGCGGAGACGGTAGATGAAAAACGGCGTAGCTGTAGTTTCGCCGACAGTTGCTATTAGGTCTACACATTCGTTAACCAGGCACGCTCACAACTTGAGCGTGCAAGTTGTTGAATGTCGGAATTAAATGAGTTACCTCCTCGTCTAGGATTTAGTAGCGATCCCAATGCGGATCCAATTGCGAGAGCTCCCCGTTCTATTGGAGTCAACGGTATATGGCCAGGATAATTCGGGCGAGGGCGGTTGAGAAGAGAGAATTCACGGATAACAATCCGCTCGGCGCATAGTTTCCGCAAAGCACGCAAGCTAGCGGATCCCGCTCTCGCTCTGGTTGGTGTTGCCATTGTTGTGCTCTGGGCTTTGCGAATCTGGAACAACCCTTCACCAAGTGGGAGATGAGACGATCGGCGGTGTCCGAGAACCCGAAGCAATGTTAGTCTTTAACGGCTGATGTAGTTTAAGTCCGTAAAGTCCGTGGCTCGAAGACAACTTTCTTCCTTCATGATCCAAGCACCATGTATCCCCAATATCCATCAATTGCACACTGTCGCCGGAGAAAATGGAAATACTTGAATACTATTGTTTATCACATTTGACCTGTTATATTCCACAGTGCTCCACTGAGAATACAATCCGCAATGGGCGCTACCAATTTCTCATCTGCAGGCCCAAATCACGAGGGATTTACGCAATGGGCTAAAGGTCAAGGAATACAAACCAATGGTGTGGCAGCCGTCAGATTTCCAGGTCGAGGGATAGGGATTGCTGCATTAAGAGACATTGATGTATGGATCTATATATCCGTTTTCGAACATTTCCTCACGGATACATAGAACCAACTAATGCATGTCTGTGACTAGGCTGAAGAAGTAATTGTCTACGTTCCAACATCCAGCCTCTTGACGCTGGACAGGATCCCCTTGGCTTTTAAGGGGAAATTCCCAGATGATACTCCTGTTCAGGGCATCTTCGCGGCATACCTAACCTGCGATGATGAAGCGAGGTCTAGGTATGCACCATGGTACGCAACATGGCCGTCAATGCAAAGTTTCGAAGATTCCAACCCGCTACTTTGGCCAGAGTATCTTATAGGACCGCTAGGAGGTAATGTCAGGGGACAAGGAGCAAATGCCGAAACATTTCCTTCTTTACTGCCACCATCCATATCGAGCCATTGGAACACGTTGTCCGAAGCCTATCAGATTCCGACTGACTACACCTCTGAGGAGCAGCGCCTCTTCCAAAAGCAGCGTGACAGGTTTCAAAAGGCGTTGAGCCGTGCGAAGTCGGTTTACCCAACTATGAACCAGAAGGAGTTTACTTACTTCTGGTTTGCCACCCACACACGGTGTTTCTTTTACGTTGCGAAAGACGCCAACGTACCCAAAGACCGTAATGATGCGATGGCACTATGCCCGTTTGCCGATTATTTCAATCATTCTAGCGATGACCCTGGGGTAGGCTACTAGCTTCCCCTGTTTATGGACACCTTGGCGCATCGTAGACTATGAAAAAAGCCATTCTAATCGTCTATCCTTTTCGTTGTGGCATCTAGTGCAAAGCCGCCTTTAACAAGGAAGGATATACATTTACAACCACAAAATCCTATGGTAAGAAGCCGAATGCATCGATCGGCACCCTGAGCTAACATACCGCATGTTTTTAGCCAAAGGAGAGGAGATATACGTGTGCTACGGGACCCACACTAGCGACGTTCTTCTAATGGATTGTAAGTGGCTTTTATATATACAGTATCCCTAGCTAATTCTTGACTGCGTACAAATAGACGGCTTCGTGCCCGGCCAGAACCAATGGGACGCCATATTCTTGGATGATCTGGTGCTACAGGAGATCACCGGGGAGAAACGGTCGTATCTCGGAGAAGGCAACTATCTCGGGTAAATTCCCAGAAAACGGAAACGACGGTTTAGCAATCGAGTACTAACATTCGCTCAACAAAAAGCAATTATCGAATAACGCACTCCGGCCCATGTTTTCGTACCGAGGTTGCCGCCTCATTGATGTATATGTCTCCTGAAGACTGGAGCAGATATGTCGCAGGTAGCATATCAACTAAATTTGACCAGAAAAGAACAAATCAGATTATAGCTGGTTGGATAGGTAAATATCGCGATGAGGCTAATCTGGCAATAAGGAAGATAGTGGACACGATTGGAAATCAAGTGTGTGGATCGGATACCCGTTTGAAGGTGCTTGATTTCAGGTGGAGGCAAATACTGGACATATGTAATTCTGCGTTGGATTCGTTGAACTCGTCGTAGATCGGAGTATAGAGCTAGTTACCCAAGTAAAGGAACCGAAACGAGTACAGTGTCTTGTGCGGAGTAATGCAAACTACACACAAAAGGATCCGGTCACTGCTCAATATATAAGCTTGACATTCAATTCTCACTGTGGCATAGATGGGTCGAGCGGAATCTGGCCTTGCATCTTCTTCGAGATCATTCGGGTTTTGCCTAGTACCATCTGTACCAGCATATAATTAAGAGCACATTTAATGCCCAACTCTTCCCCCCGCCGAACGATGTACCCATTAATATACTCAATTTCCGTCTCTTTTCCCATCCGCATATCCTGCAACATCGAGCTTGTATTTTCTGCAGTTTTCCCCATGACACTAACGGCTAAAGTACGTAATCTCTCGGGGGAAAATCGGGCCATAATGCCAGGTATGCCTTGTAATTCGGGAAGCGCGCGAATGACGGTTGAAATTTCAATGAGCAAAAGTCTCTGAACTCGAGAGATATTAAAGTTATATAGAAGATCGCCATTCGTGCAGTCGTTCAGAGCGGTAAGAGGATTAATCACGCAGTTTATCGCGAGCTTTTCCAATTGGAACTGTAGCATCTCGTGTTTATTGATTCGAACGGCCGTCAGTTCAGGCGAACGAGTTAAAGTATTTGTCAAGTAGATTGACGAAATAGCCCAATAATTTCTGTCGTTAAACTCTTCCCCAGATTTGATGTTTCCGGACCCACCGACAGGCGGACGCGGTCGCTCTGGATTTACAATACTGAAAAAAGAGGTCCCAACCCCGGCATGCGTGATGTGGAAAGCTTTCGTGTAATATAGGCCATGCGACGTAACACCCAGGATGTAGTTCGGCCTTGTAGCAGGGTCTGGGAAAATCTTCTCGTTCACTTCTTCCAAAATACCCATTCCATTTTGCATAAATACTATTGCCGATTGGGGCGTGAGACGATGACGCACTGATTTCAGCGCCTCTTCGACTGCAGTCGCTTTAACCGCCAGAATAAGACTGTCGATTTTCTCGTTATTCACATCAATGAATCGCTCTTTTCCCCCTAATTTTTGCTCTAATATATTTTCGCCTTGATTGCGCTCGAGGGAAGAAGGATTGTAGGGCTCATACCAAACCCCTTCCCTCAACAAATTGACATCGAAGCCGCTTCTTGGTTCGGCAATTCCATTTTTCACAAGCGTAAGACGCTTTCCATACTTATCCCATGCAAAATAATGATCCATCTTGTGTAAGAGCAAAGTGATCGGAGGCCTACTTGGGAGCGAGGCAAGAGAATGTCCAATGAAGCTTCCTATATTTCCGGTTCCCAGAATATGTATCCTTCTGGATATTGGGCTGCGGCTTGGCGGTTCAGGTATTTGACCTTCGTCCTGTACCTCCAATTGCTTCCTAGAATCATCCATGAAGCTCCGCCATTGGCTTAAAGAGGGTTTTGGTAATTGGGCTCGGGCCCATGGGCACCACCTTCGAGGGAACTCGAAAGAATACAACCTCAGACTCATCGTGAGAAGAAGCGGGCCTTTGACCTAGGTCATGTACGCGGCTTCCGCACCATCGCTAAGAATACCAAGACAATGACTAATGTAGCAATTTGATAATCCAGCTCAGTTTCTGTCCAAAAGTCAGCAGATGCTCCTCCTGATTCTTTTGAGTGAACAGTTGCTTGAAGAAGTTCACGACGCCGTCATTGGCTGCTTGTGAGGAAACTAAACTGCTTTCGGAATAGCGCAACAAGCTTCAACACTCGAACTCGAACTCAACGAAAGCTTTTGTGAAAGTGGTGCAAGCCGGGCAGATTCCTTCTTATACAACTACGCAGCCATGGATATGACAGATTCAACGCCGCTGGTGGACCAGCTGGAAGGCGATATTGATGAAATGGAGGACATTTTAGAGCCGCTTTTGAAGCAAGCCTTGCCCGTGGCAACACAAAAAATGACCGTCATGGACAAGGCTAAGCTTCATGTGCTCATTACATATACGATTGAGTCCATTCTGTTCTGTACATCCCCCTCTCTTTGCAAGAAATTGACGCGAGTTGAGAGCTGATGTTTAGGCAGCATACTTACGTCTTCAGGGCGTCAATGCAAGAGAGCATCCTGTTTTTAAAGAATTGACCCGAGTGAGACAGTACTTTGCAAAGATAAAGGATTTAGAAACAGTTCCAGAGAAGCCGACGATTACACTTGACAAGCAAGCGGCGGCTAGATTCATAAAACATGGCCTCGTGAGTCTATCGACTTTAAATTTAGAATAATGATCCACTAATTATGCGGCAACCAAGGCCGGAAACGACAAAATCGACTTACAAAAAGCCGAGAGGGAAGCCAAAGAGCGGGCCATGGCGCAGTTAAGAGCTGCACAGCTCGTTAGGAAGCAAGCTGCGGCGGCAGCGGCAGCTGCTACTCCCACCGCTTCAATCCCCCAGACGCGTCCTGCTGAGGAAGAAGAATCGGACAACGATGATAGTAGCGCAGAAAACAGGGATGAGGTGAAAAATGATGATGTTATGGAAGAGACTCGACAAGAGGATACTGCCAAAACCAACAAATCTGGAAGGAAACGAAATAGGAAGAGACCGAAAAACTCACAACCTGATATGGCAGAGGGGGAGAAAGGCAAAGTTATTAAGGAATTAACCAAGAGGGAGAAGAGGCGTATGAAAAAGTTAAACAAGCAGAGAGCTCAAGCAGGGAAAGTGGCCAACTCATAGCCTGGAGAGGTTTGCGAGCTGTGGCTTTATTTGCATTCAATTCTCATTATGGTCAACTTCAAGGCGTTAATGGTGCGTATGCGCACTTTGCCCGCTTCGTTGGAAAGCGCCTTTCTTGTTGATGCAGGAAGTGCTATGGCAGTTCAAACTTCGGAGCCTTTACTGCTTTACTGCCGTGCGATCCCTCGCACGGTGGTTAAAACGTAAAGGTAAAGTATATAGTTTGTATTCATCCCATCAATGAATAGATACCCTTTTCGATTGTTAATCTCATCCAGGCTGTTGGAGAGCTTCTGAAGAGGCCAGAATGGTGTAGAACAAGTCTCGTAACACGCTGACAATACGCTCCGGAACCACAAATGTCAACCAATTAGATTTTAGATTCAACGCATCGGGCCGAATTTCTCCATCATTGCCGTTGCCTTGTAATTTTCAAATACCGCCTCGTTGAAATTCTTCAAACCGTTCTGCCATCGGCGAATTTTCTTCATCAACGCTTTGAATCATACCCTACAAGGCCCATATTCCCTTTTTCCCTTACAAGACTCCATTACATAAAATATCAAAATGCCTCGCCAACGCCGTGGTGCTGCGCCAACTCCTGCCCGGAGTGCCCCAACCAGACCTACTCCCGCCCCTGCCGCTCCCACTCAGACTCAGCACCGTCCCTCTTCAACAGCCGCCGCGCCACCTGCGGCAGCTCCCACTACCCAACAAGCCGCTCCTCCACAAGCTGTCCAGCAAAGCCAGGGACCTGGCTTATTTGCCCAGATGGCTTCGACCGCCGCGTAAGTCCCATCTTTCTCTCACCCAAATCGACTTATTCCAGTGCCAGCGAAACGGAGATTGGCGGGGAGAAAGAGGGGGAAAGAAAGAAAGAAAGACCAATCTTGCTAATGTTGTTGCAGTGGTGTTGCAGTAGGCTCTTCTATTGGTCACGCCGTGGGCGGCTGGTTCACCGGTGGATCGTCCAGCCCCCCCGCAGAATCCGCTCAAGCTCCTCCAGCTGCTGCCGCTCCCATGGACAACAACCTGTACCAGAGCAACTCTGCCAGCAGCTGGGGCCAGTCGCCAGCGTGCGAAACTGATGTTAAAGCTTTCCGGACCTGCATGGATGAACACTCTGGAAATATGTCCATCTGCGGGTGGTATTTGGACCAATTGGTACGTTGAGTGAATACTCTATCTATTCCGGAAATCATTTATGATACTAATGAGCCACAATTTCTTGTCCCAACAGAAAGCTTGCCAGGAAGCTGCTAAGCAATATTAAGCATCCCACATGAGATTCAGACCATTTGTGGAAGATGATTTAGTGAAGGAAACAACCCGACTTCAGATACCTATACCCATGCGGTGTCCAATAGACTTTCTTTATTGACTAGTCTATTTTGTAATATAAAACATACATATATCCACAGCCAGGGCTCCCTTGGCTGGGGAGTTGGACCTGAGTATTCAGTAGAACTCGTTCCACTCAATAAACCTAGTATCTACCTCTACTTTAACGTTAAAGCCTTCCTACGATAAACCCGAGTAATAATATACATAGGTGAAACGAAATTATCCCACCGATACGTGAATGTTACCAAAATCCTTGAATTCATCCTGGTCATAAAGTATCATTGTGCTTTAGCACAGATGATATCCAGGTAGTATCTAATACCTATTCGGCGGAACTAGTCCTTCTTATCTTGATCCCTCCTTGGCTCAAAATTTAACTATAAGGTAAAAAGTCAGCATGCTTTGGGAAAGATTCAGCCGTTCACTGTAACATACCTGGTTCCCGTTGTAAAACTGTTGATCCACGTCATCCGACTGCCCGTCATATAGCGTTCTTACATTATTAGAGCCGGGAAGACGCGGCCTCCGACCGCCATTTCCAGCGGCTCCACTTCCCGGCGGCATTTCTGAGTCAGAGGCTCGATGGGGAAAAGTTGACTGATGGACTTCTTGGCCTTGCGTGAGACCAAGAAGGGAACCCAAAGCACCTGTAATAGCCCCAACCGTGCCGGTTACAAGATTATATCCAGCATATAATCCTCGGACTGGAAGCGAAGAGTTCGGGGTAGCATATGCTTCTGTGTAGCTATGAATGGGTACCATAACAAGGTTAGAGGCCGGGCCTAATCCGAGCTCACCGAGGGTTTGGTCTTCTTCAGAAATAGATATCGTTTTGCTCGGAAGAGGCGTCAAAATTTGTTTAAGATTATACGGCGTGCTCCCATCAGTGCGCTGACTATCGATCCACGGCCGTATATCGCGACTGATAGTCTGTGCATGGGAGAATTTCGACCGGATAGAACTGCCATCAAAGAGACGGACCTGAAGCCGATATTCAGACTCTCTACCCTGCTGTATGCCGAACTTTACACGCCTTTCGGCATCCTGGGAATCGGTTCGCGGTGCATGTAAAACTTTCCGTTGTTCCGCGTTCGCTTTTCGCTCTTCTTGATCATGCTGTATCAAAGCCAAAACGCGATCTCTCTCCTCCCGTTTCTGTCGATCTCTGTCTAATTGTTGGCGTTTCCAGCTCTCTTGCGTATTTTCCACGGAGCCTTGGGTCTCGGACATTGGTTTGGGGGACACCGCTCGTCTCTTACCCCGGCGTATGCTCTCGCGCCTGGAAAGTACCGTGGTTTCTTCCTGAGATGTGGGTTCTGACGTAGGGGTGTTGATACTGCGGGTGTCTGACGGGGGAGTTGGAGGATGATTATCCGTCGAGAGAGTGAGCGTTTCTGGATCCTGCGGTGTCTGTTCTAGTTGTGTTGGAGCAAGTATGGCTTTTAGCCGTTTCTTGAAATCGTCTTCGGTCGTTCCAGAGACAATATATTCTTTGAGAAGGCCGTTCCTGCAAAGGTTAGCTACATAACCGCGGGAAACAGCAATTGCACTTACTTTATAGCAACAAGTGTGGGTATTTTATTGATTGGACAGAATGATGCTAGGAAGCCTGCTTCCTGTGAACCAGCATTTAGCCGTAAAACCACGCTGTTCGACTTTAACAACTGCGAGATCTGTACGGTAATTATTAATTAGATTCCAAGTCGAAGGTTATAACATTGCGAGATACCAACCTCTTCATCCACAAGATATACTTTCTCCCATTTTGCGCTTTCTTCTCCATCATCTATTACAAGTCAATCGTGTGAGGAGGAAAAGTTGAATTCAACTGTACCTTGAACAAAGCATACCACTTGCTTTGCCTGCTGCACAGCAAGTGCAATCCCACTTTGTAAATCCCCTTCGTAGAACATGGCGAGGCTGCTGCTGACGGTCAAACCTCCAGTCTTACCTGGCCCTTCTCACTCGCCTGGACGATCGTCAGTTGGAAAGCGACATGCGGGGACGCACGGACCATCCTTGCTTGCTGAGCCACAAAGCTGTGGCGCAAGCTAACTAACCTTGAACGGGTTTAGCGGGATTGCTCTCGGTACCTTCAGTAACTGTGGGTTTTAGCGCATCTCAACTCATCGACTTGACGTTTGTGGTTCCCAACGCTTTATATATCCTGCTTGTCTAGATGCGTGGCTCCCACGGCTACATGCGAACCGGGAATCCCGGGACGTGTGGTTGATGCTTTTCCAATAGCGCTGATTACGGCCGTGGAAATTGGCCATCGTTGACGATATCTGCACTGGCCTTGCTTTTGATAGCTTGTATACTGGCTTCATCTAAGGACTTCGTCTACCAACCTGTCTTGCCATTACGAAGCTGTATCCTTTTGTTGTACGGCGAAATCAAATATCACCGCATATGCCCTGCCGTTACAGACATTGTATTTCAACATATCCACCACCAACTATCCATTAAGAAAGGTCATTATGGGTTCAACAGACAGCCCAAGATTTTTAAACTACCCAGAAGCTAAGCAGGGGCAAGCCCATTGTAGACCCAGCTTTAGATTTCATCATGCAATGGCTAACACTGATTAGGCCTCATGTTCCATACAAAAATGATAGAAAAGAGAACCCTGCTATGAGAGGCATAGTCGTGGTCATTGGAGCCTTTCTGTTGGTCAATTTAGCATATGCGTCCGAATATTCCTTGGCTGACATGACTTTAATAGATTCAAATGGCTTCCCTTTCTCCGAAAGATCATCTGGTTCAATGCTGGGTTTGGGGATTTACGTCGTATTCGAGCGGATCTTGACGACTACGAGCCTAGGTATGATCCAACCGTTATCCCGTTGCCAGACCCTATGAACGCGGAGCGGGAAAACGACCTATTACTTCACACCAAGGACCATTCCAGGGTGAAAACGCAAACTACAAAATACTACTCGGCAGTGGACTACCATAACATGTATATGTCAGGCGAATTGACACCAACAGCTATTGTCAAGGCGATACTTCCCCTAATACGCCGCGATATTGCACCTCCGGGAGTGCATTCATTAGCTTGGTTCGATACTAAAGTCGACTTCGTTTTAGCGGCAGCCGAAGCTTCTACGTTACGATATAAAAGAAAGCGTCCCCTCGGTTTACTAGACGGCGTCCCAACAGCTGTTAAAGATGAATACGACATTGATGGTTATAGAACATGTTTAGGTTCCATAAACGATTATTCAGGAGAAGCTCCGCCAGGAGAATCAATTACCAGTTGGTGTGTGAGGCAGCTTGAAGAAGTTGGGGCTATTGTGGTTGGAAAGCTCTCCATGCATGAGTTCGGCCTGGGTATCTATTCAATATTACCCCTATGCTGAGAGCGACTCAAGTTTCTCACAACATTTGTAGATACATCTGGGAACAACCCCATTTACGGCACCCCACGCAATCCTTATAATAGTCAATACTATACTGGAGGTAGCTCCTCGGGGTCTGCGTACGCCGTTAGCGCCGGTCTGGTCCCTATTGCTTTAGGGAGCGATGGTGGCGGGAGCATTCGTATACCATCTTCTTTTTGCTCGGTATATGGGTTGAAGCCTACGCATAGCAGACTCTCGCACCGTCCTGGGTGTAATCATTCAAATACCTGCGCAGTCAATGGCCCAATTGCATCCGACATACGTTCTCTTGCTCTTCTCTACCATGTGATCGGCACTCCTCACCCATCGTCGCATTTTCCTGCCCTCTCACCTCCACTGACCCCTCCACTTGGCCCTAGAAATAAGGTCCTAGGCGTCCCGGAGGCATGGTTTTCCCGATCGACTCCAGCCATTCAGCGTCTATGCCGCTCGTTCTTGGATAGACTTGTTACCGTCCACAACTATATCCTCGTCCCGATAGAGATCCCATTCCTCGTAGAAGGTCAAATCGCACACGCTATGACCGTTCTCACAGACGCTGCTACCCTTCTTCCCAATACTGACGCTTTTACGACAGGAAACAGAATCATGATAGGACTTGGCACCATCACCCCGGCCACAGACTTCCTCCTTGCCCAGAAACTACGTCAACTCCTAATGCAGCACCTTGCTTATTTATGGAAAGAATATCCCGGAATGATCATCGTAACACCTACTACTAGTTGCGCTGGCTGGCCTATACGCTCGGAATCGGAGTTGAAATACGGACTTAATGACGGAGACCAGACTCTGAGAACTATGGAGTACGTATGGATGGCTAATTTCACAGGTGTTCCAGCCCTGAGTGTTCCGGTAGGATTTGTCATTCCTGAAGGCACTGACGGTGCTGGGGAAGAGGCAGAGGCGGACACTCTGGGAAAAGTGCCCGTTGGACTCATGGGGATGGGCGAATGGGCAAGTGAGGATAACCTGTTGCAATGGGGATTAGATACTGCGGATTTCGGGGTGGATAGACTCTCAAGGCCGCCGATTTGGGTCGACGTTGTTGAGCGAACGAAAGAGGAACTGAGGAAGACTAATATTCATGCTCCTGCAAAGTCGACTGCAAATTAACAAGCTAATGTTATTGTAGATCAGGATATATACATTGGAGCTAATAACTTAATAGGTTACTTAATGTCCTTGACTCCTAAGCCACTTTTATGAAGTACGTACACTCATCACCACAGTCAAAAAGAAACAAAAGCACGAATAATATACAAATATGCCCAGTATATTGTATGTATATACAACGCAAATATCCTGGTCCGTGGATATTGACGGCTAGCTTTTATGTTTGCCTCTTTTTCGTTCCTTTTTCTGGCGATCATAATCAACTTTCATTGGTATCAACCATTGGGGTTGACCTCGTCGACACGAGCGTCCACCGTGCAAATAGCAATATAATCGCCTGCACCTCGCTCTATCCAGTACCCTAATTCCTCTTCTTCTGAATCATCATTGACAACAGTGCGCCAAATACGACCGTCGCATAACTGCATATTATCGGTGGGCTGCTCACTATTCTCTGTTTCCCTAACCGTATCCTCAAGAGCGCCATATACGCTGGCTTGCGGGGCAATTTCAAAACTTTGCAACTGCTTTCCAAACTTCCGCGCAATTCTGTCGGTTTTTCTCCACAATCTTTCGAAGTCGATGTCGGAACAATCTCGTCTCTGGCCCGGAAAAGCGGCGGCATTGCCAGTATGAATAGCCAGATGGAGTCTCTGTAGAGACACAAAGTGGGCCTCAAGAATCGAAATAATCGAGTCAAAGGCTGGCCAACCTCCAATTATGTCTTCTTTCATTGGCGGAGGCCCATCTAAGAGGAATAATTTGCAACTCAATTCCAACGAATTGATCTTATTTAGGAATTTTGCAGGGATGAGCGACGGAAAATTGCCCATGAGTACTGTGCTGCTAGAATGGATTGTATTGGTCTCATAGAGAACGTCAATACACTCGTGGTAGCTAGGAAAAACGCGAAATTAGCTGGTCCTCGTGCATTGGAAGGTTCAACTCCTTGCGTTGCCAGCGCGCATAAAGTTTGACGATGGAATGTGCGTAAAAATAAACAATGCATACACTTTTCTTCGCTAGAAAATAGGAAAGGGAACCTCATTCTCTAGGCAAGAAATTTCTCGTCCGTTGCATCCTCCTCACAACGGGGGCAAGTGCTTCACTTCGGCTGCAAATCAGTTCCAAACCGGGGGTATGATATCAGAAGACCAGATTTATGTCATGAGCACCGGCCACAGAAATGTACAAGGCAACTGTACAAGCAACTCCATTGAAGCAAAGTCCGCGAACAACACCCTAGAGTGGGACTCACGCTTGCCGGCAGCTAAGCAACCAACCCATAATGCCAACAGGCCATTGCTCCGGTAATCTTCCTGGAAATATCAAAGATCCTGCCCAGTTCCGACGGCAATGGTCCCGATAAGGTGGCTCAGACGGGAGTCTCTGACAGATAGAACTCCACCAGTGCCAGACTCCAGGGTCCACGCTATCGTCATGAGATCTGCGGTTTTTATAGTCAAGTTCCATCATGCCCACTGGATACAAGCTGATAAACATGGGCTGCAGGTCAATATGGATGGTCTGACCGCCAAACGCAAACTGGTAAATCAAAAGGCGGATCTCTGGAGGCAATTTAAAGAAAGGGCTATTGACCACAGCCATGGGGTTTGGGACGCTAATCTCGACATCGTGGACGAACGAGGGAATATTTGCAAGAGAGCATTGAGGTCTAGCGACAATAGAAAATCGAGACAAGTCCGGCTCCTCGGAGGCTGATGCCTCTTCATAGCTCCCCTGGTCTAGTTTTGCACACAACCAATCACGAATCTTGAATAACAAGTCCATCTTCTCTGAAGTGAAGCATTGTCAAGCCAGCTATGGTGGAAGATGAGTGAGTGGCGGAAGGGAGATCATATCGATGGCATCATAAGAAAAAAGACGGCCATGGCGCTAGTTGCTTATATAAGCCAATTAACGTACTTCCACACCGAACCGGCCACCAAAATCACCATATCCCAACTGACTAGATTTTAATTCAAAATATCTCCACGCAACAATGCTCAATTAAATTAAATTAAATTACATGCAGTTGAGGACATCCTCTACTATTATGCTCAAAACTGCCGCAGTTGCTGCAGTGTGATGGAGCTTGTAAGTGTGGTGTAGGCTCAGAAGATGGAGGCTTGTGAGGTTAAATAACCTGAGGTTCAACAGGCGCAGCAGGTGGAACAATAAGATTCTGAGCCTCATTCCTAGTTAGACCCTCTGTGTGTTAAATTAGACATCTATCCCACTTTTGCTTCTCTATCTTATTCATGTTGAATATATCCTCATATTGCTTCTTCATAATGGTGGCACCAACCATCCTGTATTCACAGGCCTTGATAATTTGGTTAAGGCCTTGTTCCATAATATTCTTGATCTTCTTCACCTGCTGGTGCAATTGCCATGGATTACTAGGTGTTTGAAGCACCCAGTGTTAGGGCTTCGAATCGAGGTGCAGGAAGAGTAAAATCTTATTGCCAACTAGGTAAGCTGTTTCAACGAAATACTAAGGTGGTGAAAGAAAGGGGGTCTGGGGGAGCGATACACTATATACAGCTTACAGGCGATTCCCACTGCCCTAGCCCTAAGCCCTAGATTCTATCGAGCAGCCATATCTCAGGCTCTGAATGGCATTTAATAAGTCTTGAAATCCAGTTCTTGCTGACCCGGGGATGTGGAGTAGTGGAATGCTGTAAGGTAAGAAGATAATTGGCCATATCCTTAACAAATGCCAGCCAGGGGGGGAATTCTTGTTTAGCATGATCCAGCATTCATTGAACTAGTCTATCCTCTTCAGCAGAAGATAATTTATGTGAATTTGTGTGTAAATTCACCCTTGAAGATGAGCTCTTAAGCTGGTCTTGAAGAGTAGTCCTAGGCACATCAAGTAGCCTTGCAGCTTCATGAATAGAGGTAATTTCTTGATTTTTTTAAAGCAGTTATCATGAGCTCAATTCTCCCCTCTTTCTCAACTGAATTTGAAAAATTTTTCTTGAAAATTGGTGGCATAATTGCGCGTTGAAGTGGAAGGGTAGTTAAATTAGAAGATATTTTGAAATGGTGGCCGGTTCGGTGTGGAAGTACGTTAGCTAACTAGTTAAGTTTAACTAGACCCAAGTTAGCTAGTCCCCCGGACCTAATCGCCGACCTTCCGGTAGATAGTTATCCACAAGCAACGCATTTTTGGCGGAACGTTCGTTTGAAGTCGAAGTCCTCGTTCTTGGAATTGCGGTATTTCTAATAAGGTAACCTGAGTTGTCTCCGGGCGCCTGGGCACCAACAAATGCCAATGAAATCTTCATCCGTTCTCCGAAGGGGTTTAGCCTCCGCATTCCATCATTCGTTCCGCCAAACCAGTTCCAACCGTATCCAGAGTATTTGCTCAAGGTGCTGGAGGCGGCAACGGCAACAAGTCCGGTTTGCGCATACTCCAGCAGATGATCCCAATTGGGTTTCTGTCGTGGACAATCCATCGAAACTTGTACGAACCGGCCAGAAGCACGGTCCCGGTTTGATTCTATTGGGTTCGTAACTTGCGCAGTTTTGTTGACAGCTATTGTAAAATGGGGCAATCGAACTAAACTAATCTATGCGATCGCTAATCTAGCTCTTATTCCTATCACCGCTTTTGCTCTTGGAACTTGGCAGGTACAGCGACTTGATTGGAAAACTAAATTGATAGCAACGTTTGAAGACCGTCTTATTAAACCTCCGCTTCCTCTACCTCCAGTCCTTGATCCAGATGCCGTATCCGAATTCAATTATCGCCGCGTGTATGCTAGGGGCCATTTTAGACACGACCAGGAAATGTTGATTGGCCCCCGGATGTACGAAAGCAAAGATGGTTATCTCGTAGTTACGCCACTGGAAAGAGGTGACGGCGAAAGCACGATTCTCATCAATCGCGGTTGGATTCCAAAATCCCTTAAAAATCAAAAAGATAGGCCAGAAGGTCTTCCCCAGGGCGAGGTTGTGGTCGAGGGATTGCTGAGATCTCCATGGAAAAAGAATATGTTCACACCTGATAACAAGCCAGAAGAGGGAAAATTCTACTTCCCTGATGTGCAAGAAATGGCCGAGTTGACGGGAAGCCAACCAATATGGATTGAAGAAACTATGGGTATTGTTCCGTTCGTTAGCTTCTTGAGCTTTGCCGGCCACTGACTAGATATAGTACCGGAATTGCTGGAGCAATATCGCAGAGAAGCCGGTGGGATACCGATTGGTCGCCCCCCAGAGGTTAATCTTAGGAATAACCATGCTCAGTATATTTTCACTTGGTAAGTGCCTTCATATTTTGCCCACTTATGGGCAGGCAGTTGCAGCGGCTTTGCAGTTAACAATTCACCTAAGGTACGGTCTTGCTCTGGCCACGTCGGTAATGTTGTGGATGGTGGCCCGAAAGAAGCCTAATTCCACTACTAGGAGAATCCGACAGAGTAAGAACTGGTAGTAGCAACCTCTTCCTACATCTCCACTCAAACTGTACCACGTACGTGTCAGAATTATACCTTTTTTGTGCACAATGCCTCACTTTTTGCCAAGTCGGATGTCCTGAAGCAGCTCTTTTGGCAAGTGTTTCTGCGCGAGAGCGAATACAGACGTGCCTCTACCAACTTGCCGTTGTCTGCATTATATTAGCTTAATATTTTGGCAAATTCGGGGCGTAGGACAAGTATACCTTCTCATAAGAGTTATGACATCTGTTTCATCGATTGTCTTGCGGTTTGCATGCTTGGCATATGCGGCCAGATCTTCGCTTGTCTGCTCAAAAAACCAATTCGAGGCCTGCTCAATAGCAGCAAGTGTTTCCTTAGATATTCGCGTGCGACCTCCGTGTCCTGTCCTTGCAAATCGAGTGGCTAATCTCTTGATAATACCACGGGGCAATTTGGGAACAGCCATCCCCTTACGCGAGAGGCTCTCTTTGTTCCGTTGTTCTTCCGAAATTTCTGATGCCTGGATCTCGGGCGACGATTCTAATAATGATCTTCTCGGAGAGCCCTCCGGAATTGCCAGTCCCAAACCTTCAGCTCCAAAGTCATCAGCAGACGAAACGGAAACATCATCAGCAACCGGCATTGTGGTATCCAAAATAAAATCTTCATGATCATTCTCAATATGCTGCGGAGCGTCGGGTGTTGGGAACGCGAAATCAAGATCAAACCGCCTTAAATCCTCTGTTTCGCCCCTAATGTACGTTAGAAAGCAATATATCCCTAAATATAACGAATAAATCCTACCCGATGTCAAAAATCGGCTGCTCCGTTGTCAACTCAATTTGGTCGTCAACAAAGTGATCATCGCCTTGTGGTGCTGTGAATTCCATGCCTTCTTCTGTATCTTCTAACCTACTTGCGTCTCCGAAATGCTCACTGAATCCGGTGCTGGCCAAACTGTACCTTGAAAGGGTTGCAATATCCCTAGCCGACCGCTCTCTTCGTGGCATTTCAATCGACCGTTGAGTAATGTCATCTTCGTCGAGAGGTAATGATAACCGCGGTGGTGCAATTTCAGGGCTTCCATCATCGTCTCCGTGAACGATCATTTCGTCCATTGGCAATGAGAGTCTAGGTCTCGGTATGTCTAGTTCTTGATCCGAATCTTCACTTTCTTCTCCATCTGACTCCGGCTCTGGCTCAGTTGTCGGGGAAGATTTGATAATTTCACTAGTGGTGGCAAGAGCTAGAGCTCCAGAAGCGGACTATCAATATATGCTCATGCTTCCCTTGTCGAAATTGATATTGGCTAACCTTTTCCTAAATTTCTCAAAATATCGAGTGGGGTTTCCCTTTGAACACGGCCACTTTTTCTTCGATCTCTTCCAGGAGTGTAGGCGGCCGCACGCCTTTGAAACGCCTTCAATGCATGTGGCGTAGCAGGCGTATTGCTAGCACCTGCAGCAGCATCTAGAAATCCGGCTGCGGTTACTCCGCGAGAGCTTCGTCGCAGAGAAATTCGGCTTGCAGAAAAAGACCTTCGGGAGCGCCCAGCCGGGGTCATAGGGTCTTCATTCATACCAGCTAACTGCTGTAGCTGCCCAAGAGTTAGCCATGGGAAGTTACTGACGGTGAACAAAACCAATATTTACCATAATTGACGGCGTATTTTGAGCTGGACTTGGTCCCGCTCCAGCACTTCCCCGCCGCCGTGTCGGAGTAACACCTTTCGGAGAAGCCATTGGACATCGCAAAATAGTTCGAACAATCGAATTCGATCTTATCAACACAAATCATTTGTCTGATTGAAGAGTTGCTCAGCGCCCTAGCCAGAAGACCCGTTGGTATTCCTCGAACTCTCCACGAAGTACCATTCAACGCGTCGAGAAACAAGCTAACCAAATAACTAACAATTGGCCCGTGCGCTGCAACTTCTTGATGACTAATCTGAAGTTTCATTGTATGGGACAAATGCTCAATGCCAATGTTTTAACAGGATTGAATTTCTTCGTTCTGGATGAATTGATGCAATATGGCTCCTTCCACAGCTTGGAGAGACTCAGCTGCACCTGCGAAACGCAAACGAGAACGTGAAGACGACGGAGATGGTCCAGGAAAACTCTCAACCGCTTCCACCAGCGCGGAGGTGACCAGCAAACGAAAGAAGCGCAAGCAGACGAAACAGCCTGTCGATGATGTCAAAGATACGGAGAGGAAGGATGGTGTAGACGAGTCAATTGGCAAAATGGATGGGAAACTTTTGGCAGATTATTTTGCGCAAAAGGCCAAACGGCATAATAAAGACCTGACTGCAGTTGAGCTGGATGATATCTATGTACCAGGTATGCTAGGATGTCTAATGGTATTTCATTAAAATGAAGCTCGGCTTGCAAGGGCGCTGTTTGCATTCGTGTTATAGCTTCTGTGGCTAATATGCTCTAGATTACGCGTTCCTCAACACATCGTCCTGGCAGTCACCGAGAACCCTCGAGAATTTTCCTTCCTTCCTCAAGAAACACAGCCCAAAGAAAGGATCCACACTTTCAAGGGCTCCGGATTCGAAAGGTAGTCCACATACTCTCGTGATTACGCTTGCTGGACTGAGGGCCGCAGATATCACAAGGTGCGTTATCTAAGGAGTGTACGCAAAAGCTATGAGGCTGACAGTCACAAGGGCATTGCGAGAATTCCAAAATAAAGAATGCGTAGTTGGAAAATTGTTTGCGAAGCATATTAAGCTCACTGAAGCGCAAGAGTTTGTCGAAAAGACCAGGTAAACCCTATCTCCCAAAGTGTCGTTTTGCGGCAGCTTAACAGCCCACCGCAGGATTGGAATAGGAATTGGAACTCCTGTTCGTTTGAATGACTTGGCAGAATCAGGTACGTTACATTTGTTGTCCTCTTTTTCTAGGAGATTAATCGTTACTAGGAACGCTAAAGCTCGAGTCATTGAAGCGGATCGTTATAGACGGGTCGTATATCGACCTAAAGAAACGTGGCATATTTGACATGAAAGATCTATATTTTCCGTTGCTCAAATTCCTAAATCGCGCGGACTTACGCGATCGATATAAGTCGAAAGATGGTAAAGTTGAGATATTGGTGTTTTGAAATGGCAACCGTATCCTTTCTAACGACGGTGATGACGCTACCCTAAAAATATCCTTCAGTTGGCAGCACAGACCAGCTGGGTGTCGTCATTCCGCGACTTGCTTCGTTGTATGAGGTGACTCTTAGGAGCTCTTAATGTTATGCGCCTTCGGGGCCGTGCAAGTCCCATACGGTAGTTCGCTCACGGCTTCTTGGCCCGCACCCCCTACCAGCGATGACTTTGGAGTCTCCGATTATAGGCCGCATATTTCATGTCGATATATGGAAAAAACAAAAGAATAGAGATACTCCCAATCTTGATCTCAGGAATTTTCTTTTGTTAGTAGTACAATGGCCATCTTAGCAGATATCAGAATCCAGACTGCGATCTTGTTTTTCCTCCATTTCGTGGTGCAAGTCGACGAATTGCGGGACGTATGGTCATAACAGGTTACAAGTTAGCACAATGCAAAAAAAAAAAAAGAACAAACCAAATAGATTCTACTTTGAGATTCCAAATCGCGCATCCTCATTTGCCTATGGCACGCTATCCTCCGGCTTGTTCGCGCCGTTGACTTGGTTGCATCTCAAGTCAAATCGTGATGTCGTGATTGAATTTCGCTTTGGGCTGTGATAATGCGACACTCGAGTGACTATTGTTTTCCTTCTGTTGGTCAACGTGGAGATATGGTTGATAGATCAACTTCTTTCTTACATGCTAGACCTCATTGAGTCGGGG
This sequence comes from Amauroascus verrucosus, assembly GCA_001430935.1. Lineage (NCBI taxonomy): Eukaryota > Fungi > Ascomycota > Eurotiomycetes > Onygenales > Onygenaceae > Amauroascus > Amauroascus verrucosus. The sequence continues at coordinate 480,369 of LJPJ01000748.1, forward strand.
GATCTACTTCAAGCGTTGATTTAATTTCGAGTCACAGTGACACGACTCAGGAAGATGCAACATCAATCACTTTCTTTACTGGACCACAATACCATTGATGCCTCAAACCAACGCGAGTCCTTCGCGGCTGCTTTGTAAACAGTTATCTGTTGCTAGAATGTAAGACGCTTGTCGGGGATACGCTTAAACTTGAGGATATTCTTGAGTCATTGTGGAATTGGCATACATTTCCAGACCTTCATATCCATCCCTTTGACATATATATAGAAAGGCGTGTTGGCGTGATGATTCTCTCAACAAGACTATTCGACACACAACATACATTCGGTAGTTATACCTCCATCAGAATCATTCCACGAAGGTGCGTAGGGACTCCCGCTGCTCTATGGCGTTTTTGTTTCTTTTTCCTTCGGCTGACAGGAAAGGTTTCTTGATAGCCTTCCATACCTGATAGACGTCAAAAATGAGAATTCAGACTTTGCTTCTTGCAACTCTCAGCGGCACTCTCTTCGCAACAGCATCCGCGCAACGAAGATGCAATCCAAAGGGTGCACCCTGTCACAACCCCCACGATTGTTGTAAAGGCAGTTGCTAAGTCGTCATTCGTGGTCAACACGCGGTGAGTGAAACCTGACGACAAATTCTTGACAAGATGAGCTAATAGAAATTCAACGGCAGACATGCACCGCTTAAACGCCGCGGTTCCAAATCTATACGCATCCCCAATTCCCTAAGCGATGACTGCTGTATTTGGCATTGCAACTATCAAGCTCGGGTTTCCTTTTACGTCGCGGTGATTATGACAGTACTCCGGTGTCATTGCGCATCGGCCTTAAGATTTGGAGATGATGCTAATAAGGATTTTCAAAATTGTGGAGATCAAGGAACACAATAATATCAGCAAGATCATTCCAATCTGTAGTACCAGTTGATTTTAGTTCACATTTATTTGCTTTTTGATCCATGGCTTTTTTGAGCGTAGTAACTGCGGAGTAGGAAGAACTAGTTAACTAGCGACCTCTCACCGCCCCAAGTCTCGGCGGCAGAATAATTTCGCAAAAGTCAATTCCAGGAAAATACAAACAAGCTGGTCTGTAGTTGAATCATTTCTCGCCCACGGATATGCGAGCCGAAATTCCTTGACCACGGCTTGCGGATCGTTACTGCTGTTAGATAGCTACCGCTAGGGTTTCACCGCAGCACTACTCCCGCTGCGTACTAAAAACTTGAACCTTTGAAAACGAGAAAAGAAGCGATATTACTTAATAATGGGCGACAAGCGGAAACGAAGCCAGGCAGTCGATGAGGAGGACCCTGTCGAGGTTACGGAAGTCAAGAAGTTGAAAAAGAGCTCTAGCGACAAGGTGAAGAAAGAAAAAAAATCGAGCAAGAAAGAGAAAAATCGTTCGAAACACGAAACCGAAAAAGTCAATGGAGTGGACGACTGCGAAGTAAAGTCTGAGGAGAAATCGGAGAAGGACAAGAAGGACAAGAAGAAAGAAAAGAAAGAAAGAAAAGAAAAGAAGAAAGCGGCGAAAAATATTACAAGCGAAGAGAGTAGGGTCCTGGAAAGTGGTGCTCAGGTGGCCGATAGCAATGATATAAATGGTGAGAAGGAAGAAACCAAAGAGAAAAAAGAGAGAAAGGATAAGAAAGAGAAGGAAGAGAAGGAAGGGGAAAAGGAAAAGGAAAAAAGAGATAAAAAGAACAAAAAGGCACAGGCAGAAGAAGCGAAGGAAGAAGACGTGAAGTCGGAGATAGATGCGCCAAATCAAGCGACCGAGGAGGATGCTGTCGCGGAAGAGTCGAATCACATCCAAGACCCTGCTGTCGAAGACAACCCGGAAGAAGGAGGGGACAACATCCATCCTGACCGAAAGCAAGGCAGATTTATCGTTTTCATAAGTATAACACTCCTTTGCCTATCCCCACGGAGATGATACATATGTGATTCTAACAGCATTTCCGAGCAGGTAATCTCCCCTACAGCGCCGACCACGACTCGGTCTCGAAACATTTCGCGAAGCTTCAGCCCACCCAGATCCGCGTTCCGCTAGAACGAGGCGGAAAGAAGGGCAGGGGATTTGCATTTGTGGAATTTGCCAATTACGATCGCATGAAAACATGTTTGAAACTATACCATCATACTATGTTTGACGATGGAAAATCGCCCGCAAGGAAAATTGGTGTGGAGCTCACGTACGTGTTTTAATGATAACCGGCCTAGGCCCATGGTCCTTTTTTGAACTAGATAGGATGCGCTAACGATGCAACAACTTAATAGTGCTGGCGGTGGCGGTTCGAAGTCGGAAACTCGTAAAGAGAGAATTGTCGAGAAAAACAAGAAGCTCAATGAAGAGCGTGCGCGTGCAGCGAAGGAGGCGAACAAGCGGAAGAGAATTGAGGAAAAGAAGAATCAACAAGGCCACCAAGGCGGTGACGAGGCTACCCAAGAGACAAATGGGTGGGGAGATATACATCCGACCAGAAGAGCCAGGCTTCAATAATGGTTAGGCGTGTGTTGCTATATCTTTACTCGATTCAAGACGTTAAAGCATCTGGGATCAAATAGACATTGACAATGTGGAAAGGGAGAAAGGTATTGGAATTAAAATTCATTTTATACTCCACCATGCAATGAAGATTTCCAGCTACTGAAATGACCATGAAGTCCAGCAAAGGAAGTGGTTCATATGTTATGCAGACAAATCATCATGCAAAAGGGTCAAACAAGAGGCTTGCAAAACAATAAACTCAAGAACTTGACAACCATATAAACATCCAGAGGGTATGAAAGCCGACACCTAAGTTCAGGGTGCAAAACAAAATTGAAAACGTAAAGTGAAATCGGGGTTGAATGAAAATGTTAGTGGCGCACGTATGGCGAATATGTCGGTTCCAGTGGATATTTATCATTTCCATGGGTTATTGGCAGTAAGACTATGTTCGTGAGTGATAACAGTCAACTTATCCTGTCATAGCTGCTTTATTATCTTGGGGGTATCTGACACGTTAGAATGCTTGGCCACATGGACAACTGCGGAAATATATGCACGCTGCGTGAGACTTCAAAGATAGCCATATCAAATCCAGAAAAAGCATGAAAGTCCGAACGTAAACTGGGTATTTGAAGCATGCCGGATCATGAGTACTCAGTATTTTAGGTGTTGGAGTCGTTATGCTGGGCGTGGCTTGTAACTCATGGCTCTTGAAAGGTATTTATTGCAGGTTTAAAGGATGCTGCATCTCTTCGCCTTGGGTTTGGGCATGGGCCGGGGATTTAAAACAGCTCTGGATAATGTTAGCTTGCGCTTGACGGTCAATATCACCAAGTCAAAGCCTACCGAATTGCTTCATCAAAGACACTCTTTAAGTTCCGCTGGGTCAACGCAGAGCATTCCAAATACTTCTGAGCCTTGATTTCTTTTGCAACGGATAAGGCCTGTTCGTAGCTAACTGGCTCCATCTTCTTCGCACGGAGATTGTCGTTCGTGGCTTTATCATCCCTCAAATCGAGCTTGGTGCCAACAAGAATAATGGGAACACCGGGCGCATGATGCTCGATTTCCGGGTACCACTACAGTCAAAAATGAACGTAAGATTCAGAGTGGAGACAAACATTTGGAACCCAAGGCAAAGACTAACCTTAGCTTTGACATTGTCGAATGATGGAGGGCTGACAATTGAAAAGCAAATCAAGAAAACGTCCGTTTGGGGATAGGAGAGAGGCCGCAGCCTGTCATAATCTTCTTGACCAGCGGTATCCCACAGGCCAAGGCTAATTGGTTTCCCATCTACCATGACGCTTGCCGAGTAATTATCAAAGCTAAAAGTAATCAGTAAGAGCAAAAAAGAAGCCCATAAAAAGCCGACAAGTTTTTGTAACATACACAGTTGGGATATATTCGCCGGGGAAGGCATTAGTGGTGTATGAAATTAAAAGGCAAGTCTAGATGCTATGTTAGCATTGGCTTGCTCAAGGGTTTAAGGTTGTAGTTTTTACCTTTCCGACTGCACCATCACCGGTGACAACACACTAGAAGCTCAAAGTTGCAATTAGCAAATATGCTTGGTGGAGTGAGATTTGGCAAAAATGTATGACCAACCTTTAGGGACTGAGTAGCAGGTCCAGAAGCCATCTTTGCCGAGAAACCTGGTTTAGATATTGGTTTGTGTTAAGAACGAAACCGAAAGGTGAATTAACAAGTAAGTAGATTTGTAAAGATCCGATCGAATGGATAGGAACTGGATGAAAAGGAGTTGAAAGAGTTAAAGGCCTGGCAAGTTGCCAGTCAGTCAGTATGGGTTTGTTTACAACACAACCACCAAACTTTATAACAGAGACAGGACGATAATGATAACTGACCTTTGCTTAGGACTAAACACGATATGACTTAATATCGGATATTAATATTGTGGTGTAGTAAAGTGAGCACTAAAACGGAGACTCTGACTGTTCTGGCTGAGGAGAGAAATGCAAGAGCTCGGGAGTCCTCTAGGCAGCTTGTTTTCAATCACTTCGGATTTCAGACCGTGGCTATTTCGATAGGAGGATTAACAGCTCCAGAATAGACTGTTTCCAAGCTTCTCAAGAGAGCGTTGGACTCGAGTGATTTGCAGGAGAGAGTACTGAAGCAATGACCTTCGGCGAAGCAAGATCGAAAGCAGGCGTTAGTCACACCCGCTGAACGGTTAAATCTTGGCTGTGAAGCAAATTGAATCTGCGGAGGAAGAGGTGGCAAGGCTTGGAGCTGCAGTTGACAATGAGAGGTGATTGCCGGAGCTGTGCGAAGGGAGCCAGGCGGATTCCGTAGGGAGGGGATTAGCGGAAGAGACAAGGGTCGAGCGAAGAGAGAAAGAGAACTTGAATCAGGGATTTTTAATTCGTGATAATAGGAGGGCAATCTGGTACCAGCAGATGGTTCTAACGCCCAGCAACAACAGCAGACCGGAGTAGCGAGAGACACGACCCGCCCAAGCAACGAGAGAGTTGACAATGGGGGAAGCCAAACTAGTTAACATCTCCGTGCTGGGGGTTTCTTGGCAGCAGCATGCATTGATTGGTAAACAGGAGACACTTGGCGCACCGTCTCATCTTCACTTCCACGGCCAATGACAGTCATGGCTCTTCTTCGGATGCTGTTCCAAGGTTCGTTCGAATCTTCGAACAGACGTCAAACCAGCTTTCTTCCAGACTGGTCAGGGCCCAGTGGATAGTACGGAGTCTCGCTCGTATGGTGATACTCTATCTAGTTGGCTCTTCCTTCCAGGATGTCCTTTTCCTCTTGAGAACGCCAAGTCACTCCTCTGCGAATACGTGAGTTGCCTTTGGCACACTATTGGGTCAGATCTAAGCGTCTGCACGAGAAGCAGGTCGTGTGATGAACTTCTTCTAACATATAGGCTCGCACAATGCAGTAGGTATTTTCAATTTACCACTGAAGCTTTGTCATGGACATACATCCTGGAAACAGCTATAACCTCCTGCACCAGGGTCCGACTGCTAAGCGCTGCAGCCCTATTCGTTCCATATTGTGGCGAATGCTGTGCACCTGTCACTTTCGGGGATGTTGGATATCCCCCCCACGGAACGAAGCCAACACATGTGCGTTACAAGTCATTGGCTGCCAAAACACCCATTGTGGCTACCACTATCAGGGAACACTCTAATGAAGCTGCGAATCGATTGAAAGCCTTTTTTTGGTGGATGGAAGAAGCATTCACTTTAGGTGCCCTATGACAAAACTCCAAAAGGATGCCCTGTTGGAACTTGGGTCTCCAAATCGAGATGTTATACATAGACCTGGGTGCGTAAGTTGACCACAATTAATTTGCAAACTGATGCTCATCATCGATAAGCACCGTGAATATCCGACCTCAAGCATCGCTGGCGATCCCTTGTCACTAATTTTTTCTTCTTTCACCTTTCTTAGCTCTAGGTTATAATGTTCCCTCTCACGCCTCCACAGAAAAATTGGCTTTAATATTTCTACAACTCTTCCTATTCCAGCGACATATTGTGTGAAATTCCGAAATTCTCCGCTCCTTACAACTTTGATGATCTTCCTTCAAACCCGGTGACAAGACCGCATAGTTTCAGATCTGTCGGTGCAGCTAGCAATGGCGTGACTTTGGCAACCATTGCCTTGAAGTAATCCGTGCCGCCGTGGGCTTTGAGAGCGTTGCCATCCTTATACCTGTCGACGCGACCGCCCTGGTTAGACTTCGTGTCTCCCCACTATGAACCATTCTGTCCAAAAGGAATGCAATACGTACTTCTCCACGACAATCAGCTCGTTACCCGTCTTTGGTCTTAACACATAAAATCGCAATGTATTTGGCTCCTTCTCGTGGATGTTCGCCGCTGACTGTGCGAGAATTTTTGCTACCTAGGCAAATTGGGCCTTGTCAGAGAACGCATCTCGTTCGTTTCGGTTCGGAAACTCACCTCATCGATCTTGTCTGCCTTTGGTTTAAAGGTGGCAACAATGTGGATTTCTTTCGAAGCCATTGTTGACAACCCTAGTCTCAGAGTCTCACTATTTCAATGTTCTCTCGAACCGAGTTGTATGCGCTATAGTTATGAAAGTGCCACCTATGGACTATTTATAGATACGCAAGTAGCTAATGTACGTATTTGCCAAACCTAGGTTCGCGAGCCTTGTCTTGGTAATATGGGGTGTTCCGCCAGCCGATGGGCGGAACCGCGGCTTCTCGCCCATTCCGGCCTGTATGCTAATCTGAGCTCAACACAAATATAAATTTCTGCTTGAAGGCACTAACAAACTGTAAACAATTAACTACATTATCGACATGCATCCGGAGTACATTTTGATCATTTCGTTGATCGGAATATATGAGTAGTTGACAACGTAAGGAAATGTCTTCTCCGTACATGCACACCAGTAGTCGTCTAGAGGACTTCAACGGTCAAATCTAAGCCCGAACTAAAATTCTTCTGCAACTACGGAGTACATGGCATGAATTGCAAGATCAGCAGAGATTGTGTTCCGCCAAATCCAATTTTGAGGATTAGAAGATGTGTCTCCGCGCCAGTTCCAAAGAAATTGGCTCCGAGCGCCAGGCCCCTCGTTTAACAATCTCATGAGCTAGTTACGGAGTACTCTAAGCCTTAGAATTTTGGCAAGCGGATGGCGTCCTTGTGTAACAGAGATCCACACACGTTGGTGATCCCGTTATCTTTGTTTAGCTTCAAGAGTAGCAATCACTGGAAAGAGTATCTGTCAAGCAGGGCGGCTGGCGGTATCATAGCATATCAGCACCGGCTAATGATATTGGACGCCAGCTGGATGTCAATCTGATAATGGATTCTGCGGCTTTCCAGTGTTAGGTTTTGCCTAATTAATTCAGGAGGTAGCATAGCTCTACTAGCTACTACTTAACTAATAGTATTCTTTTAGAAGGGCAAAGAAATAAAACAACCAAAGCACCTTGACAGTCCGAAACCAATGGTGTTTATCAATGCAGAACTGAGAATCTTTCAAATGGCCCACAGCATATGGCTGGAATTGGGTTCAGAGCTTTTCAATGGCTTTGTGATTTTGTTGGAACGAAGCACTCCCTACATTAAAAATACATAACTAGCTGCCTGGTTGGTCAGTCCTGCCCCCCGTACGCCACCAAAACTCAACTTTATAAACCCATCAATCGTCATCCTGTTCAATCCAACGCGGTCCGCGCATCAACCTCGCTTTCTTCGCCGAGGAACTCGATGCCTTCTAGAGCCGCAGCTCTGCCTTACCGGGAACACATACTTCGCAATGTCAGAGCAAACCGCCCACGACGCCCCGGAACTCCGCCCGCAAAGCTCGGAGGTTCAGTCTCCCCATTCGCCGGTTGATAAGGATGCGGAAGCGCTGCAAGCTGTGCTCGTCAACCAAGAAGAAAGAGAGAAATTGGACAGAGTAATCCAGTCTGATGTACGTGGAAATATTTTTAAAAATCTTCATGCAATGCCATAGTTAACTAGCTAATGAATCGCATTTGCAGATTGGGGTTGTGACCCTCTTAAATAGGTTGAAACAGAGCATCGCGTCTGCTCGGGTAGTTATATCTCTTCACACCAGCAGCCAATTACTTCAAGAGGCATTCTAATTGTTATTCCTTAATAGGATTTTGCTATCTTTCTACGCAAGCGATCGTCTCTCGAAGAAGACCATGCTCAGGGGCTCAAGAAGCTTTCGCGTGCGCTGCACGATTCCTCTATGCGGCCGGAAAATAGACAGGGAAGTTTTGCACAAAGTTATGATGAAATGAACAGAATACACGATCGTATGGCCGATCATGGCCTCCAATTCGCTGTCTCCCTTCACCAAATGTCTGAGGACTTGAATGAATTGGCTGCGAATATGGAACGTGGCCGGAAGCATTGGAAGCAGACTGGACTTAATGCGGAGAAGCGAGTGCAAGAAGCAGAAGCAGCTGCTGAGAAAGGGAAAGTCAAATATGATAGCCTTGCAGAACAGTATGACCGTGCCAGGACGGGCGACCGTCAACCAGGGAAATTTGGGCTAAAAGGGCCAAAATCTGCGGCCCAGCATGAGGAGGACCTACTCCGGAAGGTTCAACATGCAGATACAGATTATGCAAATAAAGTACAAGCTGCACAGACTCAGAAACAGGAACTTGTGGCCTCTCTCAGACCACAAGCAACACGAGCCCTTCAAGACCTGATCAACGAGTGCGACTCAGCCCTAGCCCTTCAGATGCAGAAATTCGGTATGGTTATCCACCCGGCCATACATGACCGATGGCGTTTAAGCTAATTTATTTGATAATAGCTTCCTTTAGCGAAAGGTTGCTCCTTGGATGTGGCTTGTCAGCGAGCCCGTTGAAAACTGATGCGAACGGAAATGCGCCTGTGGCAAAGTCTCTCCGCGAGGCAGCTCGTCAAATAGATAACGAACGGGATTTCAAAGATTATATATTGAGTCATTCTTCCAAGGCCAGCTCTAGTTCTACCACGATTAGATATGAGCGCCACCCGGTAACCAAACATTGGCGCCGTTTTCTATTCAGAAACCACAACACTAACGGCTTTAGACTCTTATCACACCTCAGTCCCAGAATGCTAGCGCTCATCCAAAGAGGCAGTCGCTTAGTATCAATACTACACCGATGCAGCCACCTCAAACTGCAGCGCAAGCTTTCGCCCAGATGACACCGCATCATCCACACCCTGTTCCGGCTCAGCTCCAACATGCTACGCAGCATATCCCCCAGCCCCAACATTTCACTCAACCTCAGCATGCTCCTCAGCTACAACACCCTCCTATGTCTTTCCAGCAGCCACATCAAGAAACATTTATCACTCAACCAGCGCCACAACGCCATCCTGCAGCACCATACCCAACTTCTTCTCCATTCCAACAACACTTTCCTCCTGCGCAGCCGCCTCAATCACATGGGCCTGAACGTATGGGTCCCTCTAATAATCCTGGTCACCATCCGGACTTACCCCCCTTAAACCCAGTTTTTGGGGTTAGCTTGGAAGACCTATTCAGACGAGACGGCACTGCGATCCCCATGATCGTTTACCAATGCATCCAAGCGGTTGAGTTGTTTGGCTTAAATGTGGAAGGAATATACCGACTGTCAGGGAATACATTGCACATACAACGGATGAAAGCATTATTTGACAATGGTAAGTTTGCGTCACTTGGCATCTTTCATTAGCTAACGCAGTACGCAGACTCGAATCAAGTTGATTTTACGAACCCAGAGAACTTCTACCACGATGTCAATAGCGTGGCAGGTCTGTTGAAGCAATTCTTTCGGGAGTTGCCCGATCCGCTTTTCACAAATGAACGCTACCAAGATTTTATTAATGCTGCCCGTAAGTAATGCACGATATCTTAATCGATCCTGCGACAGTGCTGAAGATGAAATAGGCAAAGACGATGATATCCAACGTAGAGATACTTTACATGCATTAATCAACAGTCTTCCGGACCCAAACTATGCTACTCTACGAGCTTTGATTTTAGTATGTGCCACTCCCTTTTGACTACGGAGGTGGTTCCTTTCGACTAATTGAAAACCTTTGATAGCATCTTAACCATGTGCAAGAGCGAGCTTCTGATAACAGAATGAACGCAGGAAATATCGCCATTAGCTTCGGGTAAGTGAAAAAAGGCCGTGGATTGCTTGCATTTTGCCATTTCGCTCTGCTAATTGCTTTGGTCCAGCTTAACGCTTATGGGCTCTAACGCTGGTCACAACATTGCGGATTCAGGATGGCAAGCGCGAGTAATTGAGACTGTCTTGCAAAATACGTTTCAGATTTTTGATGATGATTGAAAGTGTGTCATTTGTGCTTGTATTTGCCACCTTGGGATGTTTCAGATACACGTTCTCAAGCATACGATGATTGGGATCTTCCTATTTTGGCTAGAAGACTTAAGTACCTGAACTGAGATTGGCATGATGATTGTTGTATTGGTTAATTTTCTGAACTGTCCTTGAGATACACCTTTTTATTGGAGGCTTCTCTATTCTACTTTACAGATCTAGGGAAGTGGTGGTCATGATTCTTTTGGCCGCATGGCCTGGTTACTTTATTTAAGTTGAGCATTAGAAGGATGCATGAGATAAATTGAGCCACGAATCTCAGCTTTGGAGAAGGAGCTTGGAAAATACTATTACCTCCTCTCCCCCAAAGAATTTTGAATGATTCCGACAGTTGCTAGCTAATTCGTGCCGGAAACTTTATCGGCGTTTCCAAAGCAATCTCGCCATGGATGACGACCTGCTTCCACGCTCTTGTCCAGGATTGCATCACAACCATTGGATTGTTGGCCGCAACCTTGTCCACTGCATTCTTTGGATACGAAATCACGACAGGTGGGAAATGTTTGCGGGAATGGTCTTTGCGTGATAGTGGAAGCTTAGTTTCGCTTGACCTGATATCACTGGTCCAGATTTTTGAGCGGGTGGATGCGGTTCAAGGGAAAAAAAAAAAAATTTCTCCGCAATCCAGTCACAACGAGCTGGAAAAAGAAAATAATCTCCAAAGCGGGTGACATAAATAGAGGAGATTTGACCATCGAACCCTTCTCGCCAATGACAATCTTCATCACCTCATTTTGCGCTCTGGTGGATGATTTTGGAAATTGGTTAGAGCCTACTCCGTAGATTGTAGAAGATCTCCTCACGAATAACTTGTGACCATGGGCCAACCATCCTTTCAAGCATCGAATGCCTTGATATACGTGACATATGGAGCTTTCCTGTATGGTTCTCATTGACTTCTAACGGGATCATCAAGCTGACATATATCACAGTATTGTCGGTCTTTACATCGCCTATCTGCTTCGCAAGCAGACCAAAGGCCAATTTCTCTCCAGCAATGGAACGCAAAAAGGTTAGAATCAAGAAAAACCTCTTTAACGAGCTCCCCATCCCCATGAATTTCCCGTGTTATCCCTTTGTTCATGTGTAATAGTGTGGGATTGACTAATATATATTATGCGGCTCCTTTGCCGACTTGGATTGATTAGCTCTGCCTCTTGCTTTGAACTTCATCGCTTCGGGTGAGTTGTTGAATGCATGGGCTATGGGGCCAATCTCTCCTTCTCCCAAGTGAGAAGCGGCAGCCGCATAGAAGCATCGAAATACAATTACGAAATGTCCCGGAGACATCCATATGAAGGCTTGATCCAACAAGCTGCAATCTCTTCCGTTAAGAAAAATATACCTCGAGTCGAAAGTTTCCGGGACCGGAAAGCATGGTTTGATTAGTTGGCGCAGCATAGAACAGGTTCGTATCAGAGAGTTCACTTCAGCATGTGTTGCTCTGGAAGTACTACCCTAAAAGGTCGGGAGGATGACATCTAAGCTTCGCAAATTCGTCGTAAACTCTGTCATTCTACCTCCTGGCGGGTTTCCGAGGGCAGCATTTGCTGCGGCAACACTACGGGCGCTGATTGTGGCACTGGGATACTGGATGATCCACCTTCGAAAGTGCGATGTATGTACTCTTGGAGAGATCACCATCCCATCAGTGCGAGCATGAGGCTGAGATTGTACCGTTGAACACTCGACCAAGTTAATGCTTGCGTGGGAAACGTGCTGCCGCTTCTCCCCTTTTGCTTTTGTTCGTTTTCGTTTTTAATTGTGGAATATGCTAATTACAGGGTCCTTACTTGCGAATTTTGTCATCTACAGGTCTTGGATCCGGTATTCTCTTTACCTACCCTGAAATAGCGACGATCGCTGGCGTGCAGGGTTTGATCGTTTATGGATTATCATCCTCTTTACCACTTCTAGTCTTTGGATACCTGGGACCGATCATTCGGAAGAAATGCCCAGACGGCTTTGTTTTGACGGAGTGGACGCGGGAAAGATATGGGGTCATAGCCGCCATGTACTTGAGTCTTTTGACGTGAGATACCTTTTGTGCGAATGATGCTCAGTCTCTAACGGTGTTTTAGCCTCATTACACTCTTCCTTTACATGGTTGCCGAACTATCTGCATTGCAGCAGATTGTCAACGCGCTCACAGGGCTGAATGGATTGCCAGCTGTAATTGTGCAGGTGGTAGTGACCACAATCTATACGTCCCTGGGCGGTTTCAAGGTTTCCTTCATGACCGATAACATCCAGGGAGCTATGGTCGTCGGCCTTGTCATTATTGGCGTCGTTACAGTTGGCACCAAAACTGACATCGATCGTTCTCTAATCGATTCATCCGGGTATCTGAACGCTTCTCTCCTCGGTTGGCAACTTATCTACATTCTCCCTGTTGCCATCTTGACAAACGACTTCTTCTTGTCTAACTTCTGGCTTCGAACTTTTGCCTCAAAGACTGATCGAGACTTGCGCATTGGTGTCTCCATTGCAAGTGTCACAGTTTTATGTATCGTCGTGCTCGTTGGATGCACAGGTCTCTTAGCAGCTTGGTCGGGCGCATGGCCTGGAGACCCGCCGCAGAGTGGCTCAATTGCGTTCTTCCTCCTTTTAGAGAACCTACCTAGCTGGGTGGTGGGAATCATCCTAGTCATGACTGTCGCTCTCAGCACCGCCGCTTTCGACAGCCTTCAGTCCGCCATGGTCAGCACAGCGAGTAACGACCTATTCCGCAACAAGCTACACCTTATCTACATTCGTATCGGGGTGGTGTTGTGCATCATTCCCGTGGTAGTGGTCGCTCTAAAGTCTCCCAGCGTACTGCAAATATTCTTAATTTCCGACCTTGTCTCCGCATCCGCAATTCCTGTCTTAATGATCGGCTTATGGGATAAATGCCACTTCTGGAAAGGATTTGAAGTCATCGCTGGCGGACTGGGAGGTATCCTTACTGTCTTCATATTCGGGACTATCTATTATGGCAGTGCATATGAAGGTGGACGGTTGATCTTGTTAGAAAACGGCCTGTACACCGATGACTGGAGCGCTTTCGGTAAGTACCTGAATACTATACAATAAGAGTATGAACACTGACGTGAGTAATAGGCGCCTTCGTCGCTGCCCCTGTAGGAGGACTTATATTCGCTCTCATCGCATTCGCTTTGCGGATTGGATATCAGTTCGTTGTGGCTAAGGTCCGAGGTCAACATTTTGATGCATTTGACAAGCCGATGAAGCCTCGACAACCAGCAAGCGCAGACGATAGATTCTTGCGACCCGATACGGTCCCTCGCGACGAAGAAGACGGTAAACAGCGCGATGCGCCTGCTATTGAAGTTGCTGATGGAAAGGATAGGTGGTGGAAATTGATGTAAATTGGACTTTTACTTCTACCGTGCCGCGAAGTAACGGATTTGAGCAGATGAGAACCAAGTTTACATGTGTTGATTTGAATTGCGGAAAAGAGAAAGCAGAGGCGCGGGAATTGTAAATGGTGCAAAACAAAACGCTGTGTGCAGACGGGGTAGCCTACTAATATCTAATAACTGGGAAGAAATTACGATGCGGTAAATCTAACTGGATTTGCTCGATGGAACAATGATTCATGTTGCTAGCTTATTCCTTAGGAAACATCTGGTAGATGGCGCCCAAATTGTGACGCGGTTAACGACGCAAATCGTCTAATATTCGCTTGCTACCATTCCAAAATATACACAAAAGACATATAATACATGATATCTAGCATCACGAGGGACCCTGTAAATACAAGTCATGGCAGTGGTGCGTGAGTCTCGCTAAATCTGGACGATCCAGCAAATGCAATCACTGTTTAAATCTCATACTCAACAACTCAATCCGGTCCTTCATCGACAGACCCGGTGCAAACATCGGATCCACATCCAAGTCCTCCGGCGTCGTCTCTTCGGCCAAACCCCATACTTTCCAATCCCCATCTTCGCCATTGATCATAAATCTCTGTAGCACAATATACTCTGTACAATCCAGCTGTTTCTCAATCTTCTGCGCGGGATCCTGTTCTTCGCCCGCGCTCGGTGTGATCAAGGATTGTTTGCTCTGTATTCTAATCACGGTTTGTCGAATGCCGAAACCCTTTGCTTCGGGGAGGGCAGCAGCACGGTCAGAAATTACATGGGCACCAGAGAAAGTGGGAGTAAAGGGGAACTTTTTGTAGGAATGGAGGGTCCAAAGGAGGCGGGGAGAGGTGCGTGGGCGGCGAGAGATGCGGGCTGCGAAGTTTTGGTAAATGCCCTGGCAGCAAATCCGTTGAAGGGAGGCAATATCGCCGCTATTGGAATTGGCCATCGTGTTAGCTGAAGCGATCGTGGAGGGCAAAGTGAAGAAGCTGGGAGCAGAGAAACATACTTTGCGAATGTGCTGTACATCTGTTTGTGCAGCTCGAGAGCTCGACGTTTTCGTTCTCGTAGCCTAAGCGGAAGCTTCTTATTTACGAATCTGCAATATGATAATATGCTAGGTAACGCAAGGAAGAAGATGTTAGCTTCATATCTCATAAAATACCCTAGGCTCTTTACTCATTGAGACCACCGGAGTTGCATTACCTGACAAAGTTCATAACTCTCATCTTCAACGACAACCACTCCATTCGTAGCCTCAACTTTGGGTCCCTGAATATCGAAGGCATATTCCGCCATACCGGTCTAATGAATGTGCCGGGCAGCAATCCCACATCGTCTGGTATCATCTCTCTATTGGCTCCGGTCATGGTTTCCTTGACGCGGTTCTTCATGCTCATCTGTGCTGGTATGCGAGGCTTTACTGTTTGAAAACCGCCTTTGGCCGCATATTGCTTTTCAGAGGAGGAGAAGGGCCTTAGCCGGCATGGTGAATGCGGAGGAATGCGGATTCTGGAGGCTGCGGAGCGCGAAAGGGATGTGGAAATTAGGCGGAACGGGAGGTGTTGTGCGAGATTCATGGCTGTGGCGTATGTGGGTTATCAGTTGCAACTATTCTGACTCAATTGACCTCCTTGCAAACCTCCTAGAAAGGGGTGGGCGTCGCTAACCCGTCGAATACTTTTTTTTCGACTTTCACAGGCCAATCTTCCGATATCAAAAATCCGCGATATTACATAAGCCGGCGGAGTGCGGAAGAATATATTGGCGATAGTAAAACTAGTCTACAAATGGAATAGCTCGTACCGTATTAGTCATCATAAGCTTTAACGAATTCGATCTCAACGAGGAGGAAGAAGAAGAAGAAGAAGAAGAAGAAAAAGACACCCGGAGAGAGGGGAAAGCGAGAGAGCATGCAAGTGAGACCGGGGAGGGCATCGAGAGCCTCTGCGCTCCTGGTTGTCTTCAGAACTCTTTGATGTCGATGTCCGTTGCGTCGGAATCCATCTCCATGGAAAACACCTCGAATCATATCTGATCCAAACATCATCGGACGTCCGAACGCTACCAGGCAGAGACGAGCAAAGGCTGACCAAGGAACAAGAAAGCTAGAGCGATAAATGGATATTCTCTCACTTCTTCCCCGGATCTGAAATCATTCGAGACCATGGGTCTTGGTATTTGCTTGCATTTCCCCCGTTGGGTTACCCTTGCTTTGAATTTAGTCCTTGTAGACTCAACTTGGCATCCAGATCATTCTGTAGTTACTTCGTAGCTCTATCTAAATGTTGTTGGATCTAAGATTAGACAGTTTTGCCCAAAGCGAAAAAAGAAAGGGAAAAGGATCCCGGAGACTTAGTCAATCTAGTATCATCCAGCTGTTGCGTTTAATTTTCTTGCTTTTTCTGTCTGAACAACTGGCATCTTCGCGTCCAGAGAGCAAGTTCTTGAGAAACCCAAACCTCTCTTCCACCCAATCCCTTTCCGCTCGTTGAGAGAATCGGAAACATCTCTCACAAACTCAGAATCTCCCCGCGAAATCGCCTCTGTGTCCAATTGATCGATCCCTCTAACTTCCCCTGCCAGAGAAGACAATCTACTGCAAAAGATAGCAAAAAACACAAAAACGAGAAACTCTCAAGACTGGCTTCCTCCACACCAGACGCCGCCTCCCCTTCTCTTTCTTCCTCCGCCTCTCGCCATGTCTCCTCCTCCCAGCCTCGCTTCCGCAACCCTTCTGCAATTCTGAGCAATCTCCTTGATCCGAACCTCATACCTCCACACACTGCTCCCTCTTCTTCCGCCAATACCTCGCCCCAAGTTCTTGCACGCACTCCGTCCCCACAACCCGTTTCAACCAACCCTTTACATCCCCGCGTCGCTGTGATTCTAGGCGTCGATCGTCGCTGGTACCTCCCTTTGCTGATCTGCCGAGCATTGAGCATCGCACCAGCGGCTTGGTGGGGTCTGCGGTGTGCATTTACCTTTTTGGCCGAGCTCTTAAGAATCGAACCGCATCTGTGGAAGCATGAGGGTGATAGCGCTGGCGGCACGGGAGGATGGACTGCAGCAATAGTTAAGGGGACGGCGGCAACGGTTGCTGCTGTGGACTGGGATGTTGATCGACGATTTCGGGTCACGGAGGTTGCCCTGGCGATCATATGGGTATATTTCCATTCTCAAAATGGATTTTCTACGTTGAGGGAAAGGCTTTTGCTAACGAGGGGTATACATGTAGTGCTTTTCTTCCGCCTACTTGTCGTATTTCTTTGCTGATTGCATGATGTCTCGCTGGTTCGTAAAGCACCTTGCACTCCTATGAACCCAGAAACTCACGCAGAACCCAGGCTTCTTAATTACACCCCCCCAGCTGTCGTAATACGCCTCCTCACCACCAACGGCCTCCTTGCCTATATAACATCCTGGATTCTCCATCTCTCCGGTGCATCGTCCGACCCACGCCTACTACTTCCAGCGTGGATATCTATCACTTCGGTTCGTTATATATCCCTCGTTCACACCCTTGCCAAAGCTAACCCATGCACCAAGATCCTGACTCTTCTCTACCATCTCACCCAACGCAAAATCAACATCAAGAAAGAAACCGCCGCTTCTCTCTCCGTATTTTCCATCGCCAGCTTCATAAGCATGTGTTCACTGCTCTTACAACTTCATCTATCTCGAGAGAATGAATTAGACTTACCTTTTTTCGTACTGGGCAAGAAGGCCTGGAAAATACTTGCGGAGAAGATGGTGGTTGTTGAACACTTGCGCAGTGCTACTCCCGAAGTTTGACCCGGAGATGGCTCCATTCTGTTCGGATTCCCTTTACTGTACCTGTCTCGTTGTCATTCTTCTTTTTTCCCGGGTAGGAGCTGAGCTCCAGTTTACGAGATATCCCAAGTTGCAAAGTATCTGTTATTTTACATCAACACCCTCTTTTAGATTTGCCTACACTTATTTGGCTCTCTGGCCGCTTCTTGTTGTGTTTACATGAACTGATTCCAACGGATTGTGGGCCAATCCACCCTATTGAGGGCTATCATGCAAATTTGGTTAGGCAAAAAGACAACAGATTATCATTTATTGTTATTAGTCGTCTTAACTTAAGAAAGAGCGCCACAAGTCATAACAATAGTCTTGAAGAGAATGGATACCATAAGGCTGGAGTGTAAACTGTACGTTGCGTGTGAAACAAAACACTTCCGCCAGTTGCATCAATTCCGAAATAACCAGATTACTACCAAACACCTGAACACTTGAATGGTAGGCAGACAGAACACAGCATATTGCAGGCATACTATCTGAAATGTCATCCAATACAGGAACAATAAAAAGTCAATCTATGCAATCATGGGTATCTGTTCAACGCCACTACTCGTCGTCAGCTCATTTATTGGATGTTTTCCTCCCGTGGTGAGACTGCCTACGGAAGAAGATAAACCGTGGGTTGTATCTCCAAGGAAGTTCACGTCTATTGCTCTAGCGTAAACATATCGTAGGTCGATACAAGTTGGCAATTGTCATATGATGGGACGATATGAATTTGCCGACTTTCTTGAGCGAAGAGTGGCAGGAAGACGACGAGAGTGGCGTGAACCTTGACTTAGAACCCGTGGACCTTGATGGTCTTGGCGTCAAGCTCAAGCCCTTCCTTCTTGTCGGTTAAGAATTCTTGGACATCTTTGCGTTGATCCCCTTGGAGCTGGATCACTTCGCCCATCTCAGTGTCAGTCACGATGGTGCCATTGCAAGCTAAGATAGACAAGCATGTTAGTCGACGTCAAGACTTAAAAGGTATGTCATGTCAAGGCGCCACGTACCAAATTTCTTTTTGATGACCTTGAGGATCTTTTTCTGGTCAAACTTTTTCGGGAGACCTTGGACAGTCGTCAAAGTCTTACGACCATTGCGCTCTGTGATAGAGAGTGACGTGTTAGTGTCTCCTGTGCCAAGCCAAGGACCAACACCCACAAACAAATGTTGACGGGATGAGGAGCAGCACTTACGTTGTATCCGTATATGGATATAATTTTGAGATTGTTTAGTATCGCCGGTATCTTCGTCAGCTTCGGCGAAGGGGTCTATTGAGAAAAACTATGGTTAGTTTGTAGGCCTGGATCAAAAAAGGTGGTGCATGTCAACTACCCCGCTTGAATAAGGGAGCTTCTCACGCGACACCACTCTTCTCACACAGCAGAACTGCATAAAGGCATCTCAAACTTTCTTATCGAAACAGGTCTCGATTCCCGTTGGGGTGTGTAACAAGAGCCAGTTGTGCCTTGTGACGGGGTCTCCCAAAAGTGAGTGGAGTGGCGGGTAGCTGACTTACCAAAGGTCTTGAGGTTTTCGATTGACATAAACTCAGCTGTTTTGCCGAACCGCTCTAACAAGTGTGTATATTTCGAGTTCTGGAAGAAGGCTTGCGTGTGAGAAAGCAGCTGTTGAACCGAGAGATTCGTTGAAGGAGCAGAGTGGAGTGGAAGAAGTTGATTGACGAGCGTTGGCGATGGGAGACAATTGGGCGTCTTTTTAACTTGGCGGAAGGAGCGCTGGGAGGCAAGGTTGTCCCAAAAGGGCAAAGTGGCGCCCCAAAACTCTGTCGCCCCATGACTAATCGCGGCGCGTGAGTGGCTGGCGCGGATCTTGGCATCATCGACAGAACTTTATCGAATTTCACTTCGCAGGAGATGTTTCCAACCGAACGATTCACCAGCAATAGCTGATGCTCTCTGTCATGTTGCATCTGTCTCCGGCGGGCCATGGACCGGAATTCTACGCCCAAGCTAGCTAGCGGCCCCAGAAAACGTAAATATATCACAGTCCTTTGCCACAAAGCCATCCATTTGCTCCGCAGGACAAAGCGCCACATCCTTGTATAACGCCAGGCTAACCCCAGACACTCGCTATTTACGGAGTATTTCCACCCTCAACTTGCTTTTTCAGATCTAGATATCTGGCTGCGTAATCATCTGCCAAGGCCAAATCACCAGATAAATGCATTAGAGTGGCTTTTTTAGACGTCATCTCACACTGGCCTTCCACGTTCGCTACCTTGGAGTACTCCTCGAAAGCACAGTCGATGAATTCTGACGCCCTTGCGATGTATTCCTTTTGCCGTACCGTATCCCGCTCTATTCCTCCAGCCACACCCATATTTGCATCCGCTAGCAGCGAATACGTACGCGCTGCTAGCATACAGTCATTGTTCTCTAGCACTTGAGGCATGACGCTTTCTAAGATGTCCGCCGCAGCTTCAAATTCCTGGAAAGTAATCAATATGACAGACAAGTTTCCAAGGGATTCCCAAAGCCCTGGAAGCACCCGAGAGCGGTACGCTATGCTAGCAGCCCGCATTACAAGGGAAAAGGCGCGCTCGGGTTGGTCAGTATTCTGAAATACTTGCGCTTTTAGATTTAAAAGTTGGATCTGAAGGGCGACATCAAAAGCACCTTGCTGGGTCAATTTCGCTATTCGTTCGATTAATTCGAGTGCCGAATTGTAACTTCCTTTGAGCATTAAATATTCTATTTGCAGCAATGAAAGGGTGGTTTTATGTTCTGGATCGCTAGGCACGCAAGCCTGAAGTTGAGAAACGAGATGTTCCGCGGCGACCTTGTTATCTCTGTCAAGAGTCAGCTACCAAGGCCAATATGAAAATTGGTTTAAAGTATACCGATGCAACTGCTGCCTCAGCTTCAAGACGCCACAGACAAATGTCCAAATTTGCTGGTTTTTAAGACTTGGAATAATCTTTCGTGACATTTCCTCCAGATCCACTGTAGCTTGGATGTGATTGCCAGACAAAGATAACTTTGCAAGTGCCGTCAGTATGTTGCTCAAATGATGGTATATGCAGAGGGAGCTTACAAGCTGGGAATTTCGAAAAATAGCCTTAAGGTAATCGTCAAATATAGCACCGTCTAAATAGCATTCCCGAAAGATATCATAGGTAGCTGACGCCAAATGTGAGGCGCCTTCAGGGAACCAAATTAGGATCGATACTACAGCAGTTTGCTTGGAGAATTCCTTACCAAGGCGCGTGAAAAACGACGCTTGTAGCACTAGCAACTGCCCCATTGATGGGTTTAAATTCTGACTCGCGTTTAAATGAGCTGCCTTTGCGATATGTTCAAAAATGGAACTGATGCTCTCTCCCTAAGGCCATATAGTCAAAATGCGGGTTCGCGATATTATTACCGGATCTCAAAACATACATAAGATAATTCCAGTTTCGCTTCCCCCAGTAGGGACGTGCTAAGGAGAGCCCACATCTCATTCTCCCGTGCTTTGGCTTGTAAAAAGGCCAGCGCTTCTCTGTCGCTTCCGAGCATTCCGGTATTTTGAATACTTCCCAGTGCGCTAGGATATGCTTTCCGGCAATAGTACAGCCAGCTCATACAATAATTTAAACAGTGCATGTCTTGGGTTTCTCTAGCAATGGAGATAGCCTCTTGCATGGCAGAAATTGCTTCTCTCAGACATCCAAAATCTGCTTGGAGGATAGCTAAATTTAGCAATGCATATTGATAACATGTGCGATCTCGATTATGTAGGGCGTAGTCGAAGTATCGATGAAGGTGATCAAATGAGGACGGGAAATCCCCGGCCCTCCACGAATCTAGGTACCTTGGGATATAATTTAGTACATCCCCTGAGTAGTAGATTCTCTTTAGCATTACCTCACGTAGTGGAATAGGGTCGGGGCAGCCACTCCAGAAGCAAGCATTTGCTGTAGCCTCCTTCTCATTTCTTCTGTAACTCTTGTACCTTTGCCTAAACTAGTATCAGTACGGAAATGATATTCAGGAACGAAGAAATGGGAATTGATTACTTTGCATTTCTTGAACCTGGAACTCCAGTAACCTTTCCATGTCTTTCATGCTCAGCGCAACCTTGCTGTCCTCTTCAACGGCGTTCAGGTCGCCATAAACAGCTTTTGCTAAAGGATTGTCCAGATCCAAACCAAGTTCTACGAGATTCACATCTACTCTGGTTTGGCTGTCCATTGGATTCCTCTTGGCCCAGGCATGATACGTAGGCATTCTATACTTGATGAACCCACGCCATAGGGTCACTGAATCATGAAATTGAAGTCTGGCATATTCAAGTTGCGATCTTCTTACGAACGTACCCAAAGGAGAAGTCCGCGAAAGACGCATCTTACCAAGTTCTGGGGCTATGCCGTTGCTTTGGTCCCGCAATTGTTCCTCACGCGTCTTCGTTACCAAGTCTGAGACCAACAGGAAGAACTCCTCAAGGGAGTCTAGGCAATCTAGCTGCCAAATCCTTTTCAGGAATAGATCCCACACTGTGCGGCCGGGTATCGACGAAGCTAGACTGGATGTCGCCGCTTCGAATTCCCTGGTGGATATGGCATGGGTCTTGTCATGGTCGAGCAGCTGGGTTTCCGAGTCTAGCGCATCTAGCGGAAGAAGATGGGACATGAAAAAGGATAATAGGGTAACAATTGCTGAGGTTGGGACCACGCCCTCAGAGTAGACCGAGACCAGAGCAAGTAGAGCAACCTTGGAAGGAGTTAGATACCGTGCCATGGTGATATTACACAGCGTTCTCCGATCAACTTCACGTTCATATAAACTCCCGTGATGGTTTCTGAAAGCGTGCAGATTTTCTCCGAGAGTGGTATTATCCGCCTCCTCCAAGAAGTCACGGAGGAGACATTGACGACACCTTCGACACCTTCGACGTTTTCAGACAAAGAAGTCAGCTTGCCACGAAAACTCAGAATCGACCCGACAGGCTGGGTGTTGATATCACTTCCTGAGCTTGAGAGTCAAGCTTCTGCAGTTCCGGAATTTGGCAAACGAGGCCTTTGAATCTTGGATAGGATTGAACTTTCACGTAACCCCGAGATCTGGTGACAGTTAGGAAAAGCGTTGGTCGAGAACGTGAAGGCTGTGTATGATGAAAGATGGTGTGAAAATAGCCGCGAACCACAGAAACACCAAAACTCTCTCGAACTGCCCCGCGACTTCCGCCCCGCCAACCTATAAATAATTCTTTGACTTCCCTGCGCAACTTGAGATCTGGATTCGTTGCGTTTCTGTTATCTCCATCGATTCTGCTGAGCTTTTCTCTTTTTGCTTGTCTTTTCGCTAGTCGCAATTTCAATTTTCCTGCATGACCGCTATGACTCGTCAATCGAAGGCCCAACCCTTCATGTGTAGCGACCTTGAGGGAATCCTTCCCTTGGTCACCAAGGGCAAAGTCAGAGAGATCTACAAAATTGACGAGGATACATTACTGTTCGTGGCCTCGGACAGAATCTCTGCCTATGATGTAATTTTGGATAATGTGAGTTTGGTCCCGTCGATACTCGGTAATGTGACTGACAATGCTTTTAGGGTGTTCCGAATAAGGGAGTTATCCTCACCCTCCTTTCTGCTTACTGGTTCAAATTCCTCAAAGCCGCCTTGCCAACTCTCCAAACGCACTTCCTCAGCCTTGAGCTGCCGCCTCAGATCCCGCCAGAGCTTCAACCTAAGTACCAGGATAGAAGCATGATAGTGAGGAAGATCAAGGTCTTCCCAATTGAATCTATTGTGCGTGGATACATCGCCGGTTCGGCATGGAAGGAATATAAAGAGTCTGGCACTGTAAATGGAATATCCATGCCAGAAGGATTAGTTGAGAGTGGCCGCCTCCCGAACGCATTGTGGACCCCTAGCACCAAGGCGGACCAGGGTGATCATGATATCAATATCCATCCTAGAGACGGTGTGTCCCTTTGGAACCTATTATCTCATTCGAAGCTAACGACATCTACTAGCTGGTAAACTCATTGGCCAGAAGTATGCCGATCAAGTTCAGAGTATCTCCGTTACACTCTACAACGTGGCATACGCACACGCCTACTCTCGTGGTATTATCATCGCCGACACCAAATTTGAATTCGGCCTAGATGAGGAAACCGACCAGATCGTCCTTATCGATGAAGTCCTCACCCCGGATTCATCCCGATTCTGGCCTGTCAGCAAGTATCAGCCGGGCCGCCCCCAGGAAAGCTTTGACAAGCAGTTCTTGCGAGACTGGCTGACTGCTAATGACTTGGCTGGGAAGGCAAACGTTGAAATTCCAGCCGACATTCAAAGAAAAACCGAACTTAAATATCAAGAAGCGTTTGAGAGGGTTACGGGAGATGTCTTCGAGGATGGTATGCCTTCTGTCTTAGAGGGTAGTGCTCTGGTCAAGTAAACTGGGGAGAGCGAATGGAATGAGGTCAATGTGAAAATTCTAAAGGATAGAAAAAATTGGAGGCTTCAGTCCGCAGAAAATAGGTTCGACAGGTATACGGCGCATATCGTTAGAGAATTCGGTTTGATGGATACGATGGAATTGCTATTCAAAGTATATATTTGCATCTGGTTTGTGATTGTGTACACTAAACTGACTTGTCAAAAGTCCCTTTATTATGTTTCTTCTTAGTTCCTAGTCTGAAAATGAACTGCCGCCTTTTGTTTTGGGCAGTTTAACAGCAGTATGTCCTGTTGTAAGCCTAAAGAAGTTTGCCCCGGTCCATATAACGCCTATCTTACATGGTAACTTGTGGAAAGGTATATGTACATACATACATTCAGCGCTCCACTCCCATTCAATCACTTTTATTCCTTTTCAGTCCCTTTACATTCCTAAATCTACTAAGCCCCTTTGCCTCGGCATCCACCAGCGAAGGCTCTTCCTGGCCAAACTCCGCTGTTGACATATCAAGAGCATTGGCCCCGCAAATCCTTTTCTCTTCATCCATCTCCACCTTCGATAAACCATTTGTTGCCCACATACGATGAATCCTTAAATCATATGGTCCATCCACCCGGTCTGTCAAGCCAATCCCAATGGATTTTACTCTCGATCTCCCCATCCCGGTCTGAGGTTCAACGACCCTGCCATAGTTTGTTCGGACAAACTCACTCCACTTAATCAATATCGTTTCCCATCCTGTTGAATCTGGACTAGGAGTGGTGGTATGCGTAGAGATTGCGCTTGTGGTAGAGGGAAAGTCAGCAAGTGCTGGAGGGACATCTGATAGTACCTCCGAGTCTCCTTCTAGAGAATGTGACTCGGAAGCTATTCGATGGTAATGCGTCCAAAGTCGATGTTGATGGATGTCCGTTTCGACAATACTATCTGTCTGGACGTTGACCGTGTATCTCCTTCCATCCGATTTCACTCTTAATGCCAGAAACGCATACGGATCCATGTCCCAAGATAATCCACCGAATATCCATCGACGATCTTGATTCCGAAAGGCGGCGTAGCCGGTCCTCTGTACCCTCCAACTTGGGGGAAGTTTAGTTGATATTGAGCCGTGAAATCGGGCATGGGCGGGTGAGTTTGTCGCTAAAATAGCGGGTATATAGTCTAAATTTGCTGTGCTGTAGCCACCTACGGCGCGGTCGGCTATCGTTTTGCATCCTTTGACCGTATCTTCGCGTTCAAAATCGAGGAGGTAATATGGTTTCGTTGGGACCTCAAGAGTCTCAAAATTCCATGCTGGAGAGTGGATATTATCAGACTCAATTCATGATTCAAAGGTATATTTGAAGCCTGCACCACACATAATCCGGTAACATGGGGAGGGCGACGCTGTACGTACCCAACTTTGAGAGGCGAGTTAGTTCCTCGGTCGTCCGCTTAACGAAGCCCGGCCCGCGGGCAAGACATTTCGCTGTCGGGATCATTTAAAGATGCTATTTGGTAATCGGAGGTACTTTCAAATTTCTAATAATGAATTTTGTCATTCATCTTCATCCAGTGCTTGCAAGGGCGAGGGTTAGCACAGAGTTACTATCACAAGCTCCAGAACCAATGACCTCAGACAAGGAGCAAGGTTCACTATCACGTGAGTTGCATCTGAAGCTATCAAATTTACAAACACGAGTGTACAGTATGTATGTATTGTACATACAGTATATCCTCTATCGGAACAGTTTTAGAGATGGGTGAGTTGTTATGGAGTAATATGCAACTAATTGTCTAGATCATGGCCTAAGTAGAGAAGCAGGCAAGTACAAAGAAAAGTTATCAAATGAGCTGAGTATTCGGGACAAATTTAGGAAAATGCAATCATTCATTTCATGCCATCATAACCGCCAAAATACCACTAAATATAGTGATGACACAGGGCCATATGCTAAGAGATCTCTATAACTTCCCGGCACCCAATGCGAATGACCCGACGCTCACATTCAAAACATATCCCAATGATCGCTAGAATTTTCAGAAAAAAGCAAAAATTGAAAACAAAAGGAAATGGAAATAATACCGAACTAGCCGTATGACTAGCCCCAAAAATATGGGAGACAAAAGGATTACAAAGAGATGCGAAGACCGCTTTGCAAAGAAATGCGACTCACGATTGCTTAACCTGTCTTGTGCCAAAATATGCCAAGTTTACAGGTGTATCATTTACACCTACAACTGGAGCTGCTTCCCCTAGCATTTCCCATGGTCTTTGTGGGAATTGGCCGATTATTCGCCCATTTTGCTGGAAACGAAGGGTATGCATGGGTGAGCCGGGGTCCTCAGTTGTGGCGGATGCTTGGATGCTTTGGCAATGTGACGGGTTAGATCGTAGTTGTGGTGTGAGGCTCGTCGTTGACACACTCGCAGAAGTTCCCAGGCTGATTTGCGTCGAAACAAACTGGGTTTCTACAATTGGGCCAAGGAGAAACAGCAAACATGCATCATTTTGGGGATGAAGAAATGCTGGACACTTGTCCCTCAGAAATCGGGTGCATTCATACCGTGCCTCGTCAGGAAGGGTGTCAACTAGAGCCGAACAGACATCAAGTGCTTGGAGTTGTAAATTAGCCCACGAGCTTGGAAGCATGCCTAGGAGACTCTCGGATTTCGTAAAAGCCGAAAAAGATGAACTAAACCTCTCGGTTGAGTGCAAAATAAAAAGCGGGGACCTCGTGATACAGCAGATTTGGATCAGAAGACGAGTCTGATGGTTAAGCTCCGTTTTCGAATCGCACTTTGTAGGAAGCAATGAGCGGTGCAAGGCAACTAAACGTAGTAGAACAAAGAACCAAAGTCCAATTGCGAGCGCGGATGAAGACATAGAACCCGTACTCAACCCCACCTCTCTTTCGTTCTTGGAGTTCCCAATATCTAGAGTACGCTGCAAAAGGGAAACCATTTTCTTCCCAAGGTCATTGCCAATTGTCGACGGAACAAACTCGTCAGGGATTGAATAAGATAACTCTTCAACTATGCGCAGGTAAATCAGTGCGTTCTCTTCACAAGAAGACTCGGTTAAATGTGTCGAAGGGTCAGGAAGCCCCAAAAGTTCACATTCTGCACGCTGCCTGACCTATATGATGGTTAGAAGGACGGCATTTCTAAGCGAATAACAGGAGAATCTACTTACCAGCTGAGCAGCACTGACTGGTAAAACGTTCAAAACATCAAGCCAGCGACGTTCACCTTTACGGATGTCGGATTCTGCTGTCTTGAATAATAGATCAACTATGCTATTTTTAGCAGCACCTTCATCCGAATCCGAGTTGTCATCGAGAACTAGTCGTAATTTAATCAGGCAGTAGGATAGGGAAAAATCGTCAATGAGTTCAACAATGCTTTGTGTCTTTTGGACACTGGCTAAAGCTGGTTAATGTTAGTATTCCCCGAAAGCAAACTTGGACGAGGATAAGACTGACCTTGCGTTTTTAGACCTAACAGAAAATCTAAGCTTTGGTGGATGATATTTACACAACTCGGAAATTCTTCCACAATTCGACCGGCTCCCTCGGGGCCGAATGCATTCAAATTTTGAATGGTTAGTTCACATAATAGAGGCATCAGAAATGGCATCTGCTTTTCCACTAGATGGGTAGTGTTAATTGGATCCGTATTAGCTCCATCCAAAGCTTTGCTAACTAAGCCCAGAGCATCATAAGCGTGATGCGTTACGTATTCTTCTCTAGCAATTTTGAAGCGATAGGACACCTAAGCTTTGGGTTAGCAACAATGATAGGGAGCGCGAAATCATACAGTGAAACTTACGAGATTGGTGGAGCCGGATTCGTGGAGGGCTCCTTTGCAGAGAAGATTAACCATTTCAAAACGAAGTCCGGTTACCTTTGGGATCGATTGTCGATGCAAGTCATATTTTAGAATCCCATTAGTAAGGGCAAAGAATGCCGGAAGCGTCACGCAACCAACACCCACAAGCGGCGGGAGGAGAATTAAAAGGTTAGGGCGCGGTGAAGATGTTAACACTGAGGTTATCCATTTGATCAGTAATTCATCAAAGACCTTTGAGTTGAGGGTCCGTAACTGAGATAGGTATCGGGCAGTTTCGTAAGATGAAGCAGCCAATTTTTCTGTCTGTTGAAGCTTTCGACTAAGCATATCGAAGATTCGATTTATGGTTGCAGCGTCCACTTCGCTTCCTACGTTAAACAGTTGATGGAAGGTTTCATTGAAACCTGGGCTGGTTGCATCGAAACACTCCGTGGTATGCTCCGATTCTGGAGAGGATACCACTACGGTAAATTTTTTATCAAAGCGACAGAGGTCACGACGAAGCATTGCCACCGTTGAAACTTCGCCCGGTAGTTTGATTCCTATTTCAAGAAGGGATGATAACAGTTCTGTTATCGAGAGATCCATTTTATTGGCGCGGCTATAGCCTGCCAAAACACTCTTAAAAAGATCAGTTGATGCCCCAATAGCTTTGAAAGAATCGATGTGATAGTAAATGGTATCCGCAATTGAAATTAAGACGAAAATATCGTCGGAACTCGAAGCATGTTTCAAGATATCTGCTAGAAGTGATAAGTCGCATAAACTTTCAATGATATCTCTGACCTCAAAAAATTGGGAAGGCGTCAGGGCAGAAACTTGGATAGCGCAGGTATTGCTATGGTTTCGCGTTGTTCTGGATTTACGATATAAAGCGACTTGTTCACGTATCCAATGCGCAATTTCGGATTTGATAGTCCAGGTTAGACTTGAAAAGCTGGATGGGAGAAGATTCTTTTCCGAGAAAATACCAGGAATAGGGTCGGTAATGACATCAGGTAATTGGTCTCGGATATAGTGTTTAATACTTGATATTTGCTGGATTTCGGCATTGATCGAAAAGCCTGCTCTCGTAAGAAGGGTGTTTCGAAGATTCCACACGTGGCTCGGAAGCCGCCTGGATGGAAGGTGGGTGAGGAGTTCAACATCAAGACGCATTGCCTGGCAAAACAATTAGCTTCACGTGAGGTCGTCGTTGGTAGGGAGCAACTCGCCTTGTTGTTTTTCACAGCACCTCGGGCCATAAGCCACTGTAAGTATTTGCCCGCTGCAAACGACTGAGAGCGGACAAGCTCGCATACTACATGATATAGATTCCCTGGTGCGAAACCCGGATTATCCACTTTCTGCTGCAAAAAGGCCACAACGTAGCTGTCCGTGTCGAGACCAACTCGCCTCCATTTCCGCAATAGACGCACAGCTACATATATGCGTGCGGGGCCTCGACGGAAACCCGTCGAAACCCATTCCAAAATCTTCAATACTAAGTCCCTATAATCTAAATTCAAGTTAAGACACTCTAAAGAAAGTGTTTCCATATTGTTCAGGGAGTCGGCTGAATCAAGTAGGCAAATAAGTCGCTGGGCGGGTGATTGACGGCCACTTTGACGGCATATTTCGGCTTTGACAATTTTTTCATTTCTCTGAGACAACGATGCCAGTTTTCTGCTGTCTTCTGAGAGATCAAGCTGAAAACATGTGGTTAATGTGTTCTTGTATGTTCGCCAAGTTAAAGGTAGAACGAAACAAGATGGTTGCGATCCGGCGAAAATCTTTATTAGCCACGAGAGACGATTGACCAATTTGTCTTTGGGGGTAGAATCTTCAAGCGCCAAAGTCTTTGGACATCAATCAGCTATGTCTTGTAGGTAGAGGAAAAACAGGTCCATACCATTTTTAGCTTTTCGAGTAAAGACTCCGCCAGACGACGCCCACTTTTCCGATACCGAACAAGATTTGCCCAGTACGTCCCTAGCATCGATAACCATATAGGGAGAGTCCTCAGCGACGCAGTGTTTAGGGACTGAAGAAACCATTCCAGACAAACATCTTGGTCGAGTAATTGCTCCTGAAATAGTCGTGCTGCAAGCCTTACACTGATAGACCAGTTAGACAAATTTTGGACGTAACTTGGACATAACTTACACATATGACATGGTGGAAGTCCAATCAGGCGTTCCACAAGCAACAGCTATACCATCTACAAATTGTTGCACGTTGACGCTCCAATCTCGTACCCATTTGACCTCGAGGCTATGGGCAATAGACGCCGACGTTCCCTTTCTTTTAAAAGCGCGGATCTCATTTGCACCTACACATTTTGCCAACCACACAGCCCTACCAATGGGTATTCTTTTGTTGACACATTGATCAAGAAGAACTTTACCTCTGATCCCATGAGGTATTGTCCGACTTAGCCTCCGAAGTGGTACAGAGGGATTTGCGAGGTCTCGCAGCCACGCTTCCCGCTTGATGTCTGTTAGGGTAACGCGAGGCGGAGGTTTGAAGGTTGAAAACTCCGTTATCTTGCAATGCGAATGACGTCTGTCAAGAGCGGCAGCGAAAACGGATGACAGGAGCTTCAGGCCAGATCGATGTTTGAATTGGGCGTATAGTGATGGCCTTGCGGTGTTACTCTCGTTTTGTGAGACTTGTACACGGTCGTAGAAGCCCTGCTTGGCTGTCTGGTCTGTTAGCGAGTCCTCGGGATGGTTCCCTTCCCAAGGATAGAAGTCTAGAGGTTCTAAAAAGCAATTAGTTGAGGTTAGAGTACGAGATGCTTGAAAACACCTACTGTCTGAATCGAACGTCGGAGCTGCAGCCGGTACTTCGATGCAGAAAGGCGTTGTTTGTACCTCCATGTCCGCGGTTTCGACAATATACCCCGGTTCTTCAGAAGTGTCCTCCATTTGCGGCCGATAGCTCCATGGACGCGTCGGCAATGGGGGCCAAAAATCAGACTGCTGAAGCTCATCATCAAGGAGTTTAGGGTCTTGCCTGTTTTGGAATTCGGACCTAGATAATTCTTCGCAGAAATCCCAGGAAGGTCTGCCTCCTTGGAATGGCGGGAGGGTATCTTGGAAAGAAAAGGGGCTTGATGACGCCTGAGAAAGTCGGGTCCTTTGGGACCGCTGAGTATTGGAAACATCAATTCTCAATTCAAGCTTCTGCCGTTTAGTTGCTCGACTAGCGTCGCAAGTTTCATAGTCACCATGTGTCAAATCTATTACTTGATTTTGTGCCGCTTGCTCAAGCGTTGAAGTGTCGGGTTGAGCTACCCTCTGCGAGTGTCCCCGGCCGGCCAGTCCGCTGGAAGGATTACCACAATTCATCGAAGGACGAGAAACAACCATCACAGATCAGTACAAGATGCGAAGGCCAGACATGTATAGTCAATATCAGCCCATGTTAGCGACGCCAGCCGGGTATAGAGGTGGTGCGTCGAGCGAGCACTGTTGAAAAGGGCGGTCGAGAGGCGAGGGATGATGAGACGGAATAGGAAATGTATCGCGGGGAAGATGAATAGCTTAGCAGAGCAAGGACGTGGTGAATGCAGCGTCCTCGCCTCCTCTTGGTTACTGAACAGATGGTTAGCTTCCAGCTTGTATCACCAGGTGATCCAGATGAATAGCCTCGATAGCGTACCATAAAACAATAGCTCCAAAATGCGATGCGTCTAAACCATCCTCACAACAAATTCCATGTCGCGCAATGGCGAGCTTTCGTGGACGAAATGGGATTGACTCCTTATATGGAGTCCCCAGGTCAGGCAATGTAGGGCTTCTTGCCGAGCTCTGAGGAGCCACTCATTACGGGAAAACCACGGGATACGGAAATCTTACAGCGACAACTAGCCGTATCACGTGTTTTAGAACGCCGAGTTTGGGCGGATATTGAGGTCAACAATGATGACACTCTTTAAAGCTTTCATGAGTAGAAAAGGAGAGGAATTATGGAGGATCCTTGGCCTAGATGAAGAAGAGCGAATGAGTAGTAGAGATGATTGTTTGTTCTTAAGGCTGAGGTTCGATGAAAATACCTTGCGTTCTCTATGTTTGATGCTTGTGTTATTACCGGTATATACCTTGCTCTGATGACTGATTGCCTGCTAAATTCACTGTAAATGTATCTCATATTACCATACATACGTAATTTACGGTCCTAGGATACGTAGATGTGTTATCATCCGCATTCAAGCCATGACGTCTATAAACCTCCACTATCGTCAAGTCCAAAATGCAGTTATCAACTCCACTGATGAGAAAGTGTATTTCGGCATATCACTATCGGAGTTATTGACTATAGGTTGATAACTCCTGTCCTTCCTGATGGGGTGAGTGGTTTATGATTTAAGATAAGCACCTGATGGGTTCTCTCTTCGTGCTCCTCCTGGTCTATGTCCTAGGCGGCGTTACCTTCATTCCTGCAGTCTTTGGCCTTCTACTTCTCCACGCCTACCTTACTCAACCCTCCGCCCTTGATGTGACAGAATTTGACAAGGATCGGTCCAATGGACTTCGACGACCAACTGACGACCGAACCACTCTCCAAAGCGGCACAGACGTCCTTGCCGAGAAGTTCCAACGAAACCATGAATCGGATGTAGCAGCAGGATATTTTACTGTTTGTCGGGAATATGTCCCGGGAGGAGTCAATGGGAAGCCTCCAGAGCGGACTACTCCCGCCGGCGAGGTGATCACTCCCGAGAGCCCGAGTGTATATCAGAGCATGTACCGAAGCATTTTCGAAAGAAAACAGTCCCCAACGATTGATCCCGGGAAGACTAATGGCAAAAATACTAAGAAAGGAAGAAATGCCTTTTACATAGTCTTGAGGTTTGTTGATAATCCCATGGAGAATTGCGTTGGCAGGCCGCTCACCATTCCTACGTTGTAGACACGGTCATTTGATGCTATATGACGACTCAGAACAAATGGAAGTCCGCTATGTCATATCCTTAGCCCATCACGACGTTAGCGTATACGGAGGAGCCGAATCTATACCGGAAGGTGAATTGTGGATCAAGCGGAATGCTATTTGCCTTTCTAGAAAACCATCCCAATCGGATGTCAATAATCCACATATGTCGGCACTTCCGTTTTACCTATTTTCAGACAATCCTTCTGAGAAGGAAGATTTGTATTTTGCGATTTTGAAAAACCTGGAGAAACTCCCCGAGTCCCCGAATACTCCTCCGACAGTTCAGCACTTCGATATCAAAGACATCGTCAATCTAGTCAAACGGCTGCATTCCTCTGAGGAAAACCTTCAAACTCGATGGTTCAATGCGTTGATTGGGAGGCTTTTCCTTGCGCTATACAAGACTTCCGAACTAGAGAGTCACATTTGGACAAAGATCGCGAAGAAAATATCCCGAGTGAAGAAACCAAACTTCATTACAAGTATTGTGCTTCGGAAAATCAACGCCGGAGAAGGAGCACCATTAATCACAAACCCACGACTTAAAGATCTTACCGTTGACGGCAATTGCTGCGTAGAAGCAGATGTTACTTACAACGGTAACTTTCGCATTGAGATCGCAGCCACTGCTCGAATCGACTTGGGTACGAGGTTTAAACCTCGGGAAGTGGATCTTGTTTTAGCTGTCGTGTTGAAAAAGGTGAAAGGCCACGGTTTATTGCGCTTCAAACCTCCCCCGAGCAATCGAGTTTGGGTATCATTTGAGTCAATGCCAGAGATGGAGATGGCTATTGAACCCATTGTTAGCTCGAGACAAATTACTTACGGCGTCATCCTTCGGGCTATTGAAAGCAGGATCCGCGAGGTGGTAGGAGAGACGTTGGTCCAGCCTTTTTGGGATGACGTACCATTCCTCGATACGTCGCGACAACGCCATCGTGGCGGCATTTGGCAGGAAGCTTCTAGGCCAATTATTGATCCTGGGGCGATGGATAGTCTGGGATTGGAACGAAGTGCGACAAGAACTCTCTCCGATGAACCCTTGAGTAGTGAGGGCCCGGTTGTCGGCATACCTTCATTGTCTGCCCCTTCATCCCCGGAGCCAAATGAGCGAAGCAAGGGCCACCCGACGCTCGAATCCACGGAAGTTGATGATATTAGCCAAGCGAATTCTCTCGCTTCTCTGGGTCGACATATGTCTTTCGAATCTGAACACCCGTTAACTTCGGGGTCTGCCAGCTCCGAACACCTTACCCTGGGCGCGAAGGTTGAAGATAATGATGCGACTAGTACTATGATTGATGTTCCCATGCCTTCATACAGCGAATCTACAGGGTCTTTACATAATCGATCAAGACAGCGCTCTGTTTCGTTCCAGAAACCACCGGATAATTTTATAAACCCTCGCGCTCGGGCTGATTCCATTCTCAGTAAAGCATCTACGGCTTCTATTCCTGACAATAGCGACAGAGATTCTGGCAACATCACAGCTAGAAATGTCATAAAACAAGAGCCCCCGCTAATCACTAGGTCGGGGCCATCTACTTCGAACCCGAAACCCCAAGAGACTCGGCAGTCCATGAGTTCAATAGGGTCTGCCGCTGCTGCTGCCGCCAAAAAATGGGGGCTAAATGTCCTAGGTCGTAATGATCAGTTGCAAAAGGTTACCGAGAAAGGCACGGTAATTCCGGATCATCCGATTGGTCGGGGTAGACCCTTACCTCCCCCCGGAACTCCGCTGCCTCCTCCGGAAAGGTCGACATTTAGAGTGAATCCAATCTCGATGCCCAAACGCAAGCCCCTGGCGCCGCAATTATTTTCCGAGGCTGCCGAAAGAAGCGAAAGGGGTCTACCCGAACACAGAACCACCCGTCACAGGAAATCCACCTCGTCGAACAAAACAGACGGTAGCCGCACTCAGGAAGAACTCCTAATCATCACTGCACCATCCGGGTCAGAACCGAATAGTCCATTACCGCTTGAGGCTCAAAGCCCTGAAGCGTCTCCTTTAAATGATGAAACCACGAATACGCAGCCTGTTAGTCATGGGAATCTCTGCAGCGTCTTTGATGACTTTGCAACTAACACAGATGTCATCGACGCAACTGGTTCCGAAGATGCTTCGCACGCTTCAACAGATCAAGTTGATGATAGAAACGGCGCTTCCGCTGCTATTCCATTTCCATTGCCTAATAAGCCCCCCCGATGAAATTACTGCCTCATTCACATGCAGGGTCAAACAAATACTAGTCAACGATTGTAGAAATAGTATAGAGTGCTGCTAATCGTTGTATCAGCCATAATAAATGCCATCATTAAGAATTGCGCTCTCGCTTTTCGGGCTTCCTGTACTTGATATGAAAGAGCTCGATTCCATCAATATTTTATTGCCTTATTCTACTGTCATCCATCGTGTTGCAAAACGGTTCACGCGAGGATTTAGTTACGAGCGGTGAACGATGGCAGAATAGTTCCCCTTTCACTGCCTACGACGACTTACGTAACAATACGTCAGTCAACGGGTGCTCAACCCTCGAAATTCAAACAGCAAATTGAACCGATCCTCAACTTCGAATCTTCCTCACTAATTGGAGAACTCAGTTCACTTTGCTTTCACATTTGCTCTCTATTTGGGTAGAGATTAGCACATCTCCTCACCGAAGCTTGCCTCTCATTCCTCTGACCTTAGCCATCATCATGTCTATGGCATACAATTCAACAGTGACGCGAAACATAGATATGAGCAGGTATGGTATTTCCAGCCTAGCCCTCTTTCATATTATCAATTGAGAACAAGGCTAATTTGAGCTTAATGTGAAGGACTGAGGCTGATTTGGCTGTCAATATCCGCAAAGCTACGAGCATTGGTAGGCGGCACTTTCATGAAGATGCGACTCTTTCTCCCTTTACAACCAGCTAACGCGAATATCTCTGTAGAGGAAACGGCACCTAAACGTATGCTTATTGCCTATCCTTGCATCACATTCGCCTAGATCGACGATTTCGGCTAAATCGTTCTAGGAAAACATGTTCGGAGCTGTATTGTTTATACCTGGGACCACAAGTCCTCTGCTTCATTCTGGGCGGGGATGAAAGTGTGAGTAGCACCTAACCACAAATCTCTAGAATTGCATCAACTTGAACGGAAGATTGGTAACTAACGCTAGGATCGCAATTTTGCTAGGCAACCGGTTTTAGCAGATGAGGTCCAGACGTTTAAGGCGCTAATAACGGTTCACAAAGTGCTGCAGGAAGGTCACCCGGTTACTGTTAAAGAGGCACAGGCCCATGTTCCATGGCTAGACAGTTTGGTACGAGGTGTAGCTGGCGAGGGCCTCCGAGGTACGTCAGGCCCCCTCTTTTAACGGATTGCACTTTACAGCAATTCGTTTGTTGAAGCAGCCGCTGAGACTAGATATAAGGATATGGGCCGTTAATCCGAGAATATGTTTTTTATCTGGAATCGAAGCTAGCATTCCACCGTCAGCATCCCGAGTTCAACGGTAAGCGCCAATCCTCATATCTAAGAACGCCCATGGCATGAGATATTATGTTTAACAACGAATGCCTAGGTCTGTTTGAGTATGAGGAATACATCAGCCTCAAATCCATCAATGACCCAAACGAAGGGTAGGGAAGGATGTTCGAATTAATCTTCTAGTTTCGTGATTAACGTCATGTTAGATACGAAACGATCACCGATCTTATGACTCTACAAGACCAGATCGATGCTTTCCAAAAACTTATATTTTCCCATTTCCGCAGTGGAGCCAACAATGAATGCAGGATTTCGGCGCTAGTGCCTCTTGTTCAAGAAAGTTACGGAATATACAAATTCATCACCAGCATGCTCAGAGCGATGCATACCAGTAAGGATACAGCGCTATTTTCTAGCTTTGTTAACACGCTAACCGGAGTTAGCCACGGGCGATGAGGAGGCATTAGAGCCACTCCGCGGAAGATATGATGCGCAACATTACCGACTCGTTCGATTCTATTACGAGTGTTCAAATCTAAGATACTTGACGAGTCTAATAACCGTCCCGAAACTTCCGCAACAACCTCCAAATTTGCTCGGGGAGGAAGAAGATCGGCCAGCCCTCCCCAAGAGGCCATCCAAGGAAGTAGAGAAGGAACCAACACCACCACCTAAAACAACTATTCCAGACCCTGAACCAATTAATGATTTCTGGTCGACGGAAGCGAAGCGGCAACAAGAAGAATATGAAGCTGAGCAACGTAGACTTCAGCAGCAGTGGGACGAACAGCAACGACAACAAATGCTTGCGCAGCAACAGGCTCAAAGAGATTTCGAGGAACAGCAGAGATTGCAGGCAGAACAGCAGAGGCTGGCTCAAGAGCAACTCCTCAGAGATCAATATCAGCAACAGACCCAGGGCCGTTTAGCAGAGCTCGAGCAGGAAAACTTAAATGCACGCGCGCAATATGAACGAGATCAGCTTCTCTTACAGCAGTATGACAAACGTGTTAAGGATCTGGAGGAGCAGCTCAATCAGCTGAATTCCAATTACAATCTGCAAAGTTCTTCAAAGGACGATCAAATACGCGCACTGCAGGAGCAAGTTAACACATGGCGGTCAAAATATGAAGCATTAGCGAAACTTTATTCCCAGTTACGACAAGAGCACCTCGACCTGCTGCAAACAACAAAGTCATTGAAACTAAAAGCAGCTTCTGCCCAAGAAGCAATTGACAAGCGAGAGAGACTCGAACGTGAGATGAAGACTAAAAATCTAGAACTCGCTGATATGATTAGAGAACGTGACAGGGCATTTCATGAACGGGACCGCATCTCCGGCGGAAACAAGGAGGAGCTTGAAAAGCTGAAACGTGAATTACGATTAGCCATTGAGAGGGCCGAAAATGCAGAACGTGCCAAAGGCTCCGAGATATCTGCGATGCTTGCGAAGTACAACCGGGAAATGGCTGACCTGGAGGAAGCCTTACGGGTATGTTCAAAATTCCCCATTCTGATGTTTTTTACAGAGAAATTCTAATCGCCGAGTTGATTGTACACATAGAATAAGAACCGGGCCCTTGAGGAAGCACGTAACAGTACTGGCGAACGAGATCATGACCATGAACTGGCTTTGCGAGAAAAGGACGAGGAGATTGAAGTGTACAAGTCAGGGATGGAGCAAGCTTTGATGGAGCTAGAAGAATCGAAACTGGCAAGTTTGCACGCGATAGATGCATTCATATCAGCAACTAATAATCAGCACTCAATAGAACCAAGGAGATGTCGACAAGGCACTTGATACTCAGATTGACGACGTGCTGCTGAGCTCCGTCGCGAAGATCAATGACATTATCGACTCGGTGTTACAAAGTGGAATTCAACGCGTAGACGACGCGCTGTACGAACTTGATTCAACAATGCAGGCAGGTAATCAAAATGCCTCCCCGCCATACGTGCTCTCGCAAATCGAGAAAGCGTCGGCAAGCGCCACTGAATTCTCGACAGCATTTAATAACTTCATTGCGGATGGACCTAACAGTACCCATTCCGAGATCATTCGGACTGTGAGCGTATTCTCCGGTTCAATAGCGGATGTCCTCAGCAACGCAAAAGGCTTGACGCGGTTTGCTACAGATGAGAGGAAGGCTGACCAGCTTATCAATGCTGCGCGACAGTCAGCACAATCAACGATGACATTTTTCCGAGCCTTGCAGTCTTTCCGGTTGCAAGATTTGGAACCGCTACAAAAGACGGATGTTGTTATTAACAACAACCATGAGGTTGCGCTTAACCTGCAGAAGCTTTCCAAGCTGGTTGATGCGTTTGCTCCAAAGAGCAGTAAATTAAACGGAAGCGGCGACCTTGGCGACCTCGTGGACCGCGAATTATCGAACGCTGCAAACGCAATCGAGGCAGCGGCTGCGCGACTTGCTAAGCTCAAGAAGAAGCCGAGAGAGGGCTATTCGACGTACGAGCTGCGCATCCACGACTCTATACTTGAAGCGTCGATTGCGGTGACAAGTGCTATTGCGGAACTTATTAAGGCGGCTACAGCATCGCAGCAGGAGATTGTTAGGGAAGGACGTGGTAGTTCGTCACGCACGGCGTTTTACAAGAAAAACAATCGATGGACGGAAGGGTTGATTTCAGCAGCAAAAGCTGTTGCTACTTCAACCAACACGTTGATTGAGACGGCCGATGGGGTTATCTCAGGAAGGAACTCACCGGAGCAGCTGATTGTGGCTAGTAATGATGTGGCAGCAAGCACGGCACAGCTTGTTGCTGCTAGCCGCGTGAAGGCGACGTTCATGAGCAAGACTCAAGATCGCCTGGAGACAGCGAGTAAGGCTGTCGGAGCGGCTTGCAGGGCACTCGTGCGGCAAGTACAGGGCATTATTGCAGAGAAGAACCGGGACGAAACGGACGCGATTGACTATTCCAAGTTAAGTGGGCACGAGTTCAAGGTCAGGGAGATGGAACAACAGGTATGTATTTTTTGGAACGCATCTATTCCCTCTTGAAGCAAGAGTGCGTTTCGCGTCATGTCGGCGGTTCTAATCTCTGGTGGCTCCATAGGTTGAGATCCTCCAGCTTGAAAACAAGCTTTCGCAGGCAAGACAACGACTGGGAGAAATGAGGAAGATATCTTACCTGGAATAAGTGAGAGTTTATTCCGAAAACGGCTTTCCTGCCCGGTCTGTTCCCCCACGTGGACGATTTCGTCAAAACTACAAACGCCATTGGCCACTCTGCCACATCGCTTTACCAAGAGAGGGTCGAGTTCTCCTTGTTGCTAGTTAGATATCCTTTTTGCACGAATATTGGTTTCGCTTTGTTGAACTTGTTTGCCGAAAACCTGTATCTAGATTGAAACCTTTTCTTTGGCTGGTACGGAGACACATATGCTTTTGGATCGTCTTTGTCATTAAAACACGCTGGTTTCCTGTTTTAGGATGTTTCTTTGTTTGCAGAGAGCGTGAGTGTAACTTTGCCGTTTCGTGCTCAGACACACCCCCCCGCATCGAGCGGGGTTATCCGACGAGCCATGAGACGCATCCACAACCGGCATCATGCAGCCAGAGAGCGTGAATCGCCAACCAATCGATGCGCCGGCTCTTTCCCCCGTTTCTGTTTGCATATTAAACTCCAGCCATTTGATTGGTGATGTGTGTTTGACTGGACAAGACGCAAGCCTGGACCTCGAATGCCATGTTCTGCACGTCGACAAACGAAACTTCATAGTAAGCCCAGGCGCTTTCCCTTGACCGCCCTTGATGCTAATCACACTCTCTCGTTGCCAATAAGATAAATTACCAGGAAATCCACAATGTTTGTTTCTAAAATGTTCGTGTCTTCCTTTTACCTGATTGGGCCAACCACCCCAAAAGGGAAGAGCAAAAATATTCTTTCGATTTTTCATTCGTTACCGACTGTTTGGGAAGTTCTCCACATTTATCGTAGCTTGGCACTTTCTGTAAACAGAACCCCATTAACTAGGCCTCAATCGGCGCCAGGGACCCACTTGGCGAACGCATTGACAGGCCACTTCCACCTTGCATGACATCGTTTTGCAAAAATAATCAATTTTATGCTACAATTTAGGACTAGTCACAAAATTGAGATTGATCAGGAAAACGGGCAATTCCCTGCAAGCCAACTCTACAAATGTCCATGTGCAACGCCCCTCGGAAGCAATGCAGAATATGTTTCCCAAAGATTACTCTTCATAACCGCTGGGATGTAGCGCTTAGCTCACAATCGTGATTCGTAAGTGCATCACCTAGATACAAGGGCACCCAGAAGAAGATGTTTCAATTTCTAACCTAAAAAGCATAATGACATCTCTGTACTCTGTATAGATTTTCTTGCTTTCTATTGCGGTTCCTACAATACATGACAACTCTAATAATACAAGCTCAACGCCCATCCAAAGTTAAAGCCAACCTTTAACCCCCGCAAAATCCAGTCATCCAAGCCTAAAGGCTATCATTCTTTCATCAGCGTGCTAAAAACTACATGAGACCATCCCGGGTCTCTGCGAGTTGGCGATTTGAAGTCAGTTAATCAATCGAGATAAATATAATGCGATAAATATTAGTTATTTTCTTCACACGTTAAATTCACTAATGTCGAAGGCATCAAAGTCGCTTTGTATATGGTATGGGTTGTAAACAGCAACCGGTGTACGAAGGGAAGGGTTAAAGAGTCCGTAATATCCGTCGTCGTTGGTATCAAAAGGGAACGCGTTGATAACGCTGCGCAATTCTTGGTCATGTTCGGCTGCTGTATATGCTTCGCTGTCCGTGCCTGGGACAACAAGTCCTTGGGCTAAAGTAGCCGAGTTGCTGAAAATTGCAGGATGGATAACCGCTCCCTTGCTTGTGCTGGTTCCAGGGTGTATTACGTTAGCTTCCTGCCTTGAGTCACTCTTATTCGGTCGGGTATCGATGTCAAAAGTTCTGGAGCATTCTCGCAGCGACGAAGAATTTGTCGCATTCGGCTGGATATTGGTTGTTACAAAGCGATTCTTCATTGGACTATTTGGCTGAGCCGCGACTGCCATGGCTAATGCCGCTCCTTGGCGAGATGTCTTCCTTCCAGGAATAGAGCCTTTGACATATCCAGTCTGGTAACAGTAATGGACAACATCGTCAGCTGAGAGAGTTGTTGTCAGAGCAAAAGGGTTTAGGTTCGGGTTGTTGTTTGTTTTAACAAGAGAAAACTGTTTGTCTGGATTCTGAACTAATTCCAAACCCATAATTGCAAGGTATTCCGCAGCGGGGACAATTCCAATGAAGGGAACATTTAATGTCAAAAATATATCCAAGTTGACCTCGTTTGAGTGCTTGTCGCGTATGATAGAGTATGCCTTCGCAAGTATAGCCCATTTTCCCTTAAATGGATCAGAAGTCCAAAGAAATCGAAGTAGTCCCGATTTCACTTTCTGAGAGAGATCAGGGAACACTGCAGAATAGAAGCCTATTAGAAATTGTTAGACGCATGAGATTTACCACCTGAGTTTGGTGTCACGTACTTCGAAACGCAATGAAGGAGTTCAACGGTCGCAACTTTCCATTTTCACGAGCACGTTTACCACGAGGTGAAGGGCGAGGTATCGTATTCGACGTAGTTGAAGCTTTAACGAGCTGAGGACTGTTTGAAACGGTTGAAATGTTGTTAGGCGCCGAAGTCGCCGAAGTTCCATTGGTAGCGCTATCTGCTCCATTCATTTCTGATAAAAAATTTTGAACTTGCTCAGGGCTTAGAGTGGTGAAAAGATTGTTCAGGGCCCGGTGAACCGCGGAGACCTCGGTTCCCGACATGATTGTTATTCGCTAAGGTGAAGAAGTTCTGTGAAAGCAGATGCAAATCGTAGTGATTTCAATAGTGTAGAAATGTCGGCGAACGAAGATTCGGAACAACATATATGAGGATGGAGAAGATAAAGTGAGAAGAAAGATATCTTTGAAAAATTTATCAAGTTCAGTAGGAAAATACCGTGTTGCTCTCGACTAGACGCGGGATTCAAACAAAGGAAACAGAACAATCCACTGGTTCTGTTTGTTCTGCAACACCCAGTTCGAAGCGCTTGACTACCCATGGCCACTTAGCTTGTTATCGATTACCCATACCAGCCAATCTGACCTGGTGACTAACTACTACTCAACAGTCAAACTACATTTCAGCTCTGATATGCTCTATCTTCTTACACTACAAGAATAGGGAACTCCCATGAGTTATTCCATCATTGTACCCTAAACTTGGATGTTGTCGATTTGCATATTATGATTCCATGACCTATAAACCATGGCCATCACTCCACGATTATCATAATTGTATTCAGAAAAGTCACCTTCAAGAATATCTAATGGTCTTGTCAGTCGAACCGAG
This sequence comes from Amauroascus verrucosus, assembly GCA_001430935.1. Taxonomy (NCBI): domain Eukaryota; kingdom Fungi; phylum Ascomycota; class Eurotiomycetes; order Onygenales; family Onygenaceae; genus Amauroascus; species Amauroascus verrucosus. Next base: position 522,954 of record LJPJ01000748.1, read on the forward strand.
ATAAGCATCAGTGAAAGTTCTTACCGATTACTTTACTCAGATTTTCGAGCTTTTCTGTAACAGTAGGGTCTCTCTTTTCCATGACATATCGCTGCGCAGTCATTAAAATTTTGGCAATCGAAGCTTGGTAGACATTGACTTACCTCAAAAAATGGGTTGGGAACAAGGTAAGTCTAGTTCTATTAGTGGCTTATTCTTTGCAAATTTGGAGACAAATAACTGTACCCATTCTTGTCGATGTTTAAGTCCTGATGAAGGAAACGGTTCGGGATGAATATACTATGGAACGTTAGGAATAAGATAAAGTCAGGATATCAGGCACATCTCACTGGTCCTGGCGCAGATGCAGCAGCGCAACATAAAACATTATCGTCCGGGATCGTAGACTTCAAAATAAGTTAATGAAAACTAATGTGACAGTTTCGCTCCAAATATACCCACCTCGCGACACCTTTTTCCAATGATATACCTATTTTGCAGCCATCTCAAATGCAGGGCAACACCACCTATCGGCATGAGACGCACAACAGCGTTGGGTGGAGCGTTAGAAAATTTTGCACCACTCCCAGGACTGCCACTCAGCAGGAACTGCTCCCAAGGTAGCAAATCAGGTTTATAGGTTGGACAGTTCAGGGACTCGAGGACTTTATCCATTTTCCGTGCAGCAAGGTTATCTTCCTCGAGACGCGTCTCTTCCAATGCCTTTTCCTTTTCATCGTAATACTTGTCGATTCCGCTGAGTAAAAGTTTTCGAAATCGAGACTGCACATCCAGTGTCGGGTAAAGGGTTGGATACAGTTGCAGTCTATAAAGTTCCTGCGCAATAGATTCTTGGAGTCTTTGAGCGGTGGGAGCATCCCCAAAGCCGGCGACAAGATCACAATAAGCTCTAAATAATGAGGAGAGATATTCTGTACTGCATTTTCGAATTGCAATTCCATCGCCTATAGAAGATGTCAGCGAATGAAGACCACCCCTCTCGAAATATTCTGTCTTACTACCAACGAAGCCTCTATCATGTTCAGTCCAGGGCAAATGTTCTTGGGTCGGTTTGGCCATGGTTTTAGAACTTCTTGATTTACACTGCCTGTGATAATTCTCAGAGTATTGAAGAGAAAGAAAAAGCAAACGGAGGCTCTCTTGTATGCTTGAGGAGGCTTGCATACCACGTTATTCCATGATTGATATAGATCAATAAAGCAAGAAACACCGGCTTTTGACGGGAACAGCCAAGGGCATTACAGCAATACCTATAACAAATACAATAATACAAGGAAAGTTCCTGCAGATTTTGCAACTACCGCCCACATTAGAGTTGAACGAATTCTTCAGAAAATGGGGAACCTAACAATTCCATAACATTGGAATTGACTCTCAGCTTTAAGTTAGAAGTCACTACACTGGAAGAACTTAAAGGTGTAGTCGCCGCGGTATAGACGCCGAGAAAAAATCATGGAGACCCATTGGTTCTTTGCTCATATTACCCTCACAACTGCACATAATCGGTCGTATGTATGGCTACAAGGCCACATTTTAAATTTATATGAGAAGAGAATGAAAAAAGAAAATCTTGTGTTGTAGCTAGGAAGCAACAATGGAAAAAGACTTGGCAGCAGGGGTGTCAGAAAGTGCATAATTCAGTGGTCACTTTTAGCCGATTGGGAAGCTTTAACTTCTACAGAATGAAGCAACAGAGAGTGATAAGTATGACACTTGTCATTGAGATTTCCAATCGCTAGACCAGATAAATGTAGGGCAGCGCCATGGTGTCCCAATCTCTTTGTCGCCACTAGGACCCAGTGGTCTTGGGCATATCCAGAAAGATCGCCCGCAATTTGGACCAGGCTTTTTTGTGACCAAAGGGATACAAGGTTCATTGTGTCCATCACACCTGGGAGCAGGCTTTTTTGTGAATAGTTTAGTCCAAGATGCTTTTGCAGCAGTTCGTGACGTACAATCTTCGAACTTTGTTGTAGGATTCATTAGGATGGGAGAATTATTATCCGCTAAATAGGTAGACCCTGGATCATTGGAATGAGATTCAATATACGCATACGGATATGGTGCTTTGTCCATAATCTCACTCGAAGCATCATGGAACTCCAAGTGAACCTCTTCACGTTTGGAAGCTTCGATTGACGGTGATGGTTTCATGAAATGTTTTAGAGTCTGTTGGCCCTTGTCGAATGGGGCATCACTATATTTCTTTGAACGTTTGGCGGGAGACATTCGCGCGTTATGTTCAAGGGACCGCTTAACCCCGCCATGATCAACATATATATCTTCGTTATCGGTCTTCGAGTTTGAAGGTGGATAATCTAACTCGCGTAAACCACATGAAGTGTCTCGCTTATTGTCACATGGAGTTCTGCCGGTTGTTCTACCACCAGTACGCGAGGTTACTTGAAACATATCCTTCAAACTTCTTCGACGGTGAAACTCAGGAATCATCCTCCCCGAGAGTGGTAGCGAATTGGATGTAGCCGGTTGCTTCCGAGTTCCGGCCTGAAATGCCCCTGGGGGGTTCATAATGTCTAGTATATCCGTTTTCATATTGTGATTAACCACAGTGTCCTTGATAACAGCATAAACAGGACAATGATCCGAACCCTATTTCTCGTTAGCAGTGTCTCATATAATCACGCACATGTACGCACCATTAAACCCTCTTGGATGTTAGACTCCAAAAACCAATCCTCCATATCCACACTGCACAAGACATAATCTATTCTTGCACCATAATTCCCTGGGCGGGCGTTTACTCTCTGCTCCCAACATGTATACATACCCAACCGACCTGGGTGGTGCTTTCTGCATACATCAAGCAAAACGGGAGAACTTTCTCCGACATCTTTCTGGCCGATCTTGCCTCCTGTGACTAGTTGATTGAAAAGCTTGCGGGGCGGTGATGATTCAAACTCGACTTCTGTCGTCTTACATTTGCGGATAGCTTCTATTGCATGAGCCGAATCTATTATCTCGCTGGAAACGTTCATGTCGCCCATTAACACCACTCTTTTTCCCATAGTTATCAAATTCCTGACTCGTAGATTTAGAGCCTTCAGAAACGTCAAGCGGAATGCATCACGAGTTTCATCGCGGTTGGCTGGACAATAGACTCCAAGTAAAACGAAAGCGGGGAATTCCAAAATAACACAGCGGCCCTCAGAATCTAAAGTGACAGGATCAACAGAAAGGCACTCAAGCTGTTCAGAGGTTGGATAACCGCCTATTTGATCGTTATCCGGCAATTCTCGATAGGGAATAGTTGACCCTGGACGAGAGAGAATTCCTGTTAATCCCTCTTCTGCACGTATTGGTGAGCATGTCGAACACCTAGTATATATCACAACGCCGGAATACCCTATCCTATCAGTAAGAAACAATGACCATGGGAAATGAAAGTACCTTTTTTATGTTTCGGAAGACTAAAAAAACAATCCCAACCAGGGATTAGAACCATGTCATCTGCGAGATCCTTTTTCTGAATTTTTGTTTCCTGGAAAACAACGATATCCGCCTCGAGGACATCAAACATTCTCTTCGAAAATCAGTTAATTGCAACAAAAGTGTACTCAAAAATAACCATACCTCGTACGACTTGCACTCTCTCCAGGGTTGATATGAGAATGGATTTCTAGAGGAAATTTAGTGGATTGGACGCCAATTGAGCTGGATGCTATGCCAACCGTATGCCATTAACTATACATACAGTCAGTTTTCCTTGGAAGTTACTAGGCAAAGACTTAGGGGAAAGACCATTCCAAGTTGTGAGCCGGAAAGGCATTTTAGGACAATTTTGATTGAATTCGAGGGATACGGGGAGCTATGTCTAATAAACTAGCTCAATACCGTGGAAGATACCTGTTCATCTATAATAAAGGTTCGAGCAGCTCGGTGATAGTTAATTCAGATTTGATCTCATCTCGGCTGACTGGAATATGGGAACTTCACGTGATTGGTCAACGACAAATTGTTAGTACCGACGGTTCATTGGTCATGTTCATTGCTATGGAAGGGTTGCTACGGTGGTCTAACTATAAGAGGTCGGGTCACGTGCTAGAGGGGTGAGCTGGATTACCTAACCCAAATTCCCGCCATACGTTTAACGTACTTCCACACCGAA
>LJPJ01000106.1:1121-194627 GCA_001430935.1 Amauroascus verrucosus
GCCTGTCCATTGGATTGGGGTGTATCTGGAGCAGTCAGTTCCATCTGGATGCCTTCTTGTTTGTAGAATTCAGTCAATTCCATATTGACAAATTCCCTGCCTTGATCATGGTGCATAGTTCCAATCTTTCACCCAGTAGTGGAGTAGATCATCCTAATCCAATTCTTAATTGTTGGTATAGCATCTGATTTCCTATTTAAGAGGTATCCCCATCAGTATTGTGTAGCATCATCAGTTAGGATAAGAATATATTTGGCGCCCCCATAGGTAGGGATTCCATTTTCTTCTTGGTCAGCTAGGGTGTCTCCCCCTCTGGCCAGGTCAACAAAAATATGATATCTGGGTCTGGTAGCTCAGGTGGCTGGTTGGAAGGGTCTCTGGGTTTGTTTGGCTTTCTTGCAGATCTCACAGAAGCCTAGCTTCTTGACTTCTTTGATCTTTATGCCTAATCAGGGGTCCTGGGCTAGTATAAGAATGTCATATGCATTGAGATGTCCTAGGTGTCTATGCCAATTTATCATTGTGTCTTCTCTTATTATAGTTGGTTTGGTGCATTCATTTGGCACCAGGTAGGAGTCATCAATCTCCTTAACATTATTCATATATTCTGCCACATTTTCAGGTGAGATCTTATCTCTTTTCATTGGTACTGTGAATGCTAGCAGGTTTCATAGGTTTGAGGTTTCTGAGAAAGGGTTTAGAGCATAGATATTGCTCTTAGTTAGTGGTGTTTCAAAGGTATACACTTGATCTGGTGATGTCCATAAGATTGAGTGTTTCTCTCCATTCCTTAGTTGTTCAAATGTAAATCCTTGTTGTACAAGCAATCCAAAACTTATAATATTGGTTTGGAGGTCTTCAACCAGTCTGACTCCTTCTAGGGGCAGGGATGCCCCTTCATTAACAGGTAGGTCAGTGTGGCCAATTCCTTTGACCTTAGATTGGGTTCTGTTCGCCGATTAGATATATGAAGCTCAAGTCACTTGGGTCTGGCTGCTTTGGCGATGTGTTCAAAGTTATCAATGCCGAGACGGGGAGGCTTATGGCCTTGAAACAACTGAGAAAAAAAGGTATGGTGGCAGGGAACGAGGGGCAGGAAGTGCTTTTACAACGCCAATTACTAGAGCGGGAGATGCAAGCTCTTGAACAAGTACGGCATGTAGGTAGGATCGGTTCACTTTTGTATGTTTTGACATTTATAGTCGAACTAATATCCCGAAAGAAATATATTGTCGAGTACTTAGGCTCGCAGGGGTGGGAAGGGCCACGGCCGAAGATATTCACGGCTTTGAAGGACGGCGACTTGCAGTCAATGGTCCTGTCGGGCCGAGTAAACCCAACAAAAGTTGCCAGGCGTTTGCTACCTCAAATGCTTAAGGGGATTGACTATCTTGCAGGTAAAGGGATGATTCACCGCGACCTTAAGCCGCCGAACATTCTCTACTATACCAAACCAAATGGTCGCCCTATTTTCCAGATTACAGACTTTGGGTGCGCCACACGGGTTGAGGCTCCGGGTCCTGTTATCGGCACCGCTACATATCTGGCACCCGAAATGAAAATGGGAGGCCCGCAAACGAGTAAAGCCGATGTGTGGTCTTTATTTGTTACTTTGATGTGGGTATTAAATGCGAGTAATTTCCGATCGCGGCCCCCGATGACAGCAACAGAGACACAGCAATTGGTGAAAAGGACGTTAACACATCCGCTGCTCTGCACCAAAGGGCTTCCGCGGCAGACATGCTTATCAAGTTTTTTTTGAGGAATAAGCTTACAACCCCGGCTGATAAAGCCTAGCAGATGAATGATGTGTCAATGCTTGTCCCGCATCTCTTTGTCACTCAATTCTCAACGGCGTATCGTGCATCGGTAGACGTGTGCAGTTGACCGGACGACGCCGCGACAGTCTTGTTCCAAATTTTATCGGAGTGGTTACTACGCTAGGTATTATACCATCAATCCGCATAAAACGGTGGAGGATCCACGCGATGCAAGAAAACAGAACTTCAAACATTGGGATTCCCACTCCATTGGGAGAGGTTGCCGTAGCTAAATGTTAAAAGCTTGTGTGGTTATTCAATATGCAAAATGGCTCCAGACCGCTCCTTTTGAAAGGCTAGATGTAAATATTGTGGTATATGCTATATATCTATACAATACAGCTGCATCATGGCAGAACAATACTCCGAGTTGCCTATTAGATATTGAGAAGGGCGTCGTTCCTCGAATATGATACTCCGTGACTGGCTAAGCATCAGATGGCCTGTTGGTTCCCAGGGAAACGTGGCTACGGTGATTAAGATGACAGATTTGTGAATGCTACTACTGTGCATCGTTTTGTCAGTCTCGGAAAGCTAGTTAAAAAAAAAAGGGGGGGCTTTGATTGGGATATGAGATTTTGTTATATCCCAAGTAATAGCTGGTCTTTAACCGAAGCCAGTCGCTTATGAGGCTCCGTAATTACCAGCCTCGGTTACGGATGGTGTTGCGGTCATAATTTGTAAGTTAGGGTAACTAATTAACTGGATTATTGAGATGCCCCGGTTTTATGGCATGCCTGGTTCTTGGCTTCTGTCTCTTCACATCATAAATTGGCGCAGAAAATACAAGCTGTCGAAATGGTCCAGACAATTTGATAAAACCAGATTGGGATTCACGATGATCGTATCAACGTAATCTAATCAGATGCAACAGGAGCCAGCTGGTTTAACTTATCTGATCCGCTGCTGGTGGCGTGACTAAAAACGTCAAACGTGGAGAAATTTTCCTGTTGGGGAAACCGCAAATCGGGCTTGGCGTTCCATGGTGGTACGAGGATGTTTGATCTGATAAGACAGTGGGTGTATTTTCGGGTATTGTGTTCGCCGGTAATTTACGGCTCGATACAGGGCTGGCTGCCGGACAGCTTCGGGGGGTGCAGAACAAGACGTATATCGCTGCATTTGGGATTCGAGATCGGGTAATCCTGTCCTAGAGACGGCCAGCAGGGCCCATATGGCAAGTTTAACCCCTGAGGTTTTATCTTTCAGCCGTTTGCCTTCTTTTTTGGACGCAGAGAAGTTGTTTTTGTTTCGAAAGATCCGTGATCGCAAATACCATTCATGGGCGTAATCTTCGTGGTAAGAACGTGTCAATTACTGTAACTAATAATAAATTCTAAATCGCGGCAAGCCCCATTCCCTCTTCTTGGTTCTTTTTTCGCCTCCCATCTCCTCTCCGAAAAACCCAGGTAAAAGGGCTGGATTTCTTCAGGCTTGCAAGTCTGACATTGCACCCACTGTCATGATTCCTCCTTCAGGTTGCCCTTCGCTTTCCTGAAATCGACCCTAACGCCCTCCCCAATTGTTTCTTGAATCATCCCCGCCCATTCCAATGGACTTGTTGGAGCAGCTTGTCCCAGTCTAACCGATTATCTGCCGAAGTCAACCTCACCTAAATCCGGTCCCCATACCTATCCTTTCGCACATAGGTTTTCACGCCGCTGGTCTTTGCAATATGGGTGAGTTATGAATATTCAGTTTCAGGCCCAAGTATATACCAATCTCTCCCCATTCCTCTCTCCAAGCTCGCTGTTTGTCTGTAGCTTTGAAGTGCCAATGCAGGGTTAGCAGCTAACACCTCTCTTTTGGGAATAGTGCAATCTACAATTACTTCCCCCCTACCTGCAATGGGTTCAGCTACACGAGATGTTGCAAGCAAAGATGGGGACCATATCCCCGTTTCAATCACGTCTCACCCAGACAATCCCGTCCCTGAAGAACCGAGCGCCGTGCCTCATCTAATCCTCCTACACCCCGATTCTATGGATTCCCAGTCCTCGGTGCCGTCTCTCGCTACTGGATCAGAAGTATCTAGCGACTCGGAGGCGCCCTCCACTCCAGCAACTGAATTACTTCTTGAGGATATAGTTGAAGGTATACACAAGTTGAATACCCCAGAGCCGGCGGACCTGTCTCCGTCGAAACCTGCTACCCATAGAAGACGCGCGTCAACTGTTTTGATCTCGCAAAATTCAGAAGATGTCCAGAAGATTTTGGGCAATGTTGGAGCTGGTACCACGCGAGTCCAGAAACTCTGCTGTGGTGGCGGATGCTGCAAACTACAACCCCTCAGACAACCGGCTTCCTCATCTGTTGACCGACCTGTAATATTGCCGAAGAACAGGGCATATGAAAGCCTTCAATTATACTTGGGCACTCTTTCCCATGACAGTGAACTGACGAACATCTGTGAATTACCTGAGAAAACAGTCTCGTTTTCTCCGGTCCCCACTGAGTTGATCGATAAAAAGCTAGCCCCCTCTGATCATCCGCCATCCTTTGTTCAGCCGCACCCTCCTTACGAAGTCTATCGAGCTCCCATCCATCATTCTAGAGAATTGACAAAGCCAGGTGCAGAGAAGAGGACCTTTCACTTCGACATAGATATCACGGATTATCCTCCAGAAAGCGGAGAGGTAGACTTCGTGGTCGGCGGTGCGATTGGTGTTTGTCCTAAGAATGCTGATAGCGTCGTCGATGACATCTTCAATTGCTTGGGTGTTCCGAGGACTGTTCGAGGCAAAAAAGTAATGCTTCATACGACAAAGGGACGGTGGCCCACTGTCTGGGGAGACGACAAACCTCGAGACCTCGTCACAACTCGACGAGAGTTGCTCTCCTGGTGCACGGACTTCCAAAGTTACCCACCAACCAAACCGTTGCTGAGACTGCTCGCAGAACATGCGTCAGATCGTGATGAAAAGAAGATATTAATGTATCTCTGCTCCGCTCAGGGGCAAGGCTCATTCTGCGACCTCCGCACAAATCAGCATATCACTGTTTCTCAACTGCTGCACGCATTCCCTTCTTCGCAGCCACCGCTAGACTTTCTTCTCTCCGTACTAAACCCACTTATGCCACGATTCTACTCACTCTCACAAGACCCACTCCTTTCACAGACCGTCGACGGCGAGAAAAGCCGCTGCCTTGTCGAGATCGCCGTTACTGTCCATGACTGCCCGGATTGGCAAGGTGGGAAGCGAACTGGTGTCGGATCTGGATTTTTACAGCGGGTTGCCCAGAGGATCATTGACGCTGAGAACGCCGGCACTGATCCACGCTCCCTTGACCTTCATGTGCCGATGTTCCGTGGCCTTATGGCGAACCCACTTGCCCGAGAGTTTGTTTTGGACGGCCCAATGCTTCTAATTGGAGCTGGCGTGGGCGTGGCTCCGTTCCGTGGGTTCGTCCAACGCCGTCTAAAGAATGCCAATTGCGCAAACAAAGTCTGGGTTCTTCAAGGAATTCGAGACTCGTTAGTAGACGAGCTGTACTCTGGAGAGTGGGGTGTACATGAAGAAACTGTCAAGAAAGTTGTCGAAAGCAGGCGCGGTGAAGGGCGCTATGTCCAAGAGGAAGTGCGTAATCAGGCCGATTTGGTCTGGTACGTAATTAACGCGCTAGATGGACGTGTTTTTGTTTGTGGTAGCAGCAAAGGTATGGGTGAGGGCGTGGAAGCCGCGTTAATAGACGTCGCCATGGCCAAGGGCAATCTGAACCGCCATGAAGCTCAGCAATTCTGGAACGAGAAGAAGAGTGCTGGTCAATATATTGCGGTAAGTGCGCTTAGTCCGATATATCCGTTACCTCCGGGCGTCGCTGACACTCCGTGTTACAGGAAACGTGGTAGCCCCTTGGCTTCCTACCTATCATCTTCTAGATTACTACGGAGTATCACCCCGATATTATGACCCAACTGTGAAACCCTCGGTCGAAACAGTTCGGGCATATGCCATGCAATACCCTATAACCCTTTATCTCTCAAATCGACCGGGCTCTCGCTGTAGCTTAAAACCGAGCACGAAACCGGATGTATTACACATTCTCCGCGTTTCCGCAGCGTACAGCAATGCATCTTTAATTCCCCGATTTCTAGCCTTTCCAAATGTGGCTTTGTTATCTTTTTTTTTTTTTTTTGAAAAAAAAATGATAAACCGAAGATAGATTTTTCTCTTATAAGATATTAACCTGATCTGCAAAGATCTTCTCCTGCATGTTCCTTCGCATAGTCTTTACGTTATTATCCAGGTCAGCTGTCTTCGTTTTTTTCGTTGATACAACATATGCAGTTCAGGCGTTTTTTCTCTTTCCCTTTTTGGTTATCATTTTTGGTTTGGCAAGCATATCTTTGCAATAGATGGGCATTGTTTGTGGGTTTCTTGAGGTGTTGGGATTATTGTCAGGTTGGAAACTGAGCAAAAAACATAGCAATAGTTGAAATATTCTCTCGAATTCCTTTTCGCATTACGTCTTCTATCTTAAAGAATCTTACTGGTATATAGTGTGATAAAAAAATATTATCATCTCTTTCCTTTACCTTTCTTCTTCTTACTGCCTCCACTACCCTGGCTTTTCTGTTGCACTACACCAGCAGGTGCGGCATTCTCCTCTCCCTTTTCATTCACAACACCGCCTTGCGTTCTATCAGCAGCTCTCTGCTTTGCCTTCTTCCCCTTCGGTCGATACGTCGAGCGATCACGCAATGGTAGCCAACGCTCCGGATCAGGCTTCTTATCCGGATCGTAATTCTTCGGTAAACGCGATTTACGTATCCGTTTCTTTTTGGATGCGGTTTGTTTCTGCTTATCCTCCTCCGCCTTGCGTTTTCGAGACGCTGTCGTTGTCGTGGCAGTAGCTGACGGGATGCCTGCTGCTTCGAGGGTGGCGACATCAATGCCGGAGATTAGATCTTGGATTGGTAGGAGGGTAGAAATCTCGTTTTGGATTTTGGAGGGAGACGATACAGCGTGACATGCAACATAGCCAGCGGTCACGATTCGATCTGTTGGGTTGACGGCGTGCAAAGTGTCGAATATTTCGGCGGCGGTGCGGAGGTCTGAGGGAGCGTAAGATTGAAGAAGAGACGATGCGGCTGCTCGAAGAAGAGATAGCGGCTGCTCTTGCTCGGGCCGTTTTCGCCAGTATGTTGCGGCTTTGGCAAGCTCGAGATTGATTTGTCTTTTGCGACCTTGGAGTTTATAGATCGCGACGAGAACACCGATGAGACCAGGGTTATGCCGGATTTCTTGATCAGATTCTAATATCGATTCGTCAAGCAGTTTTAGGAAAGACTCGAGAATGGATACTGCTGAGCTCACATTGCCTTCGCCGATATACAGTTGGACGGCAAGGAGAACAAGGGCAACATCATAAGGGCGTTTTTCTAATAGAAGGAGCGTTTGCTTTATGGCACTCTTTCCGCTTTCATTTTGGGTATGAGCGGCCACATTGAAAATTGAGAGGGAGTTGATATCTTTTGAAAGTGTCGCTGACTTTTGTTGAGAGAGAATATTGGACGTAGACCTTACAATTCCATCGTACTTGTGAACAAGAAGTTCAATGGTATTAGAGTTTTGTTTTAAAGGCTCACTCTGGTACCCGAACAGCTTGTCACTATGGGTAGGTTGGGGTATCTCGTGGAATAACTTATGTTTGATATATGGATTGGAATCTATGTGAGCAGCAAGGAGGATATTGTTTTGCGCAATCTTCTTAGTAGAGGCCTCGGATATTCTTAGAATTAGGTTAGTAACGGTAGGGGGTTAGATGACGGGCAAAGACGTACTCGGATGTGTCGATTTCTTCGATGAGAGATTCAGCTTCATCAAGTTTTTCTTGTCGCAAAGCAACATACAACTGTTGAACAGCGATAGGCAATAATTCAGCTTCCTTATCCTCTACCGAGAGTTCTTCGGAAGATTTACAGAGCTCTAAATTGCCGAGAGGTTAGCATTTAAATGGGTGGCATTAAGAGAGTAAAGACGAAAAAGCCGACCTTTCGCCCTTCCAAGAAGTTGCCATGCCTTCTCAAGCTCACGAGTCGCGGTATATTGGCAAGCAATATTGTATGTTGTCTCGAACACTTCTAGGTCATCAGCACTTGGCTTGAGCCCTTGTGCTAACTTTGCTCGTCCGGCCCATTGCTCCTGTGCCTCTGTAGCTGTCATGTTGATTCGAAGGTCTGTATGTTCTTGCGCTGACGCGCTTTGATCCCTATATAGTTCCTCATATATCGCCTTTGTCCGCTGAAAACGCTCGTCCCTATATGTCTAAACGAAGAACAAAATATGAGTCCCAATCCCCCAAAATAAGGAGCCCGGAGAGAGGGGGTGTGTGTGTGTGTGTGTAGAATAAGTACTGCTTGCGCCTCGACATGCTTTGCTCCTCTCCCTCTACTCGAAGCAGCAGATGCTTCTATAGCTTCATCAAGCTTCCCAGTTTTATATAGGGCATAAGCCCACTCCAACGATGCTCGTTGCTTTAAAACCTCTCCTCCATCTTCGATAACTCTTATCGCATCTTCGAAGCGGTCCTGCTTGAGCAATGCCACTGCTTTAACATGTTGTGCTTGAAGGTCGGTCTTGGATTTCTTCAATATCGCGTTGCATGTTTTTATGATTTCGTCATGATCATCGATCGAACTTTGTTGTAGCAGAGCGCTTAAGCTGTGTACGGTAGCCATGTGGAGGAGGGGGACGGGGGTTGCGTGTTCAAAAGCAGGTTTTTTTTGACAGCTAAGAGAGAGCCGTTCTGATTTAAGAACTAGTCGCCGAAGCAAGGCAAGTATAGTTGTAGAGATTAAGTGCTCATGGTATCTTGTCCAGCGACGAAGAGCTCAGCTTTCAATCAACATCAGTGTCATGGCGGCTTGTCCGTTGAAGAATGACAACATCCGCAAACCTTCAAGCCCTAAGCCCTAATTACGATCCGTTCTGGGATTTCTGATTCCTGACATCTCATACCGCTTTCTCTATCCCTTCTTCCTGATAACATCAGAAATCATCGCATCTCTACGTCTGAATCTAAATGTTATGTAGCCAATTTATTTGCTTATTGTAAAAGGCCAAGCAGCCCGTTCAAAATACTAATATCAAGGCCATACATTCCTAACATCGACCTTGCCCAAAGCGGCCCTAGCTGCGAGTTTGCGGCCTTGAATAGAGAGCGGGAAGTTATGGACGACATCTCACTTTTCTCAAAAGGATTTCTGGGATACTTGTTACACAAGTCACTAAACAAAGCAAGCGCTCTTTTTCTTTCTTGCTACATATCTGTCCTCAACTACTCGGGCATTTCAGGCCTTGAAAACTGAGCTTGCCTGTCAACTTTTGACGAGAAGAGTACTGCTCCGGGGTTCGGTCATAGCCATTGCGAGTTCATTACCTGGCTTAAGTGTCCAATTTTCTTCTATCTATTATACCAGTGGAACGTTTTCATGCCCAGAGTCCATCCACGATGCCCATCCCAGAGTACCAAGCGCGTGTTCTTGACTGCACGACGCCTTTGAGAATCTTGAGGGGAAAGTGTCGTCGTTATGGGTGGTACGGGTAGCATTTGATTATTTCTACCAATATTTCACCTTTTCTTGCTTACTATGTTTGTGTTAGCACGAATTGAGAAGTGATATGATGCTGTGGTCTACCCGAGTCTCGGTCTTACAGGCGCGATGGGCCTAGGCCGTGAATATGTCAAAGGCTTTGCTGCAGCGGGGTTTTTCTACTCATACCATTCCATTAGCAGCCTTGTCGAGATTGACAGCCCTTATCCCTTGAGTATAGAGCATATGTGACATTCGGTGATGTCAATGAAGCTGAAAGCGCAGTGCTTACTACTGAATTACAAGGGTAAACCCTTTCTCTTCTATGCTAACAACTGAGGACATACGTGTTTATTCTCATGTCCTTCTCTACAACAAGGTACAGTTTGTCAAATGTGATGTACGTTCGTGGGAAGATCAAATGCGGCTGTTTGACGCGGCTATTACGAACTCGCCTAGCAAGAGTTGCGATATTGTTATTGCAAATGCTGGAATATTGGCTCCCGATACTTTGCAGAATCAAATCCGGTTAGTGCCCCATTGTTTCCTAAGGCACGAAGGCGAATCAAGTACGCTAGAAGATCTAATGAGCTCCTCAACAGATCCATCCCTTCCACCGATCAAACCAGATACTTCAGTGATAAGACATTGACGTCATCGGAGTTGTGTACACACTAAAACTCGCCATACATTATTTTCGCCGCCAACCTGATGACAGCAACCGAGACAAGTGTTTGATTCTCTTAAGCAGCCTTGAGGGATATATTGACCAACCCAAGGCGCCATTCTACTGTGCATCTAAGTTCGCAGTAAGGAGGTTGATGCGCTCACTTCGACGCACTTTGTGGGTGGACTCAATTCGGGTGAACTTGGTTTCTCCGTGGCATGCAAGTATCTGTATCATATTATGTCAAAGGATATTAATCCAGCCAAAGGGCTATTGGAACATCGCTACTCAGTGACCAGCATGCAGCGTTATTGACATCAATGGGAATCAAATTCGCATTGAAGGAAGATGCATGTGCAGCCATGCTGAGGTTAGCATCTGACCGGACGGTAAATGGCCGCTCGTTGGCAGTTGTTCACAGAGATGACCGTGTAGAGGGGTACTTGGGCCTAGATGAAGACGATCCGTCTGAAAACAATCTGCTTCAGAAGCTACAAAGTACGGTCTTTGGTAAACACCGGGTTTCGCTGGTATGTTTTCGACCTTTTGAATTAGATTCATGGTACTCATCTGACTTCTCTAGGATCCCACTACCAAACAGTAAGAAGAATAGTCCTACTGGGTTTTGTTGGCGTGCTTTCCTTCCCTTCGTCGGCGTGGTATATCATGCAAACGAGTCGCATTGATGATTTTGAAACCCTAGTTCACCCTCTATTAGCAATACTTGTGTTGTCGCGTATTTGCACAAGACCTGTTCTCAACGAGCCATGTAGAGCACTTGGCGCAGTGTTTCGGAAATAGCAGCTCTAATTTTCATTTTTCGGGGATCTCTTTTCCTTTTCATCTCTGTGGGTGAATCAAACATCGCACCGAACTGCTTGACCAATCCAACCCAGTTTGCCCCAAGATAACCGGGTTGCATTTCTGCCTAATCGTGATAGCGCAATCGGCAATCGTTCGTTCAATGGAATTGAGAAAAGTTGAGGACATGGAGTGGGCGAGTCGCGGCTGGACGTAGATTCGAGACCATCTTCCTTGACAAATTCAAGAAAGCTACTATAGTTCTCGCCCTGATTCCGAGACGACGCCCCATGCTAGTCCATGCATTAGGCATGCACAGCGTACCTGACTAACATTTTGAAACGGACCCAGCGCGATATTCTTCCACATTAGCAACACTCAGATACGAATTTGCCGACCTAGCGATAACTAGTTCATATTAGGGTTACAATTTCGATGACGTGGATAAACAAGTGACAATCCTTGTCTCTCAAAGAGGGAGAGAGAACCGGGAGAGGGGGGGGGGAAGAAGAGAGAGAGAGAGAGACGAGAATGCCGCTTGAACCACCAGAGCTCCGCTGTGGAGAATTGTTCGTGGTGAGCTTTGTTCCGTGGAGAAACTGAGTGCGTTAGCTAATTAGCAGGTTCATTTGTGCGTCCGTGCCCACGGGTTAAGTTTATGTTCATAATGCTTAGCAATCTGTCAAAAAAGCCAAAACCGGAGGGGCAAAATACGGGAGAACCGGCACGAGAGAGTGAGAGAGAGAGAGAGAGGGGATTTTCTCACTGATGAAGCTGAACCCGAGATCCCCCATCTTCACAGAAACACCCGAGGAGGGAAGGAAGAAAGGAAGGATACACAGCGCGGAACGAAGACCGGAAGTTCGAAATTCCGTTTCCCGGCAAGCAAAGCGTGGCTGAGTTACTAAAGGATTGATCTGGCACCGAATAATTCAATAGAATATGGCACAAGCAACCTAGATGTTAGTTTACCCACTCCGCAACTCTCGCCGGCCATACCCAAATATCTCCCACCCCGTACCTAACTGTTACTTGTTTGGTTGAAATACTCCGGAACACAAGACATTGGGCGTTGCGTTGAGAGCCGGGTGGAGGGGAGGAAATGACATGGGCTAACCAGTTTCCCGTCATGGTGGTAATTTTGTATCAGCGCTCAAACATGAAGAGCCCCGAACGCGCCCTTGCCTTTCTCCACAACCCATGGTTACCTCCTGGCAGGTTCTAACTAACTAACTAACTGTTACATGGGCGTGAGCGACCGGGTTTGATCAGCAGCGTTCGCCTTTTGGGATGTAGTTACGGAGTTAGGTATGCTTGCTCAATCGGGCGAGTTGGCCACCCCGTTTAGTTATATTTGTATTGGCGCGGAAATCGTGTAGATTGGACGAACCATTCTTTCATCGTTTGAAACAATTGACTTTTAGTGCATTGCGCCGAGCCTCTTGAATACTAGTTAACTATAGCTTTAACTTATAGTTAACTTGGTCGTTGTTACAGGTGCGAGCAATAAGGCAACAAAGGCTCTGTGCTGTGAAACTTGAGCAATTGGACGTCCCTTTTTTGACCAAGATATCGTCTTTCTTGTTCACGAATTGCTAGGTCCGGTCCGGTCCGGGTTAAAAAGACCAGAGACAAACACGCCGAGGCTCTTTGCTGCCGAGCACTCCGTATATCCGACTGATAGGACACACTTCCACACAAGTTTCCTCCACCATTTTCGAGACGGAAAGTAATAACATGTATTCTGCAAAGGAAGAAGAAACAGACTGGCATCCCTGCTCCCTGATGTTCACCTAGCTGGTAACTAGTACTAACTAACTCGGGAACTCGGGCATTGGTAAGTTTGCAGCCCCTGACTAGTCTAAGTGACCTAGTTCCCTCCTTCAAACGCGCCGAACAATCTTGGCAAATCGAGTCGAGGTCGAGGTCGAGGTCGAGAGACTAGAGAGAGAGAGAGAGAGAGAGAGAGAGGAGATTGAGTTTCATGTTGATGGATGAGAGAAAAGAAGGAAACCACGCGTCTTCCAGCTTGAGAGTTTCCAGACCGAAGTGATAGATGGGGAGAGCTTTTCTGGAACCCATTTCGCACTTGTACCACTGCCTGAACTGCAGTGCAAGCGCCGTGGGTGTGTTTGGAAGATGTTACCTTGGTGCGGGGAGAGAGAGAGAGAGAGAGAGAGAGAGAGAGAGAGAGAGAAGGGCATGCTTGTGTTCCACAACACAACTATCAATCCTCTTCTCGATGTCTCTCCTTCCCTTTTCCCCAGTCCATGCAGCATGCAGAAAGAAAGCGTGGAATAGGAATGCGGGCAGCAATCAATGCTTCATTTTCTAGCCATCAACGCAGCGTCGTGGGACTCCCCAAGAACTTTCGGCTGTAAGAATCTTCAAACAAGGCTGTCCCGTTTAGTTAGTTTAGTTAAACTAGCTAGTTTTCTACCTGTCTATAGGTCGATTTATAACTCTTCCCCGCCGTCGCCGCCGCGTTTTTTCCTTTCTTTTTTTTCTTTTTCTTTATACTGTGTCACATTTTCCTGCTTTTGCTCTTCGAAAGCCAGAGGAGACTTTCTTTTGCTTCCTCTAAGAGTGCTTGGCATGCGTCCGGTGTTTGGTAGAGCGTGGGGGAGGAAGTTAAAGAAAGAAGAAAAGTTCAATTTTTAGTTGGGAGGATCCATCCCCATCGAGATCACGTTGCATATGGGCTTTTGCATGAAGTTGTTGGTTGGCAGCCTGTGTGTGTGTGTGTCTTGTCTTGGTCGTCGGCAAATGCACGTCGTGTTTGGGATCTGCAATTTGTTTGCTACGAAAGCAGAGAAAAGCCTGCCCGCCCATCCATCCCAAGTCAGTTGATATTTCTTTTTAATTTTTCTCTTTCCCACACGCATCTGCAGCAGTTGCAGGTAACGTCAAAGAAAAGAAGCCAATGACTTGCCACAGGTTAGAAGGGTGAAAGACCACATGGCTCATCCAGCGTGTCTAGGTGATGTATGGACTTGGCTCATGGAAGCCCCAAAACTTGGAAACAAAAAGAAGGTGAACGGATACCAAAGAATTTGATAGATCTATTTTTTTTTTCCCCCTTTCTCCGCCAGGTGGCTTCCAAGCCATTAACTATCCCCAACACAGAAACAAAAAAAAAGAGGACATGTAGGTTGTCAAGATCCTGTTTCTTTCTTCTTTTTTTTTTTTCCCCCTTTCTCCGCCAGGTGGCTTCCAAGCCATTAACTATCCCCAACACAGAAACAAAAAAAAAGAGGACATGTAGGTTGTCAAGATCCTGTTTCTTTCTTCTTTTTTTTTTTTCCCCCTTTCTCCGCCAGGTGGCTTCCAAGCCATTAACTATCCCCAACACAGAAACAAAAAAAAAGAGGACATGTAGGTTGTCAAGATCCTGTTTCTTTCTTCTTTTTTTTTTTCTCGAGATTCTTTTTTGTATTCCAAAGAGAGAGAAAAATAAGCATCAAGCCACTTGCAACAGTTGAAAACGCCGAATGCGTAGTAGCGAATGACTTCAAAAGCCGGAAAAATGTCATAACACCAATACGCCACGCTATGGCACACCAACCCGTAAGATCTTGTACAAATTTGGTTTCCTTTGCCGCGTATTCCTCCTCCTCCAGGATTCAGACCGAGCCGTAAAGTCGTTACCAGTATGAAAAAGGAAAAAAAAGGAAAAAAGGAAAAAAAAAGTTAAAAAGGTCCTTGGTATGGAAGCAAGAGATATTGTTGCTCGTTCCCCCTAGTCTAAGCTTTCCAAAAAAAAAAAAAGAAAAGAAAAAGAAAAGCTGTAAAATAAAGACACAGTAGAAAGGGAGATGAAGTACAATATTTCCAACTGAAAGCGAAAAAGAAAAAAAGTGCCATTCCTGATCCGATAATGCCTGACAAGCCAAAAGAAGTAAAGATGAAAGACGAAAATGCAAGAAGGAAGATTAAGTTTAGATAGGATGCCGGTATCTCTCGTTCAACGACGAGTGGGCGACGTGTCATAATCAGGGTCGTCCTCGCTCATGGACGAACTGGGACGCATCCTATCGGAATCGGGAACGCGACCCTGATTCCGCAATGCCGGGAGGTGTCGCCGTCTAGCATTGATAAACCAGTTGCTAATCTGCATGTGCAGAGTCAGTCTTGATATAAATCGACTTGAAAAAAGTAACAGGTTGTCTAAAAAAGGGGGAAACATTATATACATAAAAAATAAAGATAAAAGGTAACCTACCTGGCTGATGGTTAATCCGGTACGAGTTATGAACACCTGCTTATCCTGCTCGCTCGGATATGGATGGTCAAGATGCTCATAAAACCAGGCGCGTAGAATATCTGTAGTCGGTTTAGGCAGGTTGCCTCTTCTCTTCTTGCTTTTGGAATCACCGCCATCTGCGAGGGGATCATATTTTGTAGACTTGGTATCCGAATAAGCACTGTGAGAAGTACTATCATGATCGCCACCATAATATCCTTGATATGATCCGTGTACTGGGCTGTTATATGCTGATGGATATGGGCCCGCCGCTCCATGTGCCATTGAACTTAAAGTACTAGAGCGGGAGGAAGCGTGACCTACCCGCTCATTATCGTAAGCCCGTTGGTAGCTTCTCCCTTCATGTCTACTCGCAGACGATGGAACTGGTCCGGCTACTGCTTCAAGATTGCGTAAGGGTGGTAAGTAGTTTCCCGGGTCACTGGGATCGAGATGACGACTGCTGCTGCGAGAGATAGGAGTCAATGGCGCTCTATCGTCATAATACTGACGTTCTTGTGGCATATGGTGACTATGGTATCGTGATTGTTCGTCTAGATAGCTGCTTTGCCGTATCGACGAGCGTTCGTGGTCCTGGCCCCGACCAACTGAGCCGGGATGATGACGACTCCCCGACGACCCTCGTTTGGAAGCCAGTTCCTGCCTGGAGACTGGTGGTAGCCGGCTGCTATGGTGATGATGGGGCTGCTGATGGTGGGAGCCCGTTTGCGGATGGTAAGAAGCGGAATCTATTTCGTCATGGAGATAATCAGGCAGGAGCTGGAGTTATAATGCACAGGGAACAATCAGCGACGGCGAGACTCTTTTATGGATTTTTTTTTTCTTGTTTTCTTTTGGTTTTGATTTCATATGATGCGAAAGGGGAAAAAAAAGAAAAGAAAAGAAAACAGCGAGAGAGATGAGATTCAAGAAGAAGGCATATTTACCTCTCGGAAGGAAGGCAGCTTCGGAGTATGTCCAGGAGAATGGCCAGATGAGTACGAGACAGCCATAATTCTTGAATGCTCAGCCGGGGAGGGTGGGCGGGGCATATGGAGGGTTTAAAACGATCGTCAAAGGCTTTTGTGAAGGTGATATATGTGTATATATATATGTATGTATATATATAAGCAACAACAAAGAATAGACGGACAAGTGGTATGTATGTATGTATGTATGTATGACAGCCAGAGGCGACGTTGATGACGACTTCCACGTTCCACCGGTCAGTCTCTTAATATCTCATGCAAGAATTTGGTAGCCATTCAACACGGCAGATTCATGATGGTCGCGACGGCGCCAGCAGTACTTCTCACGGGGACAAATACGCCGACCGGGCCAGATCTAAACCGAGAGGATAGAGAGGTATTGGGCAGTTCAGAGGAACTAAGCGGCTGAAAAGAGTATGATTTGCCCAAGTTGACCGTTTTCCTATCCTTTTCCGGCGAATTGATTGACGAGTTATCTGCCGCAAGAGCCCAAAGTCATTGAACAGCGTCAGAGGACGGGAAACAAAAATTTAGGACGAAAAAAAAAAGAATAATAAAAATAAAATGTTAATAAAGAAGGCAACAGAAAATCTGAAAGAGAGAATTGAAGAAGATAGTAGAGAGGACAGAGTATGGAGAGAGACAAGCGCGAGAGAGAGAAAGAGAGAGAGAGTAGAGAGTAGTTAGAGGGGGTAGTGGGTGATTGAACTAAACAGTCAAAACAACCAAGGGAAATAAGTAAAAAAAAAAAAAAAGGAAAAAAGGAAAAAGGATAAGAAGAAAAGGTGAAGGAATTCTGACCTGGAAGGGTGTTTTTGGCAGAGAAATACATCGTATTAGATATGCATAACCTGCAGCTTGCACCCTTTCTACATGGGCCACGCAGTCTCGCCGTCAGAGAGATCCGAATCAAGAACGACGATCACCGTGTGGACCGGGGGGTTGGTAAGGGGAGAGGGGCGGAGGTGAAAAGGTGCCACTAGTTGAACACAATGACCCCTCTGGAATGGTAAGGATCCATGGAGTGGAGAGAGCCAGAGACAAGAGAAAAGATGATGCAAGGGAAAGGGAAGAAAAAGAAAAGAAAAGAAAAGAAGACCCCGGAAAGTGCTTTAAGGTTGAGGGTGACAGGATGGGTTGAGAGACGAGAGAGAGAGACAGAAGAGAGAGAAGGGAGAGAGGGAAAGAGGATGGAGAGATGGAAGTGGCTCAGGGATCTGACAATGGATGAAGCGGATTGCAAACAAGTGATGTGCAAGGGTGGCGTCCTGCCATGCGGAACGGAGGCAAGTTGAACATGAGACGCAAGTCTGTTCCAAAACTTGACGCCTGGGATTCGGCGCTAAACTTGCCTAGTTAGTTTAACTAACTCCCCCACCCAAACTCACTCGCCAGCTGGTTCTAGGCAAGCATTCCGGGGAATCGGGCCTCCCTCGAATTCCCCCCCAAAAATGATACATACAAGAGAAGAATAGAATAAAAGACAAGTCTGGTTGTTCTTGTTCTCTCAATAATTAGCAACTTCTAGCTATTAACTACAATAGATGAATAGTAATTGATGTTGCCTCTCCCCGCCAGCCAGTCCATTAACTACTAGCAGTGGAAATAGCGGATATCAACAAATTTACGTCTTCAAAAATGGGTCTTTGCTGAAGCCCGAACTTCACCGAACATACACGGCTCCATCGGCACTTGTTTGATTCTGTTAAGATTCAATTGGAAGAAAAGCAATGACAATAAAAATAAGATAAAAGATAGTTAACTGAGTTTCTGGGGAATTCATTACTGCTCTTCCAAACCCGTTTACTATTACTAACTACCAAGTTAAAGCGAGGGAAATACAACACAAAGAAAGAAAATAAAAGTAAAAAAGACACAAAGTTCCACTGAACCCGGAGACGCCACTGTTACCAAACCATCAAACCCATCGGCAAATTCTCCTGCCGAATTTAGTGCCTAGTTGGTTCGGGATGATAGCGTCAACTCTTTGACAGCTTGGAGGGGACCTGATTGCGGGACTGGGCACAGCCATCATTGAAGTTATCATCTTCCTTTTTTTGGCTTTTTCAGATCCAACTTATGGGACTTGGTAATTGCCTGTGGTTGGAGGATCCTCCCCAGAGTCAAAGAATCAATGACCCGTGGACCTGCCAGAGAGTCAAAAAGAGACAGAGACAGAGACAGAGATCGAAAACCTGCCCAAACCACGGAAACCAGGCTCAAAAGCGGGAAAAGAATAACAACCCAGCCCGTGGATAGTGCGAGCCAATCGATCGCCCGTCGGAGACAATTTTTTTGAACTCGTGGTTAAAGAGGGTGGGAAAACCTCCATGTTCCAAATATCGAGATGCATGCATACATACATACCTGTTCATCCATCCAGTAACCTGCAATGAATTCTAAAAAAAAAAAAAAAATAATAAGAAATAATGTGATCGATCGTTGGTGCCATGCCCCGTTTGCGTGATTCTCGATAGGAGATCGACGTGGATATGATGGTCTCGAAATCTGGTTCCACAGCCTTGAACTAGATCCTTTTTTCTTTTGACCTATCGAACCACAGCCTTTCGATCCAACTTTGAAGGTGAACGGCGTTTGGCCTAACTAACTTATCCTCGGGCCAAAGAGAAAAGCACAGACATTGGAGAAACCGCTCCTCTCGACTTGGTTACTATACCATCTAATGTTAAGATATCGAGCCAAAAGCCATCTCTTTCTCCCGGTAATGAGAGAATTGAAAAGGTTCAGCTCAATTGGATCGAATGCATAGAGAGTTACATGTGTAGGTACAGTACAGAGAATGTAAATAGCAGCAAAAACGGAAGGAAGAGCATATGTGCTATGTACTGTACTCCATACATTTGGCCTTTTTTTTTACTTTTTTTTTTTTTTTTTTTTTTTTTTTTTTTGGGCGTGGGAAAGATCTGCCGTGTTGCCTGTCACTCTTCACATCGCCATGCCCAGAATCGGCACATTACGTATGTATGTGCAACAGTGGAGAGAAATCCTCGACCGGTGTATCCATTCATTGCACTCTTTGATAGGCAAATCGGCCCATGCCAATCGTGAACAAAGCGGTGGTGGCGCGCTGTGCGGGCTGGAACTTGAGAATGAGTTAGTCTATGATGTCTTTGATATGAAAAGCCGTTGTTTCTAGTGTGGTACACTAAGTCTCTTTATTTTTTTATTTCTTCTTTTTTCTTTTTTTTGCTTTTTGGGCTCGCACGAAATAGTTACATCAAACCGTCAAGATTTCGACATGCGAATGTAGATGGTGCATATATTGGCACATCTGTCACTCGAATGTCATGGCCGGGCGGCGTGTTGTCGGAAAGACCAAAGATTTTAAAGAGAGCCGCAGGGCCAGGGATAGATTCCGGCCCGGCATACTAAATGCAGTGACAGCAATGCAAAGACTGGTCCCAGATACAATTCGCCGTGCTTCCGAAAAGAAAAAGGAAAAAGGAAAAATTGCTTTTTAATAGCAAAAGAAAATAATACCCAGATCAAACGATAAAAAAGCCTATTATGTAGGAACAGACAAGACAGTCAGTCAAGTCATGGTGTCACAGAATTCCCGGTGCTCACGATAATCGTCTTGGTGCAACCTTCTCCCTTCAACAATGATTTAAGACTCGCGGGTGGGTGGTTGCAAAACGCTGACGACATCGCACACGAAAACAAGACTGCCCGTCATCAATCAGTTAACTAGTTTTGCCGGGAACATCACGTTTGCCGACCAGTATTTCTTTCATCCATTTCATTCTGCATCAACCCCAGGGTTGTTGCCCAGTCTCAAGACAACGGTACCCTTGTACGGAGTAGGTCAGGCTGAAATAATAGTGCAGATATATTCCCCGGGCCCTGTCCAACAATCCCCCATCGTACGTAGAACAGTGCACTATCCACAGTATGAGACAAAGCTCAAACTTCTCCGGAGTGCGTCTCAAACTGCGTTAGATCCCGCCGTTGAGCTCTAACACTTTACTGGGGGTTTGAAAGCTAAAAAAAAATTTAAAGAGAGATTTGTCGCAAACCAGAAATCGGTATTATGATGTTTTCAGACAGAATCAATATCGGCCAGAAGTGAACTCGGTTTGTTTAAGTAGTTGCTTGTTTTATTCGCCGCTTGCAAATGATGTAGTTATGCATATAGTCCGTGTAGCTTCCTGTCATCCCTTCCACATTGACTTGGGATGGTTTGAGGCACCTTGTTCCATCGGTGCCTGGGCCTGTTTTTTTTTTTTTCTTTTTTTTCTTTTTCTTTTCTTTCTTTCTCGGCGCAGGTTCCGGGAATCTGTTGTCGTATTTTTTGCCTTTTTTTTTGCCCTTTTTGTCGCATGCGACAGCTTCCTCGATTTGATCGAACACGCTGTGGCCTTGGTTGGTTAGGCATAACTAACTAGTCAACAAGATAATAGTTAGCATGAAACGCATATGAACTTGCGAAGCTCTGGGTAAAATTCTTCCAAAAAACCCATAGCTAACGAGTTAACTAACCAACTGCCCATCTCATAGTGATAACGCTGACTTTTTGAGGCCATTGGAGTTTTAGGGGACTTGCAACAACTGCGATGGCTTGGAATAGACAAGGCTGTCATGCAGTAGGCCTGCCGTAATTTCTACTTGACCCATCCCTGAGAGTGAACTGGCTTTTCGGCTCTTACGCCTTGTTGCTTCTGCACACGAGAGAGTCTCGCCAAAGCATTCCTGAAATCCGCCATTGTACTTACTGGACAAAGTGCTTAATAGTCGCTAGACTATGAGGCTTTTTTATCGATTAGTCGTTAACGCAATACCCCAGGGTCTAGAGTTCGAGCCCCGATTGCAAAAATAAGCTATTGAGGCAATCCCAGTTCTTATTAGAACAAGAACCTCTGACCTTTGAGAGAGATTTCATCATGCCTTTTTGTCTTGTTCCTTCTTGGCGTCGACCTTTCCGGGTGTCTAGAGCTCTGGCTTTGTTTCGCACATTCACACTTAGGAAATCACACCCAACCATCCCTAATGCCCCCCTATGACTCTTTCTCAAAGTCCTTGTGTATTTATGCTTCTACTTTTCGCTGAAGCCTCACTGGAACTTCCCCCTTTTCTTGCTGTCCCATGTAAGTCCGCCTCCTTGGTTTGCCTTGTGGTCCCGGGTACAGCCGTATTTTGCAATTTGAACCCTTTCCTAACCATAACTAGCCAACTGATGATAGGCAGAGCGAAAGCTAAGTCCTCTTGCTTTGTTTCAAAATATATATCTAGCTTTCGAGTGATATAACCGACAAAACTTTACAAGCACGACCAAAGGCATTATTCTCATTAACTATTCATTCTCGCCAAGAAACAACATCGGAGAATACAAAAATTATGCATCGAGTCGTGGCCAAGGCGGGAGAGACATAAAACCTCTTCGAGCTTACAACGGGAAGTACCACTCGTATTAAAGAAAGATTGGCAAAAAGGCAAAGGAGAGGGATTTGGGCGAAAACCAATGATCTGATCCTCTAGTCCTCAGGCCTAGACCTCTTGGTCGTATGCCACAACCGAAACAGGCAAGAAGGTTTGGGGTGCGCGAAACTCGGGTCACAGAAAGTGCCATGATATATCTGCACAGTAGTGATGGAACGTGGAGCCACGATGACTTCTTGGGTGTCCTTGGCCTGGAGATTAGCATCTTTCAAAGCATTTCGCGCAGGCTCAATGGTCTTGGGAATCAAAGGACCAGCAAGGGCTTCCAATTGAGATCAAGTCAATCTTTGTGCTAATGTGCTTGGCGCTAGTGACTTTTCAGCTAGGATACATGGCGATGCTTTCGTTCGTTTGCTACCGGGGCCAGGCGCGTTAACGAGTAGTTTAACACAAGGCATAGAGGTGAAGGCACGAAGTGGGCTAGGGTTGTAAGCAATATCATGCGCAAAATGCTATTATCAGCATTGAGGGTGTCTTAAGTTGTTATTCAAAGTCGACATATCATGCAGGTGCTTATGGCTAATGTCTGCGTCACACAGTCGAATTCTGGCTGCATTGCACCAATCGAAAACCTGTTTGCAGCCACAGTTAATATCATTGTAGAGTTGGTCTACATTGAAAACTAGGCTCGTGGGCTCTGGGTCGGCAAATCTCACAAAGGCCCATAAGCGTAGACACCAACGCGAGTAAGAAAATCCTTCTTACAACCAAAAACTATCAAGCTCCTGTTACCGCAATTACCATTTTGCAATCATGTCGTTGCGAGTCTTGATCAACATCGGCTTGTGTTTCCGCGCTAATTCCAGGCGCAGGCATAAGGTGCTAAGGTATTTATCAAACGAGGTCTGAGGAGTAAGTAAAATATTGGAGGACCTTTCAGTCGCCTAGGAAGAGAACGGTCGCAACGACGGGCTAGAGCTCCCGTCTTGAGCAGCCAATCCCGATAGGAACGAGGATTAAGACGAAGGTCAGAATAAAAATAGCGGATACTAAACGGCGCGTACAATGGCGCCTCTAACTTATCCGTATCCCGGACGGCCCAATTTCTGTTTCGCAAAGTCACTGCGGGTCGAGTCTCTTTGCTCCCTGTGATGCAACTCAGCAATGTCAAGGTGAATTTTTCGGGCAACATATCTAGCCATATAACCCATTGTTATGGGTTAAGGTAAGTGTGACTATTACTTCTCTGCCGACTTGCTCCCCTTCAACTGAGCGAGGTGTTAGCATCTGCTTGTCTACCATCAAGCCGTTTATTGCCCATGATGGCTTATAATCCAGAGGCTTCAACCCCGCTTTGGCTTCCAGAAATTGTCGATACCATCATCAGCTTCATTCAAAAGGCCCTGGATCTTCTGAAATGCGTATGGGTGAATAGCTTATGGAGTGAACCGGCGCTGAGAAGACTTTATGAGGGCTCCCTTAATGACCTGCAGTTCCGTACACCCGATATTGGATCACTTAACTGTCTCCTTGTAGCATCACGGAAGCGCTTCGCCCGAAATATGGGCTTTGTGAGGCATCTGCTTCTCTGTCCTGAGAAAATCGACACGTAAAGGGACCCTATATGCGACCGACAGGCCCGTATGCGTTGAACGATGTCGTGCAATGCGCCATCGCCAACATGCGAAACTCCTTCTATACCCTCAAGGAGGGGGCTTCGCAGGTCTCACGATTCCGCTCGCTTTTGACGGTGAAGATCTGTCATCCGTTCCTGATCTTCTTCTTTCCCGGACTGTTAAATTTTTTGCTATCGATATCGTCCACTGTGATCTCTTAACGACCGTATCCAGACTCTACAAGCATGATTTCTCTCACTTGCATGCTCTCACAATCTATAGGTTTGCCAATGCCAACGACGATAATATAAAGACTCTTTTTAAGATGATTCGGGGTTGTGATCTGCGGTTTTTTCACCTTCAGGAGTGCCCCCATCGTACTACCATAATGCGGCGGAACTCCTGTCATGCCTCCAGCAACAAAAGAATCTCAAACCCTAGCACTTGTCAATTTTCGTTGAACTTCGCCTTCGCCACCTGGAATGTTGATGGAGGGAGAACAGGGGGTCCTCTGGCCAAAACTAGAGGGGTTATACCTTGGTGTATTGGATCAAGATTGGATAGAACATTTGCCAAAAAATTTCAGGAGCTTCGGATTCTTTGTCTAGACAGCCTCGGACCTGAAGTCCGCAATATCGATCGGATAGGTGAAAGCATCTTGACGTTGCGTCAGCTACGCGTCATCATTATTTGTTTCCATAAATTTCACGGTTCTCGAGTTTTACTGGATATTGCAAAAGGATGCCCGCTGCTGCAAAGATTTAGCGTGCGACACAACAACGATACTGACAGGGCCACGACGGACGCTCTATTTTTAGAGCTCTTACGTGCTCTACCTCATTTGGAATTCCTTGAACTATGATTTGAATTTTCGCATGAATGGCGCAAGGCTTCCAGACCTCGCACAACATGCACCACATCTTACGGTACTGCAACTGCGCCGAACTCGATTATTCCTCTCCCTCGCAATGCTAGCTAAAGCCCACCTACTCAGGCATTTAGAGGCGTTTGAATTCGGCTCCATATTTTTCCGAAACACTCGGCGTTTGATACAACCTTGACAGACTCCAGAATGTTGAGGCAGAGTGGCGGAGTGTATTCCCAAGCCTCGTGGGATGCCGTGCCCATCGGATATCTACGCAGACTATATGAAAGGAGATTACTCAAGTGAAGAATCAGAAAGGAAGTACCCTGGCTCTGGCGGTGATGATATGTGTCTCGGTGAACCAGATCTCAACTTTGACGATTATGAGCCTGACTGGTTTGTTTTACGGACGAAGCTGTGGAAGTTGCTTAGTTGCAAGAAAGTAGGTTTTGCCCTCGAAAAGATCCGAAATATATGGCAATCACACCTCGAGACCAAAATGATTGATTGGCTTGTACTGCCTGTGCACACATTTTTCGAACTAGACCTGCACTCCGCGTCTGACAGACTTCCCGAGTAACTAGCGGATTCCCACTTTGAGAATATAGTTTTCACTGCTTAGCAACAGATTTGTTGTTTATTCGTTGATCTTTCAGAAGGTCACAAGGTTGTTTTGGGCCTAATTACCGGATTATAACCGACCTCTGCCAGCTCTAAGGCGGTGTGGAAATGGAGTTCTCAAAGGGGATCTCGCTATCGATTGAATTCCCAATATAATGCATTGAGACTTCCTTACAGTCGCCTGTTACTGGTCAGGTCTTCTCTTCCCGTCAACAGCATGAGCTTTTGAGCTGAAAACAGAATGTTCCCTGGAGACTGAAAAATCTCCCTCTGATTGATCTTAATGGAGCTTGAGTTCGAATAGGAAAGTTTAGATGCCCTGAGTGGTATTGCCTGCATTGCCTAGGGTTCTCTTCCACTTGAGCGAAACTGGAGCGAGACTAGGTTGTGGGCTGAAGCCGGGCAACCCCCTTTAAGGATGGAAACATCCCCTTGTTCCGTGCCTCTGCAGTCCATGGAAATTTTCCTTCCCTCACCTTGGGTGTGAATGGATGGTATTTTTGGATTAAGAGAGCCATGGAAGTGACTGTGCATTCATTGTTGCTCAGATCCATGGAACCTTATTGTCTCCAGAGCTTTAGAGTCACTCAAACTCTCTCTGAATTGTCATCTTTTTTCAGGTGCCTGTGAAGACTTTCAGATTTTACCTCCATGAGTCACTGGAACGTCACTTTGAACACATCAGATTGACGAAAATTGCTTAAGTTTGCTTGCATGGCGTAGATATAGATTGCCTTCGGTGCCCTGTGATCTTCCAACCTTTGTTCCCACATTTCTAACCCGATCTTTATCTTTTGATATAGGCAAGTCCGCATTCAACGATACTCTGTTTTGCCCTCCCGAGACTCGTCGCCCATACAGCTTCAAGCCGTGTTTGAGTAAGTCTTTTCCGATTCTATTATTTATGTGATCAATGGGTCACTGCTAGCGGGTGAAGAAAGTGTCTCAAAATAAGGTCTGAGCTCAAGATCCCAACAGAACAACAATTCTTCCTTAAGTTGGCACATGCCTTCGTTATCATTATCTTCAGCCAAAAGTCAAAAATCTTTCGCAAGGCTTTTGATCTTCATTTGTGCGAATACTGACACTTGACTAGTTTGCCAGGAGTCTAGGGGATTTAAGTATACTATCGCTACTTGGTATTAGGGGTGAATCTGTCACGGCTCGGGAATTTACGGGATATCATACTTGGCATCTAGTGGGCTCACCACTGGATGACGTTCTCTTTTGGTCAAGCAGAACATATGTTGGTTTCTCACGACGCGATAGAATCCACTGGCAATGTCCAAACGGGAGCGCTTGCCATGCGGAAACGTAAATAGTTCTCTCCTTACTATGGCGCTTTCCTCTTCCGAAATGCGAACAGCTATTGAAAGAGCGATCTCCCGCCACCAGGAAGCATATGCAAAATTTATATCTTTGCATTTCCGCTGGGTTGATGATGACACAAATGCTGCCCGTGATCACACCAGTTTTCAAGATATAGTGCAATCCATGGGATTTCCAGACCCTGTTGTCTCTGTGATTCCGAAATTCAGCGTCGCACCAGCTTTTGAAGTGAAGGGAAAGATTGTCAACGATTCGTTGGAGAAAAAAAAAAAAACAAAAAAAAAAAAAACGGAAGAACGATTATAATGATCCATTATTCTGGTCATGCGGGACCGAACCCTCACAATCCAGACGAGGACATAGCAATGATCCCATTGCCTTCGCTGTCGGGACTCAGGAGTCTACGGGATATTATACATACCATCTAATGGGCTCACCTCTAGAGGACATTCTCTTGTGGTCGAGTGGCACAGGTTTGATGGTTTCTCTCCACGCGAGATTTTACACCCAGCTCTTGTTTTCACAGCTTCTTGTCCCGGGACCTGAACTGGTTTCCAAACTCCGGTTCGGGGTCCTGCTCAAGGTCATGCCCAAGTTCCTGTGGGAGTACATGGTTTCAGGGGCAGCCACAGAAGATCTACTCACGTGTTACTGACCCAAATAGATCTCAACCTGGTCAGAGATCAATATTTAAAAGTAACTTTCTTGTCTTGTTTTGTGGTGATAAAATTGTGTCCAGCATATTCTCATGTTGAGGTTGCTGTGTTCTTTCTGTCTCTACTTAGATGATAGTTAATAAACTCATATTCTTTTACTACACGATGCAGAAATCATTTTCTGGGCTCTAGCCTGAGCGATGAATGGTAGGCTCGCGCCAAACGGTATTACAAACAACAGGGAACTGTGAAACGATATTTGATGTCTTCCTGGAATGCCCCCATATCAGTTTATCACGAATGTGGCTGTGCATTTATCAGTGGTTTGTGGGAAAGCTACCCCTGTTGTCTGGAAAGCTACCAGAAAATCCAGAATTTAGTTTAGCTTGGATGGCTAACTACTGCAAGCAGACACGAAGGATCCACGTAAGCAAGGTGTGACACGGGTAGAAAGTGAGTCACTCTGCGCTAGTTCAATGGAAGATTCGACGGGTACAAAGCGCTGAGAGAGCACGTCTCATAAGGGTGTGCACAAGCAAGAGCAGGGAAGCGTTTGGAATGAGCCTTGTCGGGAGTAAGGCAGGTGCAGGATGTTATACAGACCAGCCACAAGAATTGGGGGAATTGATGGAGCGTTCGAGTGACATAGTTACTCCGATTGGCCTGCAGGCTACCCTGCGCCACAGCCCCGCCATTCCACACGTCATTTGGCGTATTTTATCTGCATTCTTCGTACCGCGGTGTTTCGTTTTTGGTTTTCTGGAAACTCAAGAAACCGGAGTTGAGCGTGAAATGACACTGCTTTCCCATCTGCCCTTCACCACTCCGCACTAAACCGTATATATTCCCTCAATTCCCTCCCTGCAATCCCCTTCTCTTCTATATCTACAAACTCATCTCACTCCAATAGCGGAACTGTAGCAAAATGGGTGTAAGTACACAAATATTATCTTCTTCTCACTACGTTACCGCCCAAAAAGTACCCCGCCACCCACCCCACATTGTCTTTAAAGCCGTGATGCCTTGGTCTTTCCTCTCCTCCAAACTGGCAAACAGAGTATGCTGACGAGCAGGATGCCTCTTTGAAATGATAGCTTGCTTCGAAATTGGCTGCATCTAGCGGCGCTCCGCCCCCAACGTACCCAGGCGGTCCTCCTCCGCCACCACAAGGAGGCCAGCAGCCTAAACCAGCTTATGTGAGTTGGAATTGATCTACATAACCATATCAAAGTGCTTGCAGGCAACAAGAAACGCCCATTTGCCATCGGGATTGCCAGAAACTGACTGCCTAAACCGTCCAGCCCGGACAGCAACAGTATCAAGCGTACCCAGGAGGTGCGCCCTCAGCCCAACAAGGCCCACCTGCAACATCAGTAAGCAAATCACGTTTTCTTGATTGCTCTAACCCCCATGTGATGAAAATATCAACTACGCATCTCTTTTTATCAACCACCGTTCATCCCCCATCCTTTATCATCCTACCTCTTTCTCCCTCTCCCTTGCCTTTCTTGTTGTATGTAGTACATACATACATACATACATCGTTCATCTGGGTCTCTCCATATTCCGTGGCACCAACATCAACCGTTACCCGCCCTTAGCAACTCGATCACAATCATGTCTCGTCCATTTGGCCAACCATATCATGGACAGCCCTATCCAAACCCAGGTCAACCACCTTATCCGAATCCCTCGACTCCGCAACCGTCAATCCAGCAACAAAGCCAATATGGACGTCCTGCCCCTCCGCCTACACCAAGCTCACCGTACCAAGGTTCTCATCAACCAGGCTACCCCCAAGGATATCAACAAATGCCAACTCAAAGTAGTATGAGCCCACCACCAATGCAAGGGACCTCACAACCACAATACCAGCAGGGCTACCAGCAGCCTTCCTACGGACAACAGCTTTCTTATGGGCAACAACAACAACAACAGCCACCACAACACTCATACGGACAACAACAATATGGAGCGCCTCCACAGCAGAGCCCATATGGACAGCCCTATCCACAACAACAACCCTTTTACGTTCGTCTCATATTCTGAAATCTATTTTAATCATGGTCTTTGTTATTGGCAATCTCTAACATTATAATTCATTAGGGACAACAACAGCCACCACAAGGGCAATATCCTCCTCAATCTCAAGGCTACCCACCCCAGGGTTACCCCCCACAGGGAGGTCAGGGTTATCCGCCACAAGGCTCGCCCTACCCAGGTGCTCCTCAATATGGCGCTCCTCCACCCCAGCCGCCGACTCCCCAACAACTTGGAGCCTATAAACAGTCACTCCTGGCTACGATCAACGAAAAGGGGTTGCAAAACATGTATCCTCCAAATTCTCCCGTCCTCGATCAGATAGTTGGAAGAATTACCACTCAGATCGACCAGCTTTGTACTGCATGGCGCGTCCCTCGAGAGGTTGGACAGGACATCGTGAAGCTGGCTTTGTTCGATGTTATCTTGTACATTGATGATAGTGGTTCTATGCAATTTGAGGAGAACGGAGAACGTATCAAGGATCTCAAGCTCATCCTCTCTCGTGTTGCATATGCTGCGTCCTTGTTCGATGATGACGGCATCCAAGTTCGTTTTATGAACTCGAATGAGCAAGGAGATGGTATTCGTGGAGAAGCTCAGGTCGAGGCACTCATCCAGCGTATACAATTCAAGGGGTTGACACCAATGGGAACCAGCTTGAGGAACAAGGTTCTGGAACCTTTGGTTGTTGGGCCTGCACGCGCTGGGCAGTTGAAAAAACCTGTTCTTATCATCACTATTACCGACGGACAGCCTGCTGGAGAACCACAGGGAGCTGTTTTTGATGCCATCCGCTATGCCAGCTCAGAACTACAAAATAATCCTCGTTATGGTCGCGGAGCGGTATCCTTCCAGTTTGCTCAGGTCGGAAACGACCTCAAGGCCAGGGAATTCCTTTCAAAACTTGATGAAGAGCCTGGCATCGGAGAACTTGTTGATTGTACATCTAGTAGGTTTTTACACCTCCAGAAAAAGAATGATCGATCAATCGAACCCTGAAGTTTGCTAACAAGTCGAATAGACTACGAAGTTGAACAGGATGAAATGTCTCGCGCTAATCCTCCAGTTGATCTGACCCCTGACTTATGGGTAAGCAATCTCCGCAAGTTTATTTCCTGCCGTGCCTAATGTTAATACTGTCAATTAGCTTGCCAAAATGATCCTTGGTGCCATCGATTCCTCTTACGACACGAGAGACGAGAAATCCGATCGTCCTGCTGCGGCGTCTCAAGGAGCATACGGGGCTCCGCCTCAGGGCCAATATGGTGCACCACCGCCTGGCCAATACGGAGCTCCGCCAGCACAACAAGGTTATCCTCCATATCCGCAACAAGGTGGGTACGGTCAGCCCCAAGGAGGTTACGGCCAGCCACAGCAACCCCAGCAGGGTTACGGCCGCCCACCACAGGGAGGTTACAGCGGCCCACCTCCACCACAGAGATACTAAATCGCGTTTGCTATTCCTAAAAACCCACGCCCTTTGATATCTGATATTCATGGCCGCAATTACGGGGATTATGGCGCTTCTTCCTGCCGTTGATAGCCTACACTAATCCTTTACGATACTTATGTAGTACCTATTAATGACTTGCGGATTATCTTTCATCGATACTATATTCTTTCATTCTGTCAGTGGATTTCAACTATCAAGACCCTTCACCATGCAATATCGCGTACGACAAACGCATACATATGTATGTAAGACGAAGGCCACATTACCGTTATATCGGTTTAATAGTTATATTCAGCTGTTGTTTTGGCCGTATCAAGGAGCGCAATTGCTTCTATCTAGTCTTATTAGGTTTTGCAGCATTTTTCTTCGTATCTGATTGAGCTTGCCAATATAAGTGGCCAATACAGTAGCTCAATGGAACCTAAAGATATCATGTTGGGAAAATACACTTCTGAAGATTCGTACTTTAGAAATCCGGGAGCATTTGGCTCCAGCGTATAGACCTAAAATCAAGGGTGTCCTTATTACATTTGAAAACCAGAGGTCCTTGGAAAGTAGCCAAATGCGGGATACTTTTTTTTTGCATAACGATAGAGGTTGAAAAAAGATGACATAACTCTTTGATTTTTTTATTTATATTAGGAATTCGTGATACATGCGAACTAACAACTTATATTAAATTTTAGAGCCTGGTCTCAGCTAACGTTCTCAGGTTATTCTAACTTAACATTACATTTTTCTCACCAACACGCAGATTAGTTGCCCTTCAACGCTTAGGCGGGTCATGTGAAAGGTCGTTAATTAGCACTGTAGGTATTAGGCATCGTGTTCAGCCAGATTATACTTTGTAACTGGCCAGCCATCAACGTATTCAAGGTAGCTCCATCCCATATAGGCATCCTTAAAAAAAAGTTAGTAAATACCAACAATTGGAGCTGAAGTGGGTCAGACTTACTTTGTACTCTACACCCACGCTAGTGTTCACTTAAAAGTAGAGTCGCATCAGTCAATGCCCTCAATCTCCAAAGGCAACACCTAGGCGTAAGGAGAACTTACAAAAGTGATAATACAAAATGTCCTGCGGGACATTGGATAAGATCCCTTGCCCACCGGGTGCATATACCTGTTTATTATGGTTTGAATCGTATACGATATAGCCGCCTCCGGATGTTAATTCTTCGCCATCCTTATCAACAAATGGGCCCCTGACACTCTTTGATCGTCCTACTCGGATGGAATACCTGTCATTTTTGTGGAGCTCGATTAGCTTTTCCCATCCCTGAAATGTTTATGGAACTCGACAGAAAAAATCTGTCTTTAGCAAAGAGGGGAAAGAAAGAGAAAGGAAAGAAAGAAAGAAACTGTTATATCCAACGTACTCCTTTCCATTCGCTGGAAGGTGGTTCGGGTCTAGGTTGCAACATTGCCCGTTGCTAAACCAAAGGTAATAATAGCCATCCTTGTAGCTCATAAAACTCCCTTCTTCGGCATTAGGCTTTTCGTCTTTAGGCTTGGTAGCAAGGCGGCGCGCGTCTACGTTGTCTGGGTTCTGGAGAGACAACATGTCCTTACTCAGAGGTACTTGCCAAATCCCCGAAAAGTAGCTGCCAAAATTTAAGTATGCCTGCCCGTCCTTTGGGTCAACAAATGCTTGCGGGTCAATTGCATTGGCTCCTTTGAACGGGAACTTTTGGGAACCGGGTCCAGTTCCGGTCCAAACGAGCGCACCATGGTCTTTCCAACCGCCGGAATTTATGTCCTTGGTCGTTGCGATCCCGATTGCACTGTCGTCAACGCCGGTCTGGCTGACTGAGTAGAAGCAGTAGAAAGTATTATCTTTCTCGATGACGGATGGAGCCCACGGGCTCACCCGGTCCTTCTTTTTAATTATACTTGGCCCATTCAATACGGTGCCCACATCCGTCCAAGGGCCAGCTAGACTCTTCGCCTTGGCAAATGGGATGCTCTTTCCTGTTTTGAAGAGGTAGTAGAAGTCGCCGTGCCTAATGATGTTTGGGTCGTGGGCGACGAACGAGCTGTTGTGAGTTAAAGGATAAGCATCGCTCTGACGAAGGGTCGCAGCGGAGAAGCATGATGTAGCAGCTAGCAGTAGCGGGACAAGCACTCGAACCATGGTGAAGAAAAAACTGAATGCTATGTAGTATGGCACAAAGAAGTGTATGGAAAGAGAATGGCACAGTAAACTCTGCAAGTTTTGAATCAATGTCCGAGAAGAGAAGCCCAGTAAAATATTTCTCACAAGGACTAAAAATATATAACCTTTAATCAACGCACTTTATGTGTATGCCCTGCCATCAAAGGCAGTGCTTGCGGAGTTGGCCCCAGAATTCCTCCAAAAAGTCCCCATTGCCGGAGGAACTAGTAATGCCTGCACATCCAGTAACAAACGAAGTGTTTTGCCCTCAAGCCGGATCTCCCGCCAGCGATGATGTTATTCTCAAGTCATCAGCATCTGTTGCACAGTATCTTCGCAAACTCGTTGCGGCTGTGAAAAAAGAGATCGTCACACCGGGGTTGAATGTGGGACATTAGTGCCAGATTATCAGTCGTCGAAAGGGCATCAAGCTGAATGAGATGACATCACATGTTGCTGGATCCTTCGAATATCTCAACTTTGTCCATTGGTGAAGAGGTCTGAGAATTCGGTCAGAATGGAGTCGTTCAGCCGATGATCAACGGGGCCACCGGTAGCATGACAACCATGTGCAATTTTCCAATAACATGAAATTGAAGTATTCAACCTTTTGAAGTAACGGACAGCCTGAGAACAATCGATGCCTCTCAAGTTTGCAAGCGATTTGGAGATTGGCCGATCGGGGGTTGAGCGTAATAAAAGTTAACGGAGTCGACGGACCACCAGTCTCGCCTAGTTAACTAATTCTGCATGAAAGCCTTTCCAAGGTTGGCACCGAGATTTCGACCAAGCTTACTGGTGCTTACTCTCGCCCAGTATTTCTTGAGGGAAGGCCCCAATGCACCTAAAGAGCCGCCTAAACCTTCTGAGTTTCTACTTAGCGAATAGCCGTTGCCCCTATAGTCTAGGGCTTGATCTGAAAGCGCGTCTTTCAGAGGAAGTTCTTCAGCAGTTGTGCCTGTTTTCAAAGATTCAAAACTTAACTTTGGGAATCCATTTAAGGGAATTCAAGCTAGCTCAAGGTATTCTCCGCTATTTGTGTCTAACTTGAATCTGAGGTCCGGAGTGTTATAAGTGATTTTAGTGGTCGAAGTATAACTAAACTATTCGGAGGATGCTTGTTTCAACGCGCACATTAACTAGCGCCAATTTGGCCTTACCTTAAAGCAACAATCAAATTAAAAAATATTTATATAGAATCATGGCGCTCCAGGCAGTTAGTGACGGAGTTTGAGTATGCGGCGTGGGTACCTATACTCCGTATACTCCGCCCCCTTTTCACAAAACAAACACTCGCCATGGCCAGATCGAGTTTGCGCTGTTTGTTTTGTTTCACGACCGAACCAGAACCCTGCCAACTAGTGACTAAGCAGATGGGGCCGGGCCAAGCGTCTCCTTACGTACTCCGATGGCAACGGTGTGATGCTTGGCCGCGCTGTCTCAACTCTGCTCTGCGTTTTTGCACATCATCCATCCAATCCGGGTCCCAACCTTATCAGAAGAAATTCCCAACCTGACTGACGATCGCGTCAACGGACTCGTATCCTCTCACTCTCCAGACACGATATTTTATGCCGTCGCTTCAAATATTGAGTCCGTTGCAAGGCAGTTTGACCGTGTGCATGCTCGTTTCGCTGGATTGACCATGAGCTGGGCCCTAGTCCTCGAGCTTGTCGAGTCTGTGCGAATCGTCCCAACCACCAAAGCTAGGATTTGGACCCCTCACCTGGTACCGCGACACTCGCTATAGACAGACCGTAGTCTCGATCAAAGGAAGCAGGGAACGTTCCTGAATACCGCCAACGGGGCTTCGGTGGTTTAACAGGGAGGGACATACCGAAAGTTTGTTACTGTCATGGCTGGCAGTGACAACCGGGATCGTGATGGTAGACTTGCGCCGCGATTGCCACGCCGGCAGTCTTCCAGGTCACCGTTGAGGAACTCGACTAGTGGCGACGAAGACGAAGGCCATGCTGAGGACGAGCCGATACTCTTACAAAATTTACGGGAGCAGCCTGCCATCGAAAATGTTAGAGAGGAGGAAACGCAGAACACCAGTGTGCAGAGTAATGCTGCAGAGCAGGCAGGAACACCTTCGGTGGACGTTACTGCGCTTCGGAGGCCGTCACAACAGCGCGTTCGGTTCTCCACAGATATAGAGCGCAATTCAGAGGCTGATTCTCGACATGATACCCTTGGAGAGCTGGGAGAACGCCCCGCTAGTCGCAGTAGTCGTATAGCTGCATCTGGACTCACAGTCAAGACAGGAAGTGCGCCTCTTTCGCCTCATGTCACTCGAGTGTCCCCGAATAGCGCGGAGGATTCCCCTGTAGTTTTGCCGAGTTCTAGCAGCTCTCCCACCTCGCCAACGGTCGTGTCTCCCGCGTCGCGTAGTAGAGGATATTCGCTTCGACGTTCGCTATTCAATCGGAATCTCCAACAAGGCACGTCTCCAGTACGGGGTACATCAATTGAGCTAAGTCAAAGTACCCAAGGCGAAAGCACTGCGGCCGCACATAGTCGGTCGCATAGCGGCTCCTCGAAGAATGGAATGATCGAAATTGGGCAAGTATCATCTAGCAATAGGGACGATGACTCAACTTACGCTTCAGAGCAAGCGGACACCCTCAAAGGAGTACGCACCCACCCAGCGCTACGCCTTCGCAACCAGTGGGTAATTAGGAGGACATTCATTGATCGGATATTTTTATCCTTTGAATCATTTGGTGCTGCGTTTCAAAAGCACATTCTCCGAATTAAGCCCATCCCTCCAAGCCAAGATGGAAGACATATCGATCTAGACGCCCATCGGACTGAACCTCTGATAGATGAGCGAACTGGAAAGCATTACGTTAGCAATTACATTCGATCCAGTCGATATAGTCTATGGAGTTTCTTTCCGAAGCAACTAATCGCCCAATTCTCGAAACTTGCAAATTTCTATTTCCTTATTGTTGCTATTTTACAAATGATACCCGGTTTAAGTACCACTGGTACTTTTACTACATTCGTTCCTTTAATGATTTTTGTTGGTATTTCCATGGGGAAGGAGGGATTCGATGATTTCCGCCGTTATCGATTAGACAAAGAGGAAAACAAGCGGGTTGCTTGGGTTCTCCGCCCTGGCAAACCGGATGAAACAGCATTAGATGCATTGCTTAATAGGCCCGAGTCAAAAACACAAGAGCCGGACCCTTGGGCACCGACAAAGTGGATTGATATTCAAGTGGGTGACGTTATTCGGTTGGAACGCGATCAGCCCGCCCCCGCTGACATGGTGCTTTTGCATGCTGAGGAACCAAATGGAATTGCCTATATTGAAACTATGGCCCTTGATGGCGAAACGAATCTTAAGGCTAAAAAGCCATGTATTCCTGTTGCGAAAACATGTTCCACTATTGAAGATATCACCGCAAATAAATCTATCCACTTTACATTGGAAGATCCGAATATTGACCTCTACAAATTTGATGGCAATGTCACGGTCGCAGCAGAGAAACTACCATTAACCAACAATGAAGTTATTTATCGCGGCAGTATCCTTCGAAATACGCGTGAAGCTATTGGTCTGGTCATCTATACCGGCGAGGAATGCAAGATTCGAATGAACGCCAACAAAAACCCCCGAATAAAGGCTCCAGCCCTCCAAGGTGTGGTGAACAAAGTGGTCGCAGTGATCGTTATCTTTGTAGTGGTGCTGGCGTCTGCCTGTACCATCGCTTATCGCTTTTGGTCCCATGACTTTGAGAGCATGGCTTGGTACCTTGAACAGGCTAAAGTCTCTTATGGTCCGATTTTTACGTCCTTTCTCATAATGTTCAATACCATGATCCCAATTTCCCTCTATGTGAGTCTTGAAATTGTCAAAGTAGCCCAAATGTTTTTGTTGAACGATATCGATATGTACGATGAGGATTCAAACACTCCACTTGAAGCGAGGACCTCCACTATCAACGAGGAACTCGGTCAAGTAAGGTAAGTTCGACTCGGATCATAATGTATACAGTGAAACCCGATGCTAATCCTATCTTATAGCTACATATTCTCCGATAAAACGGGAACTTTGACAAACAATTCCATGCGCTTCCGCAAAATGAGTGTTGCTGGGACTGCTTGGCTCCACGACACTGACTTGAACGAAGACAAAGAAGGCAAAATGCTTCTACACAAAAAGAGAAAGGGCAAAAAAGCAGCGAATAGAAAGTCTATCGCGGATGAGGCGAGGAGAATGTCGCGATTGTCGAGGCCTTCCAACGTCTCAAATCTCAAAGATCGAGCCGGCGCGTCGCCAACGAGATGGAAGTCCAATAGGCGAAATAGGCAATATCATGGGGGGCGAACAACTGAAATGCTGCGTTACATTGAACAAAAACCTCACACTTTATTCGCCATAAAAACAAAATTATTCATCCTAGCTATGGCTTTGTGCCACACTTGTCTTCCGGAGGAGATGGAAGACGGAGATATCGCATTTCAGGCCGCCTCTCCAGACGAAGTTGCATTGGTCCTTGCCGCTAAGGAGCTTGGCTATGTTGTCGCCGACAGACAACCTAATAGTATAACCATACGGAAACAGTACGTTGGCCCTGACGAGGAATACGTTGATGAAGTCTATGAAGTCTTGGACGTCATTGAGTTTACTAGCAGCCGAAAACGCATGTCAATTATAGTTCGTCTACCAGATCAGCGGATTTGTATATTTTGCAAGGGTGCAGATTCAATTTTGATGAAACGGCTTAAACGTGCTGCTCTGGCGGAAGAGAAGGTCACTGAGATCGAGAGACGGGCTAGTGTGAGAAAGAGTATGGAGGCTAAGGAGGTGATGAGACGTAATAGTGAACATCACTCAAGAAGGGACACGAAGCCGTCAAGTCTGAGTATCCGGCGCCCCAGTTTTGTTGGCGGACGAAGATCAAGTGTTTCTGGGATGCCACGCTCCGCTCTTCGGGACAGCATTGATGTGTGGCTACGTGACCGTGAGACAGATGGAGGGATGGATTTGAGGGAAGATGGGAATGAGAATTATAGCCCGCGTCCGTCTGCCCAGTTTGGTGGCAGAGGTTCTCTTGCATATTCTGACGGTCGACCATCCTTTCAAACGGATGATGGTGAAGATTTGGTTGACGAGGCGCTTGTTGTCAATGAGGCGCAAGTCTTTGAGAGGTGTTTCCAGCATTTAAACGACTTTGCAACCGAAGGCTTGCGAACGCTCCTTTATGGATACCGATTTATGACTGAAGTCGAATATAAGGAGTGGAGGCAGCGGTATCAAGAAGCTGTCACCAGTCTATTTAACCGTCAGGAGAAGATTGAAGAAGTGGGAGATGAGATTGAAACCCAGTTCGAATTACTGGGTGCGACTGCCATCGAAGACAAGCTCCAAAAAGGTGTACCAGAAGCCATTGACAAGCTGAGACGGGCGAATATCAAACTATGGATGCTTACAGGTGATAAAAGAGAAACCGCTCTCAACATTGGGCATTCCTGTCGACTAGTAAAGGATTATTCGTCTGTTATAATCATCGATCACGAGGCTGGGAATATTGAGCAGATCATAACTTCCACGGCGTCCGATATCGAACTCGGTAACGTAGCCCATTCCGTTGTTGTAGTGGATGGCCAGACACTCTCCGTTATCGAAGCGGACCCAGTTCTTCAGTCCTTTTTCTTTGACCTTGCCATCCTTGCGGACTCAGTAATATGTTGCCGTGCAAGCCCAAAGCAAAAGGCGTTCCTCGTTAAATCAATCCGGAAACAGGTCAACAAATCTATCACGCTAGCAATTGGAGACGGTGCAAACGACATCGCGATGATTCAAGAAGCTCACGTAGGAATTGGAATCACAGGAAAAGAAGGGCTTCAGGCTGCGCGAATCTCGGATTACTCAATCGCACAATTTAGGTTCCTGCTGAAACTGCTACTTGTTCATGGACGATGGAATTACATTCGCGTCTGCAAATACACCTTGGGTACATTCTGGAAGGAAACGCTATTCTATCTGACCCAGGCTCTTTACCAAAGATGGAACGGGTATACCGGAACTAGTTTATATGAGCCATGGAGTCTCAGTATGTTCAATACCCTCTTCACGTCTTTGCCGGTTATCTTCCTCGGAATCTTTGAAAAGGACCTTGCTGCCTCAACTTTGCTAGCAGTGCCTGAGCTGTATACCAAGGGTCAGCTGCGGAAGGGTTTCAATATCAAACTGTACCTTGGCTGGGCTTTT
Source organism: Amauroascus verrucosus (assembly GCA_001430935.1). Taxonomy (NCBI): domain Eukaryota; kingdom Fungi; phylum Ascomycota; class Eurotiomycetes; order Onygenales; family Onygenaceae; genus Amauroascus; species Amauroascus verrucosus. The sequence goes on from LJPJ01000106.1 coordinate 39,540, forward strand.
ATGGGCACATGTGAAGCGATGATTGTCTACTTTATTATGTATGGGCTTTGGGGCAGGGCACCTGTTACAAACGACAATGGCGTATTCGCGATGGGTTTCCTCACTTACTCTGCGTGTATAACGATCATATCTGCCAAATTGCAAGTTCTCGAGATTCACAACCATTCCATGATGGTGGTGATTTCCAGCGTTCTTTCTGTTGGGGGATGGTGGTTATGGAATATCATCCTGTCGCAACGCTATCAGATCGACGAAATTTACAATGTCCGTGATAATTTCCTCCATCGCACCGGTCGCGACCTTCTTTGGTGGACGACACTCCTTTTGGGCATTGTTGCCGTCATCTTGTTCGAAGTCACGGTTAGCACCGTCCGAGCCATGCTTTTCCCAACGGACGTCGACGTATTCCAAGAATACGAACAGGATCTTGAAATTCGCAAGCGCTTCGAGGAAGCTGCCGCTACGGAGCTACAGCAAGGATGGGATCGTGGGACCAAAAAACCTAGTGCTGAGCTGGAGCGCGAAGCGGCGATTGAAGCAGCAAGAGAATTACATGTTCAAGAGTTACTTGATCGGCGGAATAACGATGATGTTGTCGTTAGCAAAGGAGTGACGGCAGTCAGTGATGCTCCTCGCTCTGATGAGCAGATGGAGGATATAAATTTTAACGGCGCAGAGCGGCGAGGTAGTAGCGCGGGCCCACGTCGGTCGTTGGATATCAATGAATTGTTTAGCAAAGGGTTTGGCGCAATCCGGAAGGGACCGGATTTGAGATGATTTTCCTTACTACTTCTTTGAGAGACTTAGATAGAGTGCTGATTGATGTTTTCTTTCCCCCGCTTAGGCTGTCTCTCAATTTTGCTGGCTTATTGCGTCGCAATTTTTTCTTTCTATCTTTTCTCTTCCTTTTCGGAATAGGTTTCTTCGTCGCTTCACGGCCATCGGTGAATGAGTTGCATGGTTTGATGTCTTTCATTGCTTTTTGCCATGAAAAAAAAAACGCTGTATATAGTCCACACCACGATTTGCACATACTTCTCTTTCATTCTCTCTCACTCTCTCTAAACTACTCGCCTAATGCCTTTCTATAGGTTTGCCGGTCTCGTTTGCTCTGGTATTTGGAGCCTCGAGGGAAGACTAGCTATCGACCAGAAGCCTGACTTGCGTCTTCCCTACACCCATATCCTGGACTCGCATCACCTGACTTACTGGAAATTTTGGCACCAGTATTTTACATGTTTTGTTATAAGGCTTAATCCACCTCTTCTGGCTTAGACATTTCTCATGGCCCTTTTCGTTCGTTAAACGTGTTGGCAACCGACCACAGTCCCTCCTTGCTCGCAGCCCCTGCATATAGATAGAGTTGTTTTATGATATCTGGCTTCTCCGTCAGGGTATATTTTGTTGTAGTATTGGAGAAGTGAGAGAATCACCCGGTGAATGTTTCTGTCTTGCTTTAAATGCGGGGATGTGTTAGGCCAGCTCGGATGATAGAATGAATAATCGTGGCACTTCACATTTGTACAGCGCGTTCTTCATCAATACGAATGGATAGGTGGCTTGCCGATGTAATTATGTTGCCAACCATCGGCGTGTCCGGCAAGCGTGGTCTCCTTTTGCGCGAAATCAACTTTTGGGATAGCTGGGCAAGCAAGCAACATGGGTGAGCCCTGATAAATGGCCATATGTTTCAGAAATACTTTAGGCTGCCCCATTCAGATAGTCCCCATTTTTCTTTTTCCTGAGGGGTGATTGGCGTCAGCTTTTGCACTCTCTGGCTTGGCCTCTTTTTTCTTAAAAAGAAAAAAAATACTCTTAGGTATTTTCTGATTGAGCACAGACGTTCGAGTCCCCTTTCATGTATCAGAGGCTTTGAGTTTGAAACTAGAGTAGAGCAATAATTTCGTCATCATTGGGCGACAAAAATCGAGCACAACACTTTTGAACTTAGTTGGTTTTGCTTATGACAGTCGTGCCTTGAAGGCAGTTGTTTAGATCATTCGAGAGATACACAGTAAACACAGCCCCTTTGCAGCTGAAGGGCTTCTTTGTATATACGCATCTCCTGGTTAGATGAAATCGCGATTGTCCACGCCCTCTATCGCTATTAGGTAAGTCAGTGACCAGGACCCCCTGTAAAAGTTGCCCACCAAGGGTTATTGGCGTGAAACGGTTTCAATTTCGCTTGACTCGGGTCTTTTCTTGAGGTGGGAAATCTGGAACTCCTTGGGAGACAGGAAATGGGAAAGTGGGCGTGGCGAATTTAAATATCTTACCGAGAGGCCTTGCCTGGAAATATCTCGCTAGGAGATCGATAGATTAGCTTGCCTTCTTGGTGTTGGATGAATGTATGCGTGCATGATGCATGCATGCATGCTATGTAAGCCGATGTTGCTCAAGTACCCTTGTAGGACCACCCGAGCCCCTGCGTATCCGCTTGTAAATTGTTGTGGGTGGCTATAACTAATGTAGGTTGCCAAGGAGTAGTCAGTCAACGTTGGTTAAAGATGGCAGGATTTGAGAATTGATGATCTATATTTGAGCCATTGAGCACGGCATTGCTGGAGGACGCGCGAGTCCGAACTCTATGGGGCCCCGCGCTGTGTTCATTTCCTTCGGTTTGTCCATCAAGATTGGGATGATATGGGAATTAGGACTTTGCTGGACTCTCGACGCGACAAGTGTCTCGGCTCTGAAGTGACTCATTTTTGCGATCAGTCTCAAGTCGGTCCGTGCTATCAAAGGAAAAACGGGCGCTGGAGTGCTACGGTGTTAGTAGTTAAAGCGCATGATGGATGATCGACGTTAGTTATGGAGCGCAATTGTTTTTCTTTTTTCGCATCGACCATCAGTTGAACGGATCAAATGTCGTGAATAAGGGACTCGTTATATAAGGGAACAGCTCACATCGCTTAAATATCATTCTGTTCTGAGAACCGTGCTGTTCGAATTTTTTCTAGAATGTCACAGGTGCTTATGTTGTGTCACCTGCTGTCGCTCCATTCTCACTCATATATTCTCTTTGCTTCTAGATCCTCCTTGATGCGCGACACTGCTTCCCGTTCTGGCTTTTATTCCATTTCTCAGCCTTGTGGAGCTGATTTACCCTCATTTAGCGGGTTTCGGTTGGGATAAATGGTGCGACTACAATACAGAAACATCGACATGGGGATATTCATGAGCAACCAACCACTCTAACTTGGAATGGAAGTCGCAAAAGGCACAAGCGTAACTCAAACTCAGCGTTAATTCTCATAGTAGGGCCTCGCTGGTAATAATCCTCTGCAACTAGACAGAGTAATTTTCCACAGATGACCATATTAAGATTTCTTGGTCAGGCTAAGATGAGAGAGCTGTTGGGGTCTCCTCTTGTCACCATCAAGCTGGTGCATCAGAGAAGCGTCGCCCATGCCTAGATGCGTAGATAATCAGAGGTATCTAGCAAAGTGAGCAAAGGCTTACCACACTTCTAACCATATCCCCTGCATATACGAGAACGAAGAGGAATTCTGTATGCAACACAAAGTCTGGGTCTCTGAGTTGCACATGGTGTGACTTCTCAGTTTTATCCTAATAATAGGCAGGATCGTCCGGAACGAGAAACGTGGGGAAAAGACTGTCCGCTTTTGAGGAATTTTTGCCGGGGTAAGGTGGACTTCGGGCGCTTGGCCAAGATTCTCAACACGTTCCATTAATGGAAGGCTGGAGTTTTTTCGATTCGTTCTGCAATTTCGGAATTCAGCCAATGACTTGTTTCCCGGTCCACTTGAGTGCTTATATTATCGCCCATATACACGTCAATAGCGAGAACCCCAGTAACCGTCCTTGATTCGTGTTCTTGGGACTAGGAAGAAATTCTGAGGTATAAGATGGCTTGTTATTGACAGGCTTGTGGCGCGATTTGCTGCAATGAATCTTTGTTTCGAATAATAAACTATTGAGCCGAAAACACCAAGATCGACGTAACTTTGAAAACTTTCGAGAAAAGCTTTACAGCCGCGTGACACAGAACCTCGACTCTGCATATGTATGTGCATTCCAAGAAGGTTTGGACAGCGGTCCTATCCACACTTTTCGCGCTTATAATAGGTGCAGAAGCATCCAGTCGGGTAGCATTCTCCAAATTGATAGGAGGTTAATGGGGGTGGCCCTTTTTGGTATCAACAAGGAGCAAAAGGAACCATTCATCATGCATAGCGGCCACGCGTGAGCACGATATTGTGATGCTTCGGGGAAGCTAGGTTAGAGTGGATGATGAAAATGACCCTAAACTCGCATCACTCAGCGTGGTGTGAAGCACATTTACCAGAGAAATCGACGCCTTTTGGGCCGAAAGTCTTCTAGATTTCTTAGCCGCACAGTGAATAAATGTCTCATTATCCTTGCGAGCAACAATCGAATCTGATTTCAATCGTTCCAACAAGGTACGATCGGTCGGCGGGGTTGTTTTCCGTTAATGCCCTGAACTCTCAAGACTGGGAACTCAAGTTCGGGTTGCAGCGAGCTCTAAAATATTGCATGTTTCTACATTGTAGGAGCCGCGAGAACCGGGCTGCATGTTAAGCTTTGACCGATAAGTGATCCGCTCCAGAAGATTAGCACTTTGGAAATGAACCTCTCGCGTATGTTGACCTTGTGACCAAATGCGGTCTTTTGGGGAGAGCAATGCAACCAGCCTAGTGCACGCCGAAATAGGTTGAAGCATGGGGCTAACGGAAGAACCCAGTGGTGATTATCAGAGAAATAAGGTCTAGTATGTCATGAGTACATATGTATGTAGTGAGCACTTATCCATGAAATTTCAGGGGGTTGCTTCCACTCTGAAAGCTATGAATTGACAACTGCATCCCTGACGTGAATGGTATTCCCGCCTAAATTTTTTCTTTAAGTATTTTTTTTTAGGGCCGACCAACAGGAAGAGCTTTGGAGGTTCCCGCTGACGGTCCACAAAAATATCCGAGAAGGCTGGGCTAGAAGATAGTTAAATGGCGAAAAAAAGTTGGAAAATCAGTTTGATCAGCGACTATACTTAGGAAGTAAAGGTGAAGACGATGTTTCCGAATTTATAAATACGGGTACGGGTTTGGGGAGATGGTACCTGCAAGGGTTAGTTTCAAACATCCCTCTGCGGGTATTGGATAGACTGGACTTGTATGTACTGACATTGTTAGTGGCAACCCAACGTGAACCGTTGCCGCAGAAATGGAATTACTGCAACCCCATTATTACTTCCCCTTCCTGTTTGGCATTAAAGGCCCAGGCGGCAATGCTGGATACCTCTCTGGATATTGTGCTTGGCCCAGAGACATCTCAAACAGAGTGCGTCTCCGCACTCCTGGGAGTCTGATACGGTTGTTTCTGGGCAGAGATCATTGTGCTGGTCTGGTGACTTTCCCGGCTCCGGGCGGGTTAGGCAGATGTAGCAAGGCTCGACGCTGTCGTCTCTCTTGCGAAGTCAAAATGCTGGGGGGAAGAGAGGAAGATGTTGGGAGGATGGGGTTGGAGTACTTCTGCCCCTCCTTCCTGTTTCTTTCATGCAACAGGGGGGTTTATTAATAATCATGCTTTCTCAGACAGAAGAGCGTGTGGTAATTGGAGCTAAGCCTAATTGGGAGTACCCAAGGCACAATGCTGCGAAACCCTCCAATCAAAATGCACAAATAATTCGCTTAACGGGGAAACTAAACTCAATCGGGCGCAGTCCACTGGCCAATAGTAATGCGCACCGTTGGGGAAAGGGTGGGCACTAGGCTGATTTAGGTAAGGTGCCCAAACCACGCTAACCCTTCTTTGGGTTAGGCTGGAGAGTTTCCTGCAATCGTTACTTACAGCATCCTCAATAATTACACCAGGGTCAGAGGAGTGACCTAGTGTGTCTTACATTCTGCAATGTAATGGAATGTACCACGTCCGGCTCCAGGGCCTGGAAGGATACCGGAAAGGGCCTAGCGGGGTATTGAGAGTCCCTTGTTGACTTGATCTCACCCAATGCTTGTTGTTACTCGCTGTGGCTGCCGCTTCTTGCCCGATTCTCTCTCTCTCGCTGTCTCAGTCACTCAGTCACTCATATTCTCTCTCTCTCTTCTTCTTCTTCTTTTCTTGTCTCTCAACCTTTTTCTCTCTTCAGTCTTCAGGCACTCTTTTTATCCCTTCCCTTCCCTTCCCCCCACCACCCTTCCTTTCCCCTCTGCCACATCACCTTCTTACATTCCTTTTACTCCCACTTTCATTACTTTCATTTTCATTTTCATTTTTTTTTATTTTTATTTTCTCTCCCTTTTCTTTTGGAATATCTCCATCTGGATTGTCCGTTCACTCCTTTACGGCTTCCACTCCACACTCCTTCGAGAAATCAGTTAACGCCTTTTCCTTTCCTCGCTCTCCTCTCCTTTATCCTTTACCTGGCCCCGATTCACTCCGTGGCCTTTGAACGACCGTTCTCTCGAACGCGACTGCTCGACTCTCTGGTTGATACTCTTCCCTGTCGCTGCCTTGGTCCAGCGACTCCTGACTTTGCTTCTTCCTCGTCTTTTCTTCTGGACTCTTCCTCGTCCCACCCTGGTCCTGGGACATCTTCGACCTTGATTCATCTGGGAATATACCATCTTTCCAAACGTCGCTGGGTTTTGAACTGCGGTTGAAGTGTCGCAAGGCCTTCGTCATCCACAATCCCACCTGCTCCCGACGAATACATTCGTTTTACAACTCTTTTATCGGTATACCCGTCCATTCTCTTCAAAGAACCCAACATTCGAGCTTGATGCCTCGAGTTTCTACGACTTGACGATTCATCGCTTCTTGTCGACTGGCTCGCGACCAATACTTTCTCTTCTAGTGCCCTCACCGACTGACTAACCCCCAAACCCTTCCTTATCCTTTTCCCATCATATCTTCCCTCTCTTATATACTCCGCCAGCATGTCAATGTCGACGGAGCCTCAAAGCGCCTCTGCTCCTGTCGCCGTTCCAGTGCCCACCAACCAAAACTCTACACCTTCCGTCGGCCCCGTAATGGCTAATGCCTCGGCGAATCCAACTGCCCCGGTCCCCAATGCCGCTGCTCAGCAGCCGCAACGGACTTCACGTCGTCCTCCACGCAAAAGTACTTTGACCCAACAACAAAAAAACCATAAACGCCAGCGTGCCACACAAGACCAACTTGTTACCTTGGAAATGGAATTTAATAAGAATCCAACACCAACTGCTGCCGTACGTGAGAGAATTGCACAGGAAATCAATATGACAGAGCGCTCGGTCCAGATTTGGTTTCAAAATCGGTAGGTGTCTGGATGGACTTTGGAATATTCGATTTCGGGAAGTTCTCGGCTAACGTCCTACTTTTTCGTTGTGGTAGTCGAGCGAAGATCAAGCTGATCGCGAAGAGAGGAATCGAAACTGGCGAAGATTGTGATTCTGTCCCTGAATCAATGCGCCAATACTTGGCCCTCCATTGGGACCCTTCCAAATCCCGCAATTTGTTCAATCGGGGATATGGCTCCGGTGATCCAATGCTGAACACACCAACGTCATCCGGGAAAATAGGCATGTCAACGTTCTATAAATATACTCTCGTTAGCATCGATTTCTGCTAACTTGTAACATATAGTGATTTCCCACTTTTCTTGTCGCTCCTTAAGAATTGGAACTTGGAGGCGTGTTGGCCAGAATACCATGGACTTGGTCATTTTTTATTCGCCGGACAAGTCTTGCATGACTTACTATATTAATAATGACTCCGCAGGCTATAAGATCGAATACCCATTCTCTTATATCAAGAATATTGCCTTGGAACCGGCAGAACCTGGTCCAAATGGTGATTCTGCGCCTGCGAAATTTGGTGGAATCGTTATTGAATTAAATCGTCCTCCCAACTTTTACATGGATTCGTCCAATTCCGGCGGCTTCTATCAGTGTGGCGACTTCACAGAAGATCAGCAAGCCACCAAATCCCTCATTCACCATCTCGGAGGTGGCCACCCGAAGGTACTTAGTGTCCAATTGGCGAAACTAGTGTCATTGGAGTCCTTCCAAAATCGTCATATTCACTATGGCTATCCGGGCTTCGCGTCGGCGCCCGTTTCTCCCCACATTATTCACCGGCCAGCTTCTCAACCAAACCAACTCGCGCGTCGCCAGTCTGCAATCTACCAGGAGAATCAGTTTGGTATGAGTCTACATCCGCCGCGCGGCCACAAGCGCCAGCGCAGCAGATCCGTGCCCGTTCCAGTTGATTTCTCTGCGATGCAAACTCCAATGCCGTCTTTCCACGTTCAAAACCCGTCAACTCAGTTTCAACCTAATCCAAACATCTTTGCCCCCGTTCCGCAAACACATATCCCAGTGAACGGCGTTGCAGGTGCGTTGCAGGTTGACACCTCCGCGGGCTACAATATGGACTTCCACAATTATCCCATGTCTGCGACAACGGCTTCTCCCTCAGAATTTGCTAGTCCTTCTCTCTTTGCAACAACTGCCCCACCGGATCAGCCACAGCCATCCCATTTAGGCACACCATACAGCCTTCCGTTTCTCTCGCCTTCATCCATGGTAGATCATGGTAATGTCATGGCGCATTCGGTATCTCCCCTATCTCACGTTAATCAGGCAGAAACGACGATCGCAGATCAATCGCCACCTCTTACAACTACACAACGTAGCTCTCCAGCTGAGTTGTTTTCCGTTCCGAACGACCCTGCATCTTCCTTGCCCGATGACGGCCTTCTTCTGAGCGAAATGTATTCAAAACAGAATCTCAATGTTTCGATGCCCTCACCTCCCATGGATGATTCGACTTTCGCCTTGACATTACAGGGCCTTCACGATCAAGCATCTGACAGTAACGTTGATTTCCACGGAATGCTCTCCTTTGATACTGTGGATCCAATGTCACTTGGTGCTGCTGAGTCTTGAGCTTTGGACTGCAACTATTCAACAGAAAACGGTATCGTTCTTTAAACTGCTCTCTAATATATAATTGATCGGTTCTCCTATATGAATGGAATGTACACTGGTGTCGACCGTGGGACTTTCTAAGAATATACCTGGACGAGAAGGCACTGGAAATACGTGGCTCGCCCGATAGATTCTTGCAATCATTCACATTCTCTTATTCATGCGGCGTTTCTCTCAATGTCGTTCTATCCTACGCAGCAAAACTCTTTTGAATGCGAAAAATTGCCTGCAGGATTCCGCCTTGACCTTACTGGGGAATCTTTTCTGGTTCAATGATACGCGGAGCCCCACTCATGTTTAACCCTACGGCTGGGCCTGTAGACTCTACATTCTCAAATTCCGCTCAGTTTTTGAAACTCCTTTTTTCTTCGTCATTTTTCATAAATCTTCATCTTCTATTTTTTGCCATTTGTTTATTTGAAGCGCCTTTTTTTGGTTAGTCTTATTTTAGTTTATTTCGATTCTCCAGAATGGCCTTTTGTTATGATCTATTGACTATTTATTCTTCCTACCATTCCTGCTTTTGAGTGAGTATTTGGATGGGATAGGGGTTTGTGATTGTTGATTTGCTTCTTCATTTGCTTCTTTTTATATATCCATTTTTATTTTATTTCTTATCCACTCCAACATATTATGTCGGAAACATTAATTTTCTCCACGTTACTTTTTTTTTTCTTTTCTATACTACTCATGCCAACCATTAGTGTCCTTTTCTGTTTCATCGTTCGTTGCCTTTGGCAGCTGTCCAGTGCAGAGTTCCGTGCAGCTATTGATCGTGAAGGATGAGATGCTTTTTGCAGAAGCAAGCGATTGCTTTGTCGAGAAAGCAAAATTCATGATGCTGCTTTGCCTCGATCGGACGAAGAGCTGCCTGAGGACCGGACGTGATTGCTTGGATATTTACGAATGGAGATTTGTTTGGGAGAATGGAGACTTCTTTTTGATGACTGGGGATGAAATTGCTTCATAGTTTGTGCCTTTTTTTTTTTTTTTCTCTCTTCAACCATTCCTCATTATTTGTTCTCTGGAGCGGAATTGATCTTATGTATCTTATAGCGGGAACTATGTATACCTATCAATGAACATCTTATTCTTATGCCGATGAAATATAAATCCACTAACCTGGCGGCCTCTTCTTTGTTGGCCATTTTGAGTGTACATCGCCACAGATTTACAAAAGGCGATGATGCATTTCAAAGAGATCCAAGAGTTGTATTGCCGATTAATCGGAGCCCTCCCACCCCCCCGGCACGGAAGGCTTCACTCCTCTTCTCCTCAAGTACCGCTCCACCCTCGTCTCAATCTTGGCCAAGACGCCGCGATTATCCACACCTTGCTTCCCCATCTCTTCTCCGTCCGCACCCTCTGTGACCCCGTCGCGCACCCAAACACTCCAAGCACCCATTAAACTGGCCATCAAGACATCTGTTCCCAAACGATCGCCCACCACGGCAATTTCATCGGGTGAATCCACCACGCCGCGTGAAAGCAGGTATTTCAAAATAGCATGAAAGGAAAACGGCTTTTTAAGCGGTGTCTTGTGGTGGGTTAGGCCGCTCTCGTGTGGCGGGGAGCGGAAGACGGGGATGCGTAGGTCAGCGAGGGCGGACTCGAGGGAGTCTGCTTCGGCGGTGTAGATGGGGTTGTGGGGATTGCTACCGGATGTGTTGGAGACGATGAGGATGCCGTGTGGGTTTTGGGCGATGTTGAAGGGGGAGGATGGGTGGGTGCGAAGGGCGTGGAGCTTGGAGAGGTAGCGAGGGGGGATGGAGAGGGAGTTGGGTGGGGTGAAGGTGTTGTCTTTGTCGAGGATGAGGGCGCGGATGGTGGGCGGATTGCGTGGATGGGTTGCTGTCGACGAGGGAGGGAGGAGATGAGGGCCTAGAGTGTGAGGGAGGTCGAGGAGGGTTGGGATGGTGAGATTTGGAACGAGATGGGAAGGTTGGCGGAGGAGCGTGGAGAGGGAGAGGTTGAAGGCGGGGACGTTGGTGTTGAGAGGACGCATGGTTCGAAAGGAAGTAGTTCGGTTAGCGAGTGTAGAGTAGCATCTTTGTTTCCTTGTAGAATTGCAGCAATGGCTGGCAGAGAGAGTTGTTTTGGATGGGCTTTTCGTCTTTCTGACCTTACTATGTCGCTGTGGTGATTTATTTCTGGGATTCTCGCGCTGATGTGGTCCGTGCGGCAACCTTCAAGAGATACGCTGGCTGCGATTCATTCTTGTCTCTGGTTTCTTCGCTCGCTCTCCAGCGCAAACTCACGGTCTATTAGCTAGCTAGAACTTGGCAATTATCTTCCGCATCGCGTCCTTTTTGTCGTTTTCATCTTCTTCTTTATCTCGCAAATAGCCATCACTCGCGATGGGCAAATTAACCAGCACAATCGGCATCCCTATCAAGCTTCTTAATGAAGCACAGGTTAGTCCCCAGCCTCTACACCATCCTGCTGCTCTGCGCATTCTTCTCTTAGAAAGACTTCGTAGCAACTGTGAACAAATACGCAAATGCTAACCTGAATCCTCTTTGACTAGGGCCATGTCGTCACCCTCGAGATAACGTCTGGGCAAGTCTACAGAGGGAAGCTCCTCGAAGGTGCGCATATATCCTGCTACAGTCCTGGCAATTGCCCTTTTACTGTCGCTACTGTCCCCTAGATGGTTGCGATACGATACGATAGGTCATGATCAATAATACCGATGTCGCTAACGGTTTTATCCACGATTAGCTGAAGATAATATGAATGTCCAACTCAAAGACATCACGGTCACAGCGCGCGATGGACGTGTTTCGCATCTTGACCAGGTCTACATCCGTGGGAGCCACGTTAGATTTTTCATTGTGCCAGATATGCTGCGGTATGTCGTACTCTTCCGGCTTCTCTCGCTTGGTGGCGTGTTGTTCTTCGGGGTCTTTCTTTATTTCTTTTTTTTTATTTTTTTTGGGAGGGGGAGGAGGGGGGTTTCCTCTCTTTTGCTTGATGCTAATGCCGCTTATTTTTTTTTTTCAATCTAGAAATGCACCAATGTTCCGAACAAGAGGCCAGCGTGGAAGAGGTGTCGGTTTGGCTCGAGGCAGAGCCACTGTCAACAGAGCTCGTGGTCAACGACGAGGTTAGACTGGGTATGACGAAACGAGTTGCAGGAATACTGGAGGCAACATGCAGGATGGTCATGGTGCTGAAATATGCCCCGCGCCTTTTGAAGATATGTCGGTCGCAATGATTCAATGTTTGCTACCTGCTTTGAGGCTGGCTCGATGACTGCCGGTGATGCAAGCGGTGTGAATGGGCTAAATCTACGCAATCGAAGATGAATTTCTTTGTCATTTTTCATGAAATAATTACTTTCCTCTTCTGATGGTTTGGACTGGACGAAAAGAATGGTGTTTGCGGCGATGATATTCTCTCTCTGACTGCTGCACTCGAAGTGTAGCTCTTAATCGTAAATATCAATAGGATCGCCTTATTGAGCAACTCTCCAAGCAAAATGCAAATCAAAACATGGGGTTGAGAATTGCTTGTTGACTGAACCATCGCAAAAGCCAATAAGGGGTAAGAAGCACAGTGCCAACATGAGCAGCTGGTTCATTTTGTTTTATAATCTGGCACCAGAGCACAGCAAAGTTTTTAATCTAGACCAATATATAACCGCTTGAATTGCCGGCGTAACTCATTGCGGATTTCTAAGGGAGCTTTTACACTCTCCGTCCCGCACTCTCTTGGGCCCTCCACTCCGCTCCGCCCTGGCCTCAAACGCGCCTTCTACCAGCAATAATGTCGTCGTCAATCTCCCAATGTACAACACAAAGCCAGAAAGATGCTGCTCGGATTTCCAATGCTCAACGCCTGTTGATATTAACACCTCACAACCATTCCCACGCCTCCGTTCCGCCCTTCTTACACAGTTTGACCGGCAGTCCGGTTTCCCCGCCAGCTCTACCCAAGGATAATCCCCCGTCAAATGAAGCCAAAGGTGAAGGTAAGGGTGATTGGTTATGACCCGAAAATAAAACCCAAGATTACAAAGGAAAATGATTTAATTCCCTTCTAGAACCGGGAGATCCGTCCGTTACAACAACAACATTCGCCGGATATACCACCCACCCACCGCTACAGCTAAATACCAAATACTACGCCGCTGATATCCCGATATGGGTTGATGAGCTCCCAATATCAACAACCTCATCACCCTCCCTAGTATCCCCACCTTTGTCTCAAATAGGTCAAGAAGCTACCACACCATCAACTTGGTCAACCACCTTCCTTAGCCCGGCCGCCGCGGAAGTCCGTTCCGCCATAGGCGCGATACTCATCTTGCTCCAGAAACCAGCCGCCGTGAGTCCGGCGATTCCAAGTGGAGAAGCGACAGCAGAAAGGGAGCGAGTGCGCGAAGATATAACCGCGTTAAAAGCGGTCGTTAGGGCCGTGGCCGATGTGAAGAGGAAGATTGAGGAGGACCGAGGGGATAGCGGGGTGGGTGAAGTGCCCGGACTGGTGGTCTTGGTAGGCAGTGAGAATGAGGAACAGAAGAGGGGACTAGGAGGGAATTTTGAGGATGAAAGCTTGGGGGAGGTAGAGGAGTATGGAGTTCGGTGGTGGGATGAGGCGTTGGCGGAGATGGGGATATATGAATTTGAAGTAGTGGAGTGGGATCCAGCCGTGGAGGAGAGCAAGGTATACAAGAGGAGGAATGAGTTTGGAGGTATGTTCAGCTTTTCTTCCTGTGAACAGGCAGTCGCTTTGAGGACAATTGACTGATGGATGATATAGAGCTCGAGGGTATGCCGAGAATACGGGAGGTTCTTGAAGCGAACGAATGGAAGATGACTTCCAGCGGTGGGAGTGCCTTAGATCCCACATCGGGTTTGTTGGAAGACCTAGAGAATGAGAATTTGAATTTCGAAGTGGGAGAATTGGAGCGAGAAATGCTTGGTTTACACATGGCCATACAAGGTGGAGGGGATGGCGTAGAAGGTGAAGAGGGAGATTTTGATGAAGATGACCTTAAAGTTGAGCAATTGGAGGGCTTGATGATGAGAGTTCAAGCTATTAGAGGTCAGAATTCCCTTTCATTCCATCTTTTGACTCCTACAGGCGTAAGTTGACTAACGAGCACAAGATATGGGACTTGATCTCCCCGAGTCAGAAAGGAAGAAATTCGCAGCAAAAGCGATCAGAGATATCATGAAAGATCTATGACAATACGCAGATGCTGAATGAGAATATTATAGTGCATGTTATTTTTCTTCAACTTCACCTGCAAGCCCCCTGGATATTCATATCAAACACACAGCCGCCGTTCCGGTACCTTTTTAAAACCCCAGCCTGTCGAATATAACCTTGCAAACCCAACGGAAACCGCTATCTATTGTACAAGTTCTAACATTTAATTTTCCCTAAACTGTTATGAACCCCGTATCTATCCGTCGTCTCAATTGCTTTTCTTCGCAGCAGCAGCTTTCATGGCCTTCCGTCTCTGTGCCATCATATGCGTGTACAAGACATACGAGCCTAATCTCGGATTAGCAACCTAGTATTTTGCAAGTGGATTCGTCTTGGTTGTTTTTCCTCACCTGGAATATAAACAAGCAAAATTGCCTTGAATACCCACGGCAGCAGCGGATGCACCATCGGCGCAGGTTTCAAAGCAAGGTACATCAATGTGCACTCGCTCGAAATCCCAATCGGATAGAGTACAAAAAAGGTATTATATCTAACCAAACACAACAGAGTTAGCTCCAGCCCGCCTCACCCACAAAAGGAAAACCAAACACAAGGAGCCAACATTAGAGAGATTTTTTAAAGAAAAAAGGAAGAGCAAAAACTAACCTTGCCCAACTAATCCACCCCGGCACCTCATTTCCAGAAATCTGCAACATAAAATACCCATATCTAATACATTCTGTTATGCCCCAAGCTGCCAAACATCCCATAAACCCCCAATCCCCAAGTCTTCCACCGTTTCCTCTCCCACCTCCCAGAATCCCCATTTCCCTCCCAGCCCTCTCCTCCGCGAACATCCACATCACCCCCCATACCACCACAATCCGACTACTAACCTGCATCACCGTCGTTGTCACCGGTGCCCGGACGATTCTCAATAGCGAATGCAGAATCTCCAGCAGCGCAAGCGACTGTGTGATTTTGAGCATGGGAAAGAGCGCATTGTAGATGGCGGATACATGGCCAGTGGGGAAGAGGAGAGCGAAGAGTAGGAGAAGGCGGAAAGTGATGATGCTCCAGAGGGTGAAGGAGGCGGTGTTGTAGAGGAGGAGATACGCGCGGGTGGTATTGGAAACGGTCTTTCTGGGAACCGACGAAGCAGGCGGTTTAGCGGACATTGTACGCGGGGGCGAAGGCAGTGTATAATCTTCAACCTCTTTGTGTCTCCTTTGCTTGTAGGCTTGAAGATGAGGATTAGGAAAAGCTGATTCTGTGTGTCCAGTGAATAGTATTCTTTTGAGATGCTCGTTGCTAGAGGATGAGCTCCGGTTCACGTGACAGAGCCCATTTCCCCTGGCGACGTCATTTGACGGATGGATTTTTCAGGAGACGAACATCTTAACAGTAGGACTTTGAAGCACGTTTGCTGAGAGGAAACATGTCAATGAATGACTATAGAAACCTATGGATACAAAACATATAATATTACATTCTGAGCAAGTCCAGTATGATTCATGATTACCTCCGCTCCTCGACATCATCCCGCACTAACCTCAAATTTGATTAAGAGGACTTCCCACCATAAGCACGAACTTGGTATCATTGACAAATAGCACTAAAAGAAGAACAAGGCGAATGTTTGCAAAAGAGGGTATATCAATTTAGTCCAACTTTGTTCATGACAAACCGGAAACAAGGCGGTTAATTCCCGGGCCTTCTTTTCCCCCCCAAACCTAGCCATCTTCGTCCTAAATCGGGGCTCTAGTACCGGGGATAGTGCGAGGACCATTTGGCATCGTTGCGCCACCTAATCCTTGTGCGCCTTCGGCACGCCCACCTCGAGCGGCCTCGTCGATCAATGCACTACCAGGGACAGAGGGAACAGCCTGGGTAGCGGGCTGTGCTGGATAGGAAACTGGAGCGGGTGGATAGGTAGTCGGAGGCTGCGTGGCGAAACCGACAGGTTCTCCCCGATCACGCCGTTCGGCCCCCGGAATCTTAGGAGCAGCAGCAGCACGTTCTGCTTCTTCTTGTTCACGGCTCTTAACAACGATTTGATGAGGCTTCCGAGTGATCGGGTCAAGTCTTGGTAAAGTAGTGCTCTCTGACGCGCTGCCGATTCCGAAGACAGGCGACTCCCATCGCTCACCCTTCGCAGCAAGCTCTTTGTATTCGGTGGCCTTGGTGGAGATGCCGCCAGGCAGCTTAATTCCCTGGAAGATAGAATCGTGCTGAGTAAGAGCCATATTGACCTTGGTATCACGTTTTGCTGTGGCCTCCGCCTTCTTCTGGGCCTGTTCTTTTCTCTCTTCCATTTTCTTCCTCGTTGCTGCAAGGTAATGTGCGTACATGCTTCGCTTATCTTCAGGGTCACTCTTGGCCACCTCCCGTGTACGATGCGCCTCAGTATAAATCTCATATGCGAAAGCATCCCCTTTAGTGAAAGAATCGCGAATTTGCTTTTCTACCGCCTTCTGGATGGCAGGACGCATAATCTTAAACAACAGTGGCCTAAACATCGTAAAGAGGAATTTATGTTTAGACTTCTTTAGCTTCACGTCGAGATTTTTGATAGTGACATCAACGATCTCGGGTTTAATGAAATGCTGCCTATCCTCTGTCTGGGATGTCGAACCGACAATTCTGAAGCTGAAGCCTTCGCCGCCCAGGAAAATGTCCATGATACCAGAATCCGAAAGTTTTGGGAATCCCTTCTTCTTCCGAATGTAGTAACTCACGTCTGCAGCTACGCATCAGTACAGGCAATTCAAAGGGGAAGGTATAGTAGAACACACCCTTCAGATCGGTTTGAACTCCGGTGGCAGAGATCATCACCTTATTATCATGCTTGTTGCTAATCTTCTTGCGCCCCCAACGCCAGTAATTATCACTACCAAATTCAATCACATTTGGCATCAGATTGTCGGTCTCGACGGCTAGATTCTCCACGACCTACAAGTTGGATTAGAGAAAAAAGAAACCCTCGACGGCAAAAGGCTCGGCTCATCTACTTACCATATCAACCATCGGGTCAGACACTTCAATGCGTGGAATAGGGATATAATGAAGATTCTCAAAGAACCCAGGCATCACAACATTAATAAAGTCTCTTAAGAGATGCCTCTTAAAGACAACTCTCCCTTCCGAATCAGTACCAAGATTTACCCAGAGAAGCTGTAAGGACCGAGCAAATTGCCTATTAAGGGGATCCATATCAAATTGTTCACCCATAAATTTGATCTCGCCTACGAGACGATTGGTATCCCCCCGGTAACGATCCCGGAAGAGGTATTGGCCTTCGTCATACAACCTCCTCCATTCTTCGTTTGATTCGTCCTGTAAAACGAATCCTTGCTCCTGCAGACAGCGACTAATTGGGCACTTAGTGATGCGTTTTAGTGAATCTCCCACTTTGAACAACTTACCGAGTAAAGGAATTGACTGCCTGAAACCACTCTCTCAGACGAGGGTCTTTGTCGGCATCCCGATAAATTTTATTAACAGCGTCAAACAAGTCATCGAGGGATGTGCAGTTTGCGAAGCGTTCAATCAACGTCTGCCCAAATGCCAAAAGGTTAGGCCAAAAATAAAAATAAAAATGAATGACATAGTGTCCTCTGTAGCATACCCTAAGTTTTGTTTCCAGTTTCTTAATATCAGACTCTTCCCTTGCACCTTTCATGGTTCCTGCGCCTTGCTTGGACAAATTCTTGGTGTGTCCAGTATACGTTTCCGCTACTGACAATAGGGTCTCAATCGCTTGTTGGTCTATTTGCACATTCTCTGTTAGCGAGCTTGTTTTCGAAAGCTATAAGACAACATACAATCCGAATGCCCTTGAATTTCCACGATCATTTTCTTCACGCGCCATATGGTTTGCTCTCGGCGTTCTTTTGGCATTTTTGAAGCAAGGAACTCTTTTGTCCGTTCAGTGACCTCACGTGTGCGAGTTTTGGCTTCTTCAGCGGCTTCGCCATCGACGGTTCCGCTAGGTTCAGCAGTTCCTGGGGTCCCGTTTTGGGCCCCTTCTTTTCCCTTTTGAGTCTTTGATTTCATCCGGGATCGCAAAGCATCCTTGGACATATCAGGCTTCTCATGCCACACATTCTCCGGGGCTGGCTGATCAATCTGAGCGAGTTTATCCTCAGAGGGTCTCATTACGTTTGTGGCTTTTTGGGCGGAGTCACTGGCTATATCACGGAGGAGAAGAGTTGCATCATTAACTGAAAATGACGTTAGTTTACTCTCGTGAACCATTCCGTTAGATACTGACGGAGTTTTCTAAATTCGCCATTCGTGACTAGGAGAGTGCCCAGGGTTTTCAAACCATCAGCAACTTGTTGGCCGTGTTGCTTGGCACCCTCCCTGTCTACTGGCTTCTCTGGTGTTCCTATCTGGGGCGGTTGGAAATGTTCGGCATCCCAGATAAACTCTTGCAAAAGATTCCCTTGATTTTTCACCAGTACAAGATTCTTAGCATTCGTAATTACATTGCGGATATCTTGTACAATTGAACGGCCGTCATCTGACAGCCTGTTTGACGGTGTTGCCAAAGGCTTAGACTCGAGAACACTGTTTAGGGCAACATCAATTTGCTTATTCTGGGTCTACCTGTCAATCAGTTGCTCTCAAAAGGGGCATTTTCATTTCCCACTTACCGAAGGCACTTTGCCTTGCTTGAAAGCAGAATATATACCGTAAACTTGTAGCTTGCGGTTAATGTCCTGCCGTAACTATTAGCGTACAACTAGAAGGGCTTGAGATGGGGGAAAATCTCACTCTCTCCCTGAACTCCGGGTTCAATGGCTTATTAACAATATTAGTTTTCGTCATTATAGATTCTCCGAGCACGAAAGAATAAATCAACAAAGGTGATTAGAATAAATATTATTTCAGTAGCAAAGTAGTCTGTTCTGTGGTTATTTGATGAGGGCTAATCCAATAGAATTGGATTTGGGTATATATGCGATAAGCAATTGATGGTCAAAAGGGATGGAGAGGCTCGAGGGCTAAGGGAGGATTGAATGCTAGGAGAGGGTATCTTGATAAGAGAAACGAAAAGGTGTGAAGAACAGCACGGCTGATTGATGACTATAAAAATCCCCGGAAACGTAGGAAGCATTTGACGTCATTGAGTTGGCTCTACGTTTTTGGGAAAAAACAATTTAGCAAAAAATCTGATAGCAAGGAATTGAAATCATCCATTAGAACTGGTAGTGCATGGTGCGTAGCAGGTATCCAAGTGTAATACTAGGATCAAGAGTAACCCAGTTCTCCCATCGTTCTCGGGCCTAGCAAAGTCTGTGTGTCAACCATAGGGCGATCATGCGATTGCGCCGACTTTAACTCGTAGTTTAGTCGTTGGTTTGCAAGTAGGATTGCCCGTAGCTCAACGGCACATGGAAAGTCAAGGTTGGATGTTGAGAAGCTGAGGAGTTGTCAGCTACGTCATGATGAGCCCGAGGATCAGGGAAAGTCAATTAGAGAACTTACCTCGACGTGAGAGGGCATGCGGTGAGCCAAGTAAGCGCTTTGTTGATGTCATGGCTTGGATCCAAGGCCTCTTTGCCCTTTCACAGTCTTGGTGGTCTTCTGGGATGAAAATCGTCTTCAATGGCTTCGTAACGCTACATGTTCTCCTGGTGCTGGGAGGTCTTCAGCCACCAATGACTTACGTAATCAACCACCCAACGCCTATGAATTCGAATCTCAACCTTCCACGTTCTTGGAATTAACAACAAAATGGTCAGCAAACAAGCTATTGAGCTTGCAATTGAAGATTTGAAATCTCAAAAAAGCTCCAAATAATAGACCTACCACAAAGAAAATGGAATTCATGAATCTACATTGGTATGGCAGTTCAAAGGTGTTCAGATGCCATGAAGTGATGCGGCGTCTCTATACCATTGCCATTTAATGAATTCCCAAGAAAAGACCCTGATTATCTACATAAATAATCTCACAACCAAAGATTTTTCCTTTACATCTCAAGATGGAGCATCTAAGTGCCAAGTATAACACTGAGCTGTAGGTGGAGTGGCAGCTTGTCAAAAGTAAGTTCACAGACCTCATCCCGAGTTCAAAGTGAAGTAAAGGTGAATCGTTGTTGCCGTTGATATTGGCTGCCTCTTTTGCTCTTCGGCCTACATTCACACTCACTTTTCCCAAAACTTTCTCTTCCATCCTCTGTCGTCCTACAATCCTTGTGGTTGTAGTGCTTGTATGCTGCAGTGTTGGAAATCTCTCATTACCTTCCACCTTACAAGATGTATCCCACTCCTCCGCAATCAGCTAGAAGCAGGCGTCAACAAAACTCATCAGGCGAGGACGTTGTCGGCTCAAATGAATCACGGATCGACTCCCGCGACAGATTCCGAATGGGTGGCCCAGGCCAGCTCCCCGCATAGCCGGTTTGCATGCATGCAGCCTGCGAGTCAACTTTCAGCGCAGCTTTTGGAGGACTTGATTTCACTTGCAACTTCCATTCTCACTAGACATCACCTTGCATATGAGCAGGTTGGTGTCTGCCAGCGTTTCTCAACCGCGAACTCACCTTCAATCGTCGATAATACTCTTTACATCCGCTTAATTCCCTCCAGTACCAATGCATCATGGGTCCCAACTCTACACGATATACTTACAGGAACTCAAAGATTGGGCTTCCAAGGCAGAGTTGAGATAATTGACCGAAGAGCAGTGGGCGGCCTTCGCTCGTTTTCCCCAACTGTCACGGTGCCTGTTCAACAAGAATGGCCAAGTATTCAAGATAAAATCATGAACAGTCTATCTTCTTTCAAGATTGACTGGAATCTAGTTTCCTTGGCCAACCGTGGCTACTGGGAAGATGTTGCTATCGGCACAGTACTGATAAAAACCAACAACCTGCCACCATATCCCGTGATGCTCTCAGTTAAGGCGATGATTGAACAGGACCTTGATGGCTACGGGCTTTCGGTCGAAATTGCAGAGGCCAGTATGCTGTGGGGGCCATTTGCCTCGACAACAGCAACAGTCCCTGTGTCCACCCTCGTCTGGCCATTTACCCAGACATACAACTCAATGGGGATGAGTGTGGGCCGGAAGGATGCCACCTTAACAGGTACGCTCAGTGGTTATGTTAAGGGCAAAGATACCACTACTGGGAAAGAGAGTGTGTTTGGCATTACTTGTTACCACATTTTCAGACTGAGACTTGATGGAACTATCGATCCGGGTAAGTCCTGGTACCGCCTGCAAATAGATTTCTCACTCATTAATGAGAACTCCTTTACCGCCACAAAACTTGAGAAGACTAGCTGCACGAGCTGTAGTATAGTAGTTCAGTCACCATCATATCCCGATATTGAAGCTGCAAAACACCACGTAACGGCCTGCCTTTTGCCCCCTCCCAACAAATCTTCTCTCTGAATAACCTACTCGAAACAGCATCTGAGCACAAGGCTGCCAAGTTGCAGGAGATTGCCGCCTTCAATCCTGATATTGGAACAGTCACTGCTACATCTGGCTGTCGAAATATTGGTTCAAATCTCGATGTCTCTACTATCCTCCAAGACTGGGCCGCCATTCTCATCACTAATTCTCGGTTGTGTGCAAACTATATCGGTGATATATCATTGCCTGGTTCAGCATAGCAACCTCAGAGCCGTAGTGTCCAGACAATAGTTGACCTTCCCACTGTGAACAGTTTCGTGGTTAAGCGAGGCTGTTCAACGGGTATCACTGCTGGAAATCTTGGTGCTCTTTGTCCTGCTAGCTTACGGATGGCCGCTGTCCCGGCAGGCTTGCATCGCAAAGCCTGGGTTGTGTATCCAACAATGGGTCAGGCATTTGCGCAACCCGGAGACTCTGGAGCATGATTCTCACGAGCACTGGTGAAGTGACGGCGCTGCTTATCGGTGGTGATGCAGCTGATGGATCATGTCCTTGTTGTTCCGCTCAACAATGTGCTTGCGGACATTGAGGATATGTCGAATCTTTCACCTGGAGCCTTGAAGCTCGGTTAATTTATGGAGTGTGAACTGGATCTAGGATGGTTTACCTCCAGCTTTATTAATTTGCTACCTCGCCTGATGTACCACTTCCCAATTGTCTCCTCTTCTATGAATTTAGCAATGGTTTGTATTACTCTATACCCCTTCAAGTTATTTTTAGAGCAGATAATATAATCAATCACCTAACACTTTTTATGGGAAGACTGAGGATAGTTAGAAGGTACGGTGCTTCAACCTCTACGTATAGTATTGTGGTTCTGAGCAACTTTCTGAACAGAAAGTCTCAAAGGTTAGGTGATGCATAGTTTTAAGTATAAGGCAATGTTGTACTAGACAGGTGCGCTTATAGCGTGCCCAAAAAACTTGTGTCTCTGCTCTACTTGCAGGATACCGCAACTCTGCGCTCTTAATTTTCCTCTTTTGCAGCCGAAAGAGTGAGGTAACGGTTCAGCAGGGCCGTTTTGGATACGCGAGCATCATCAAGTGTGGACGATAGATTAGATTCAATCCCATCACCCTTACTTTCGCCCATGCATCGCAAAGCGTCGATACTGGTGGTAGGATCCATACTGACCGAGTGACAATGATATCCTGCTAGGATGAAAAGCTCATTGCTGATCTTTCAAGAGTATGAACTTGTAATAATAACCATATATGAACCACATGCTGGGCGCAGAGGGGCTAAAACATGATATAGCGGGTATTCGAGGACGTTGAACTCATTTATTGTGATTCCTTTTTTGTTTTTGGGAGCCGCCAGAAACGGCGGATGAGATGTAGTTATCACGTGATATCGCGATTTCTAGGGACGACGTGTTAACGCGGGGTAGAGGCAAAGCAGCGTGCTTTTACTTTTCCATCACAAAAATAAGCATCGAGTTTTGATAACGGACTTCTTCTTGTTTTCCTTTTTTTACAACCTATACGCTCATATAGTGAAGCTATTAGGTGTTCTCATACTGACCACCCAGCTGCGGGAAAATCATCATCCACAATGGGCCCCAAAAGGCAGATCCGCTTGAACTTCACCCCACGTCCTTCCACTTCTCCCAAGGCTGAACATAGCTCCGCTCGAGCCACTGATCATTTTGCCAATGGTTTTTATGTACTGCCTTCGAGCTCGCCGCTCGCCTCTAAAGTCCCTATAAAGCGTGAATCGCCTGCAAGCAGCCCGATTCCCGCGCGCACAATCAAAAATGAACCATCATCCGATGAAGACGAGGAGGATGAAGACCCAATTCGCAATCCTAACTCAATCTTTCGTCGCCAGAATATAGTGAAAAAGGAATTACTCTCTGATGAGGGGGAAAGATTGATTCCAACCCGCCACTCAATACTCCATCGTCGTCAAAAAATTGAGAAAAGATTGATTAGCGATTTGAGCGACGATAGCACAAACCAGCCAGAGTCTGGTTCGGAAGATATCGTTGGCCCCTCCCCCACAAAACGCAGGAGGCGCGATGAAGAAATGAGGACTCCCAGGCGGTCGCGTGGCCATTCGGATCAAGAGATGCGGGATTTAGAGGAAGACCTAGAAGATCTTCGCGATACTGGTAAACCGCTAGCCGTGTTTTGACGTTAGCAAGTAGTTGTATCTTACTGACCTACATTGTATCATAGCTATCACGAGGCGCAGAACAAGAGGGAATGTAGCTCACTCAGCCACAAAACTCAAACGAAGAGAGCAGCTAGAAGCACTACGTCGCCGCCGCGCGGGTGAAAAGTTAGCCTCGCCTTCGGTTAAGTCGGAGAGTTCAGAGGAAAATCAAGAGGAGCAGGGAGACCATGAAGAAGCAATCTCCTCCGACGAATTGTCAGACGAGGACATACCAGTGGACAGTGATGATGAATCTGCCGTCCCAGTAGATCTCGACAAATATGAGGATGATTTTGTATTGGAAGATGACGACGCCGAAATTGGCGTTCCAGCCCACATTGTTGATATGCCATTCGAGTTCTCCCGCCACCGGTACAAGAGACTCAAAGATCACTTTAAAGATGTTGTCGAATGGATGGTACATAATAGATTAAACCCGGCATTTCCTCGCGAAGATGAAGTGTATAAAGCTGCATTCAGCAAGGTCAATGACGAGGTTACTGGCGTAGCAGGGTCACAATTAGTGTCTACAATCTGGACTTCAGGTTTCAGACGAGCTCTAGAGGCAAGACCAGGGATTGAAGTCACCGACAGCCCAAACTTGCTGCAAAATTCGTGCGATGCATGCAATCGATCGAAGCATCCAGCCAAATATGATATTCGTTTCACCGGGAAGCCGTACCATGTAGAAACCCTTGAACCGGTATACGACGATGAGGACAGTATCACCAGTGGCGATATAGAAGATAATGGAGATGAAGAAGGAAATGGCCTACTGGATGCAAACAACATCGACTGCAACGGTCGACGGATTCCCGATGTGAACACTCATTTTTACGTCGGGAGATTCTGCAAAGCGAAAGCTACTATGGCGCACACACTTATCCATTGGCGGTTCCATCTCAATGAGTGGGTAATCGATTATCTACATCGCAAAGGGGTCTCTGCAAATGACAAAATCTTGGAGCGGGAACACTGGAGCGTGAAGAGGCGCACGCGATACGCAAATGAAGTGGTAGATGAGATGAAGGAGAGGGAAATTCATCGTTTGTGGAAGGATTTTAATCTAAATTTGAAGACGGCGAGGGAACATGGAGTCGTGAGTTTCATAAAAAAAAATTCCTTTGTAGAACTTGCCATGCGCTGATGGGTGAATTTTTTAGGAGCGACGCTGGTAGAATTAACATATTACTTGAGATCTGGTTAATATCCTTTTTGAGATAACCCCCTTACCTTCTTTGGTTGACTATTTGAACATTTTAAAGGAGCAAATATCAGGCAGGCTACCAAATTCAGCTCTGTGCAGGACATGAATTAAACCAAATTGCCATTGAGTATATACACGTACAGCAAACCTCAGTTGGAACATAATAGTATTAAGAAGAAGATCCCAAATTCGTAAAACTACAGATTTTTTCGAAGGATAAGAAAAGAGAGTAAGAGGTATAACGTGTCATGACAGGAGTCGGGCTGAACCAAGGCAGCAGGTAATCCAAGTGTTATAGATATTGCCGGAGCCCAACTCCGCTTGGTCAAGCCTCCCAGAATTCAGTGCCGTCGTAAAGACGCCGACGAGGTAAATTTCCAGCAATGGCTCCGCTGTATTTGCGATGTGTAAACTGTCGAATAAAACCATCCTTGGAGATACCAACAAATGGAAACTCGAACGGCATGTATATGCATGTACATAGAGCCGGACACTATTGCTCGTAACTTGCCATTTGGCCAATCGCTATTGTCCGGTTATTCCAAGCAAATTAATCCTTCGATTACAGTGCCGGTTGTGCGCTCTGTTGGCCCTGTGTCAACGAGCTCGTGGCACCGGGTGTCAACATCTGTAGTCACCCACGTTAGCTAAGTTCCTGATTTAAGTTCACTCCAGGTATTTAAATTTTAATAACGCACCTCGTTAGCACCCTTTATCATGCCCTGTTCCCTCTCCATCTGCACATATTGCTGCTCCTCGGCCAACGCCAAAGCCCAAGGCACACCGAGCAAGAAAGCGCTAGTGCTCACAACCCACAACGTTTTCCCACCAAATGACAGGGTAGATTTTGTGAACGAAGCGATAGATGAGACGGCATTGATGACCTTGCGGCGGGACGATGGGGAAATCATATCTTGGAGGGCGGCGATGCGTTCATAGAGAGTTTCTTCTTCAAGATGGGCATAAGAGTCCGTTGAGATTTCGGATTCTAGAAGGCGCATAGTTAAGCAATTGAATTATGACTTGGGGATAGTGAAATAAGTACCGGTATCTGTGTAGTCGTCGTCCTCATCATCGCTCAGTAGTAGGGCATCGTTCTTAGTTGCAGCTGGCTTCTCCTTGAAGTGCTCGTCCTCGACCTCGGTGAGCTTGACCATTGTGAAAGGATAGGGGATATGTAACAGTGCACAGGTATGATTGATTAAACAGTCCCGGATGAGAAGAAAAATAACAGGACAGAAGAGTGGGAGACAGATGGACAGACAGACAGACAGCTGCGATGCTTCTCTTGTCTGCGGCTCGAAATGCAAATCCAACTTTTTCGACTCGCTGCTTTAATATCTGCTGAGTCAATATTTAGTAATATTTACCTACTTAAAGCGGCATTATACCTTTCTTTATTTGGCCTCATCTCGTTCGTTCGTCTTTCAAATGGCGTCAAATCGAAGAGCAACCTGGCCTGAGACCAGAGATCTTCTGATGTAGCGAGTCAAGCGAGTGCATTTGAGGCTCACCTCGATTTCTCCTTCATCGCGCCCTACAAGTTTCAAAGAAAAAGTTTCTGCCCGCGCATCCCACCCTCGCCCAGTCTCGACCAGCCATTTGACTTTGGAAACAACCTTCTTTTATCCAAGCAATAAAGCCAGACTTTTCTACCGACCATGAATAGGATCCTGCAACAAAATGCTCTGACCTCCTCGTTGCATGTTTCTACAAGTTCGCTCCCAGCCCGAAAGCCCTGTTGCTGACCATACCCCTACACGAAATCTCTCTACTTTGCACCACTATACATAAAACATCCCTTGCAAAGTGCATCCCTCCTGCAGCGGCTGCGTCCGTTCAGTCCGTATCTGCAGCAGACAGACATATTAAGGAACAAAGAAGCATAATCATCACCGCCAAAATGTGCATGCAGCGCCGGTCGTTATGCAACCGTCCATGACTGGATCTGAAAAGCGCAAACAGAGAGAGTAACTATCTTTACGGGTAGGTTCCTGCGAATTGAATTCGACGCAATACAACCTTAACTTATCCTTAAAACCCTCAATTTGCAAGCACCAAACGCAACTCAAGCACACTTCCTCTCCTCTTACCTCAGTGTGTCAAATTTACGTTGCGAAACGAATCTCGGCAAATATGGCAGAAGATTATGTTCCTGATATTCCTATTCCTCCTCCCAAGAATCGCGGCTATCTTGAGCCCTTCGTCATTCCTCCACGCCACCAACACACGCATACCGTAATTCTCCTCCATGGCCGTGGCGGCAATGGCCGCGATTTTGGTGTCGAGCTAATCACCACCAAGTTGCTCTCCTGCGACACCCTTCCGCAGCGTTTTCCCACTACAAAATGGATTTTTCCCACCGCCAAGCTTCGCCGCTCCACGCAATTCAAGCGCATTCCCATCGCGCAGTGGTTTGACCTTACGAATCTGGGCACAGAAAACGAACGGAGGGATATCCAACATGAAGGACTGAGGGAGAGCTCACAGTTCGTGCACCGACTTATCGAAGAGGAGGCTGCACTGGTTGGTATTAGGAACGTCGTTGTCGGCGGATTAAGTCAAGGTGCAGCCCAGGCATTACATATACTAATGAGCTACGATGACGGTGGGAAAGGGGGATTGGGAGGATACGTCGGAATGAGCGGATGGTTGCCGTTCCAGAAGGAAATGGCGGAACTCGCCGACGAGCAATCTAGTGGTGGCCAGTTGGATGATCCGTTTGAGAGAGATGGGGATGAGTCGAGGCAGCAAGAGCTTTCTGATGATAGGCATCTTGCCCTTGGTGCGCAGGCGGTGAATTTCTCTCGTCAGTGTGTGCTTGATATCGACCCGCTCCCGCTGCGGGATACACCGCCGAGTTGCCTCTCGACACCTATTTGGCTTGCGCATGGAGCGTTGGACGAGAAAGTGCGTCCGCGCCTGGGCGAATTGGCTGCGCAGACGATGGAGAGGCTTGGTTGGGATGTTACGTGGATGTTATATGATGATTTGGAGCACTGGTTCGCGCCGTACGAGCTGGATGACTTGGCGATATTCTTGACTACGAGGGCGGGAGTGCCGGAGGCAGATTAGCCAGAGGGAGACTCCTTGATTGGGGTAGAAGAGTTTCCAAAGGATAAAAAGTTTAGTGTAGGCATGGATTATCATGCGATATGGCGCATTTGGCAACTTTTGTTTGTATGGATTCCTGGCATTTTGTGTTATCCAATCTAACAATGTCCTTGTATGACTTGAATGATATACATTTGCATGAATCATTTGTTGATGCATTGAATTGTGTCGAGAAGGGGGGTATTGCTGTGTTCATAATTCAAACTTGGTGCATAGTATATCAATTTGATTATCCTAACCAGGCTCTCCTGACTTTATATATTGGTTCCTCTAAATCTGTTCCATCACATAGAAGGGAAAGGTTATAACGCCATAGCAAGTATTTCCTCCCCTTGCGAAGATGAGAAAAAGTATTGTACATATATCAACAATCACTCCTACACATACAACATCGCAATCTCCTTTCTATCACATCTAACCCAGAATTCCAAACAAGAAAATCGCAAGGAAATGTTTTAACCAGCGACTCAAAACATTTCACAACTTTCCCAAATGCCATCTCGAAATCCGTTGTTGAATCTCCTCCCACGCCAACGGATTCAACCTCTGTCGTTCCATCTCTCCTTCCTGCAACACCACCGTCGGCACCCCCGTCCCCACCCCCTTATTCTGCACATTTCCAAAAAACACGTCCTTCGCCACGCGTCGCAGGTCCGCCATCGTCACGGCCTCGATCTGCCGACACATCTTCATCACTCCAATCTTACGCCCATGCACCTGCACCTGTCTGCCCAGGTCCTCAAGCTCAACCATGCGCGACTCAAGGTTCATCAACAGCGAAGAACGCAGTTGATTTTTGGCGCGATTGACCTCCGCCGGC
Organism: Amauroascus verrucosus; assembly: GCA_001430935.1. Taxonomy (NCBI): domain Eukaryota; kingdom Fungi; phylum Ascomycota; class Eurotiomycetes; order Onygenales; family Onygenaceae; genus Amauroascus; species Amauroascus verrucosus. Next base: position 68,377 of record LJPJ01000106.1, read on the forward strand.
TGGAGGGAGGAATAGCCTGATTCGAGAGTGAGAGCTTGGAGTTCTCGGCATATTACTTCGAGCATGTTAGTTATTTGGACGGGGCTGCAGGAGGCGGCGATGCCGAAGAGGCCGCTATCTGTGTAGCTGAGGTTGAATGCCATGCAGCTTTCGACCCAACCGTGTTGGTTGAGGACGTTGGTGTAAAGTCGTGAGTACATGCCTTTGCCTGGGCCGCCGGCGGAGAAGGAGCCGCCGCCTCCGAGGAGGGTTTGGAGAGTGGCGAGCGCGTAGATGTCTGGGGAGGAAATGGGGAGGGATTCGAAGGCTACATGGATGTGGCTGAGGCGGGGGAGGGCGGGATTAGCGGGTGGAGGAATGGGAGGGAGAGAGAGGAAGCCGCCGGTGTAGTGGGAGGCTTGGTTGAGGTCAATAGCGTCGGATTTCAAGAGGCTTGGGGAGAGTGGGGAGACGGAGGCGCGTGTTGAGGCAGAGGTGGAGAGGGATTTAAAGAAGGGCAACTTGGAGAACATTCCCGATGAGGATGTAGAAGAAGTAGAAGGTGTGCTTGGTGTTGTCTCAGCGGGTGTCGTAGAGGTAGGAGAGAATGCCGGAAAAGTAGGAACCTTCTCATCTCCACCATGACTACTCTTCAGCTTCGTCTCGCTGCCCACACCTTGCAACGCTGGCTGAGAAGCTCCTTTCCTCTTCATATCCCCAAAATACATCTCCGTCAATCTCACCGCCTCCGCATGCGGCACTCCTGCAAACGCAACAACCACCCTCTCCGGCCCAAAAAACGCATCTCTATACTTCTGCACCGTAGCCCGATCAATCTGATCTAGTCTCTCCTTAGGACACAGTAACGGATTCCCCAGCGTATTATCCTTGTATGCCGCCATATTCACCAACTCAGGCAGTATTATCTCCGGCTTCGCCCACAGCTCTCTAATCTCATAATCCGCCACGGCAAGCTGCATCCGCACCTCTTCGTCCGTGATCAACGGCTCTCGAATCGTCTCTGCCAGCAGGCCCAGCGTAGTTGGCACCGCTGAATTGAAGCTGGCAGACTGATACATGAGCGACTCCCGGGATGATGCGCACTGGATGTTACCCCCAAGCGACTCTAGGGCTTCAAGCATCTGGTCCCCAGAGCGCTTGTTTGTGGATTTGAATGCGAGTCGGTCGATAATGTGGCTTACGCCGCGGAGGGTTTCGTTTTCGTACCGCGAGCCTGCGTCAATGTACACTCCGACGCCGGCGAAGGGGCCGGGGAGCGATTCGGTGGCCACCCGGAGGCCATTGGGGAGGGTGGTGATTTCGTCGAGCTCAACAGGGTCCTGTGAGAGGATTATATTATTCACATTAGTCCGGATTATCTCGAGAGGAAAGGCGGGAATGGGACGGGGAGAAAAAAAAATGCTAAGGCAGGTTTACCTTGGTTGTCTCGGTGCTTGCGGCTTTGACCTGTGCAAACCGTTTTGTCCATGGAAGATTGAATCTCTGCGCTGGATTTGAGCGCGTTAAAGGCCGTAAAGAAGCTGGTCTTGCTGCAAAACGACGCATAATGATGATAGTTTTGCACAATCTGTTGGTGTTGAAGCTGTCTTGACTTCGCTGCTTGGAGGGAAAAATTTAATGAAGTTTCCTTGACTTTAAGAGTCGGTGATGCAACACCCCAGCGTTTAGTGGCAGTCCAGCACAGGAGAAGACGTACAGTACATTTTACGGGAGTGAGGAAGGAATAAGCCATTGCAAACATTAAGAAAATATATATAGATATATACACTGCTAATCTAAATAAAAAAAATAATATCTATACAGAAATACGGCAAGAGGGGATTTTCGAATTAATGCTCCGCAGCCCACTTCCGATACCACTCCAGACAGGCAGCATTGGCGACGCTCGCTCCCGTCTTAATATTTAACCCACAGAGGATCTGCTTCACCGCATTCTCAATCTTCTTACCATTGGAAGTCACAGGGATCTCTGGGCAAGAGTCGATGATCGCAGGGACGTGACGAGGGCTCAATTCCTTGCGGATGACGGCCTGGATGCGTGCAGCGAGGCCATCCGGCAGTGCTTGAGGCTCCTTCACTACTCCCGTTGGGGTAGAGACGCCAGAAGACGGAGCTGAGGCGCTATTCAATTTGACAAACAAGACAACCGTCTCGTCCGTTTCAATTCCATTGCGTCGGCGCCCAATGCAAAGGGAGTCCTCGATCTCGTCGGCAAAATGTTTAAGGATCACATTATATATCTCTGCGCTTCCAAATCTTACTCCCGCTGGCTTCAACACACCATCGCTTCTTCCAAGCATGACCAAACCTCCCGTGATGGGGTTGATCTTAACAAAGTCGCCGTGATGCCAGGTGTGGTGTCCATAGGTCTCAAAGTAACTAGAGCGATACTTTGCTTCTCCAGCCGGACCTGGAGGCCAGAACATGACGGGCTGGGCGGGGAAGGGCTTGGTACAAACCAGATCTCCAGCGTCATCCGTTTTGCTGATGTCGTTTGCAGCGTGGTCGAAGACGGACACAGCCATGCCCAATCCGCGACATTGAATTTCTCCTCGGTAGACGGGGAGGATGGGACAGCACGCTCCGAAGAGAGAAATGATATCCGTGCCACCAGTAATAGAGCCTAGAAGTATATCTTCGTGGATGGAGGAATAAACATAGTCGAAGGTGGAAGGCGCTAGTGGAGAGCCTGTGCTGAAGATTGCTCGCAATGTGCGAAGGGTGACAGGTCGGTAGGGATGGTTTCGTGGATTTAAGGTGGCCTGCTCCAGGACGGAGAGGTATTTGGCAGAGGTACCAAAATGGGTGATATGTAGTTCATCGATTAAACGAGCCATGGCCATATCGCCTTTTCCGTTTTCAGCATCAAGAGGTCGGAAAGGTGAGCCATCATAGAGAACGACACTCGCGCCACTAGCAAGGGCGGACACGAGCCAATGCCACATCATCCAAGTTGTGGTTGTGAAGTAGAACAACCTGTCGCCGAGGCCAATGTCACAGTGCAGAACATGCTCCTTTTTATGTTGAAGAAGTGTGCCGAGAGCTCCATGGACAATAGGCTTTGGCGCACCGGTCGTGCCAGAGGAGTAGAGGATGTAGACGGGATGGTCAGGCGGGAGATATTCAAATTGTAGAGGAGAATTGGATGGGCGCGCGGAGGCAATAAAATCGGCATAAGATACGCTAGATCCGTTGGGCGGTTTGACGGATGCAATATCAAAGGCATGGTCTCTGACGGTATCGAAGATGACGACAACCTGTATGCACGGCAAGCTTGCAACCATCTCGGCGACCTTGGCACGGGTATCGTGGACTTTACCGTTATATATGGATGCATTGTCGGCAAAGAGCAGCTTCGGCTCGATTTGGCGTAGCCGCTCAAGAACGGCGTGCACCCCAGTATCGGTGGATACACCGCTCCAAAGGGCTCCGATAGAGGTCGTAGCCAGCATGGCAATCAAAGTATTCGCATGGTTTCCGACGAAGCCGGCAATCCGGTCACCCTTGGCAACGCCGGCATTGCGCATGGCAGCGGCAGAGAGGCGAACCCTTTCGCGGAGGTCCTTCCATGAGAGGTGCTCTCGGGTTGTTTCGGTAGCAGCGATTACAGCGACGGAGTGCTCGTGGGGATTGGTTGATGGAAAGAGGAGATTCTCAGCAAAATTGAGCAGGGATCCATCGAAAAATGGTCGCTTTGGAAAGAGTTCTCTCTCTCCGTCGTGGACCTGCACACATTCAAGACAAATTCTCCGTCAGCGCAAAAGATGCGTTTCTTTCTCCTTGTCCGGCGGATAGGATAGATACCTTTTCGTATTGCTTGTGAGCCTTGACACCGGTATAATTCCACACCTCCTCCCAGAATTTGGCAGGCTCGTCGACACTCCATTGCCAAAGGTCGTGGTATGTTTCCAGTGCAGTGGCATACTTTGATGCGACAGTGGTCTTGAAGTCATGTATGCTCGTTGCCTCGGGGTTGGCGGGGCGCCATAGCTCTGTTGCTTCTTCGGTGTAGTCTCCCATGCCGTTTGTCTTGTCTATGAATGGCATGGCTGAGCCAGCTGTTGTAAGCGACGGTGATGGAAGTGTGAATGGAAGGGTTGATCAGGCAGTTTATCGGGAGGATGACGCGCGGGAGGGGGGGCGGAGTGCCGAGCCGTGACGAGTTGCGCGCGGAGATAAAGAGCGACTGTTGTCTTTATGCTCGGATAATTTATTTTGGGCTACAGTCAAATTCCTCTTCCATCCTAAATACTCCGTAGAGACATTTGTTTTAATATTTACACAACTGCTCCGCCCTTTTCATTTTTACACTGTCTCTTGACCCCAACCTTGCAGCAACCCCCTGGCGTCAACGTCTTTGGAATCGAATTTTCCGATAATTTCGGAGGCTGCATTGGCCAATCAGAGGCCGCGGGGTCCTGGATGCTTATATAATCCAAAGGGGATTACTTCCCGATTTGGACCGGAACTTGGAAGAATATTTATCCACCCCATCGAGTTCAGGCGCTGTTGGGATTGGTCACGTGCAATAACGGGCAAACAGGCCAAACACGGAATAATTGCTGTTCCATATAAAGACCATCATCCATGACATCGTTGTTGGAGCTCATTCTTCCAAAGCACAACATGGAAACGGTGAACAAAATCGACAGATAACTTATGGACACTGCAGTACTTAGCCCATTGGAAGGCTTCTTCAGATGCCAGTCCCCCGATGATAGCACAAACCCTTTGCATAATATTTGATTTTCCACCAAGCAAAGGCGGTATTTTACCCCTGAATCGGAAGATCCCAACTAGTAATGATAACAATAGGCTTATTGTAACGGCCGATACCGACTGGTTCCAGACGTTTTGCTGTTTTGTAGCGTAAGAAGCAGGCTTGTGGGTTGACTGAGCTGTCATGAAAACAGTTTGTCTGCGTATTGGCTGTAAGGTACGGGTAAGGATGTAATAATCTCGTCAACCCAGCCAAAAACAAAAAAAGATCACCGCTTGGCCTAATGAGGTACTCCTCCACCTCTTCCTCTTCACTTCTGCCTCACTTCTCACTTCTCTCTATCATCAACGAGAGAATCAAAGAGCGTCTTCTTCCAATGTCGTGACTCAAACAGCTCTTCGTCGGGTGTGCTCTGCAACATCCACCTCTTTTCTCACCCTCTTAACCAGCTTTCTCGGGTCCACCGGATCGCCCCGTTGAAGGTTTGTTCTCGGCCTTTGGACCTTGCTTGACTTGTTTCCTCACTTTTCCTTTTCTTTTCCCTCTCCTCACTCGCACAACTAAAAAAATAAAAAATCAAAAGGAAAAGGAAACAAGGCTATTGAACGGAAAAGAGAAAAGGTAAATAATTTCCCAGTTTCCTCTGTCAATTGCTTTTCCTGGGACCATCATCTTTCCATGGATACGCAGTTGACTTTCGCCAGAAGCTTTGCTTTCGCACTTCACCTCCATCGAGACTGCCTTCACTGTCGCGTGCTCGCCCGCTGGCACACCTCCACCACCACCACCACCACCGCCATAACTCCCTTGGCCAGTACTTCAAAAGGGGCCTCCAATTTGATCTTCTAAGCCAGTCCTCCTCTGCGCTCCCGCTAACCTCTCCCTGCGATGCCTCGTCGACCTACAAGTTCCCTTGCTAGTAATTACTCCAACTCGCAGTCCTTCTCTACAACAGCTACCACCACAACCTCCCCAACCTCCTCCGCCGCCATCGGCAAGGGCCCAACGAAACCTACATCTTACCCAAATCGCAACCGCTTCAGCCAATTGCTCCTCAGCTCGCCCAAGTCCAAATCGGACGCCCATTCTACTCCTGGTGGTGGTCCTCATTCAACTTTTGACTCCAAGAGTCCTGCTGCGACTCGTCCTGCGCCCTCCTCTGGCCTACCGACCATATCTCTTTCAACGGCAGACTCTTCCAACATGGACTCTCCTGCAACGACTCTCTACCAGCCGCCCTCCCCACGTGAAGCACGTCGGGTCGCGAAGCAGCATGCCCAGTTTGGCCCTTTGGGTCACTCCACCCACCGTTACACCTCCCGCCACCAGGGTGGTGCCTTTCCAGATCCTATTATGGACGAACCCCCGTATTTTTATTTGCTTACGACTTATATCAGTTACTTAATCCTAATTGCCTTTGGTCATGTTCGTGATTTTTTCGGGAAGCGGTTCAAGGAAAAGGATTATCGTCATTTGCGGCCTCAAAACGGGTATGGTGCGCTGAACAGTGATTTTGACAATTTCTACGTGCGTCGCCTGAAACTTCGTATCAACGACTGCTTCGAGCGCCCGGTGACAGGCGTTCCCGGGAGATACATTACCCTAATTGATCGTGTCAGTGATGACCAGAATCGTCACTTCCGATTCACCGGTACAACCACGGATACACTAAACATGAGCTCCTACAATTACCTAGGATTCGCTCAATCTGAAGGCCCTTGCGCAGATGCTGTCGAGCAGACTATCCGGAAGTACGGGATCAGCTCTGTCGGCACTAGAGTTGACGCCGGAACCCAGGATCTCCATGTAGAAGTTGAGGACCTGGTCGCCAGATTTGTGGGCAAGGAGGCTTCAATGGTCTTCTCTATGGGATTCGGTACAAATGCTGGTATATTCCCAGCACTAATGTCCAAGGGCTGCTTGATCATCTCCGACGAATTAAACCATGCATCCATTCGCTATGGTGCCAGATTGTCAGGCGCTTCTATTGAGATCTTCAAGCACAATGATGTTAACGCTCTGGAAAAACGACTACGCGAAGTAATCTCTCAAGGCCAACCACGCACTCACCGCCCATGGAAAAAAATCTTGGTAGTTGTTGAGGGACTGTACTCAATGGAAGGTTCAATGTGCAATCTTCCGGGAATCCTCGCTTTGAAGAAAAAATATAAATTCAATTTGTTCATCGATGAGGCCCACTCCATCGGAGCCATTGGCCCGCGCGGACGAGGAATTTGCGACTATTTCGGAATCGACACCAAAGACGTTGACATCCTAATGGGAACACTTACAAAGTCATTTGGTGCCAACGGTGGCTACATCGCTGCAGACAAGGCTGTCATTGACAAACTCCGCGCTTCAAATGCTGCAGTATTTTTCGGAGAAGCACCCACTCCACCCATCCTAGCTCAAATATCGACGTCGCTGAGGATTATCAACGGAGAACTCGTCCCAGGTCAAGGCGAAGAGAGACTGCAACGATTAGCGTTTAATTCGCGGTACTTACGGCTGGGCTTGAAGCGTCTTGGCTTCATTGTCTACGGACACGATGACTCCCCGATTATCCCTCTGCTTCTCTTCAACCCTGCCAAGATGCCTGCCTTTTCGCACGAGATGTTGAAAAGAAAAATATCTGTCGTCGTTGTCGGTTACCCTGCTACTCCACTAGTGTCATCCCGAGCTCGATTCTGTGTCTCCGCTGCCCACACTAAAGATGATCTCGATCGCTTGTTGTCGGCGTGTGACGAGATTGGAAATGTGCTACAGCTGAAATTTTCGAGTGGTATTGCTGGTGGCGCCCTGCCCCCTCCAGACGGAGTAAGCCCTGAGATGGAAAGTGATTGGTATCGCCAGCAGAATGCCATCGGGCAAATCACTCCTCCTCGATGGCGTTACGAAGACGTTATTCGCCGCGGAGTCCAAGACGTTAAGCGACCCCTGCGATAACCCGAAGCTTTGTCGGCTGTGCGTTCCGACAGGGGGTGGATCAGTGCGGGCCGTTGTGATACCCACCAACGTCTTTGATGTAAATTTCCTCTTCCTTTTGGCTAGCGGTGTTACATCTTTTGTCATGAGTCGTTCGTTTGTAGCAGAGGGGAAAAACAAAAAAGGGTTTACCAACTAGTGTTTCCAGCGCGGATTCGCTGTTGCTTTGTCGGCGTTGTTCAATTGGGGGGAGGGGGGTTTCGGTTCGAAAACTCTTTTGACGAAAGTAAGGTGCTTTGAATGACTCAATGTTGGTTGTACCTCCTTTTCTCGTTTGTCGGCGATGTTTTGTTTGAGGCTCGCGGTCAGGCCCGTTTTAGCAGATTAATTGTCTCGGAAACCGACCGGCGCTGCATGGAAGATTTAATCAGTAGATTGCCGCTTTCCGAGATTCACACGAGCTGCAGTCTAGCCAGTTTTCGTGGACCAAAAGGCTGCTCCACCGGGCATGATATCTGCCGCATGCGGCCAGACTCTTAAGAGCTGTCTTGGATCCTAAGATTCCTACTTGTGTTGCACGCGCCCGTGTGGCCTGCTCCACTTGATAACTTCGTTTTCTTCTTCTGTTTCCCGTGTGTCTCAGTTCGGCCCTTTTTCAAGGACTGATGACTATGACGGAGGATTTGTACATTGACGACTGATACAACCTAATGCCTTTTAATGGACAACTTGCTTGCGGTTTCTTACCTAAGTTTTATCCTTTGTTCTTCTATCCCCACCATGTCAATAGATAAATATCTCTAGATGGGCGTGACTGTAACTAAACTAATAATGCATAACTACCTAATTCATCACCACAGGACCGGGACGACGTGCTTTCTGGGCCCGGACTGGCCTTTTTTTTTTTGGTCGTACAGCCTTGCGCAGGTCTTGGCTGTGGATTATTGTCTTGGACAGCTCATGAGGCTAAGGCAAGGTACAGGAAATAGCATGCATGGGTGATCCTCAATGCACCTGCGCGGTTGATCTCCGTTCTTGCAGGAATTTTTCTTTTTCCCTCCCGATTGCCCTGCAAAGGAAAAGCCCCGGATACCAGCATGTTTCTGTACCCGGAGTTGGCATTTGCCATTTGCCTCTTTTTTTTGTTGTTTCACACCAGGCTTCCTGCGAACGAAACTTCTCTTTTATCTTTTCTGTCCTTCGCTGTCACACATCGCCTGCAAACCCGATGCGGAGAGACAAGTCTCAGGTATGCGTTTTCAGTTTTGAAACGATGGGATGAGCCGCACATGTGGTCCCCCGTCCAGTGAATGGTTTATGTTAAGTCCGGCTGGGCCCATGGAGTAACTATAAAAGGCCATCGATGCCCTGGGAAAGAGAACCTTCTTCCCCCACCATCATCAACCAGCTCAGCTACTTTGATGCTTTTGGCTGCCTCTTCCTCCTTTATATATATATATATGTCGTCGGCGCGGACGCCCTTCAGGGTATTAAGTATACTTGGCTGGTTGAATTAGAACTAGCAATTCCCGATCATTAGCTTGTTTGTTCTTGTCTGTCGGGTTTGGCCCTCCCCGAGTTTCTTTGCAAGTTTCTAGGCTGTTCCCTTTGGCTTTACGATCGCCCTAAGCGGGAATTGTGATTAATAACCCCCTTCCCGGTGGCCTGGCGGGTGAGACTTCAGAAAACTCCTCGCAGCGGAGTTATTCTATATATACATATTTGCGCGTTCGTTGGTTGCGCTAGACCTTTTCAAGGCTTGAATACGGAGGAATTCTTTATATATCTTTGCCATCCGTAGGTGTACTGCGATAGAAAGTGGTCAGTTGGTGCTTTTCCTCTTCTCCTCCCGCTTTAACCCAATTTCTTTCGATCTCCGGAAGCTAACATATCCTTTTGAGAAAAGGTGCATTGGACACATATAGTATATAGTTGACACAGTTGGACAAGTGTCCTATCCATTTGCTTGAGTGAAATCGCACGCCCTAACTGTGAGCTCACTTGCCTTGCGATCTACCTCAGCCATCAAAATAGCGAGAGCCGAACTCGTAGGAAGGAACGGATTGCTCCTCGCTTAACTCTCCATTGTGCGAGGAATTTCATTGGGTCAACACGAGCGTCCGGTGGGAGTAAGGCCAGGCACACATTCTGGTCTCTCCTAACTCTCCTCTAGTGAGGGACTTCGACATAGCACATCAAAAGGCTTTCGGTCTGCATAATCGTCCTAGCTATCGCGGAGGTGTTTCAACACAATGTGTCACCAGGTCATCCGCAATTGCGCTTGCGGCCACACGGAGCCCGGTGGATTCCATCCATGTCAGCGAAAAGGGAATAAGCGTGACGGTTGTCGACGAGTGAGACAGATACCGGTGGATTGGGGGCTGTGCTTTCTTTGCCGGCGGGTTCGATGAAGTGAGTTTTTTTTTTTAACTTGGCATCAACCAAAGTGGTCATGGAATATGCGTCGTACGTACGTCGAGGCTTGCCCTACTCCTAAGGGTTTAACGGGAATACGGTCAAATATTATATAGCAATCCCTTGCAGCATTGATGTCCTTGTTGCCTCTCAACGCGGCATGGGCACACTATTGGAGAACATGTGGCGGCTTATAGTGTTCCAGTGTCGGGCTTTTGAGCGCTGATTACCGCGATATATTGCTATTTACAGGAGACAGATGACCAACTTCTTTGATGCTCCGATGGTATAATAGCCTATCACGTTGCCTTCCCGACCAGAGATGAAGATTTCAAGCTACGATATAACTCTCGGTTGGCTTAAATATCAGCCGCCACCGACTTCCTATTTGTGATGCAAATCGCCCTCTTGGGTGGGAACCGAGGCGAGTCAATGGATTCCAGGTGCAAGGCAATGTACCTCTATACTCTCGTTGCCGTCCTGTTCAAGCACACACTTGCTCCTGGGAGCGTTCTGGGCCGGAGGGCAGAGATATAGACTGAAGGGGCTGGAATATTTGCAATTGTGATAGCTGAGTCTGCTATTTACGGGGTGACGTAGCCCGCTTAAAGCAGAATTTGACTTGATTCCTTGGCCCATCATTGACAAACTCGCTGGCGCTGCCTTGTTTTGTCTGGATGTGGCCAACTTCAGCCCGCGAAGAGACCTTTGGCCCAGTATAACGAAGATATATAAAGAGCGTCTCGAAACGCTGGAATACTATATAACAGGTGTGGGACAGAATTTTGCATAGATCCTGGCAAGCACTTTGGTAGAATTCAGGTGTTAAACCACAGTGCGGCCAGGAATCTAGGGGATTTATACGGCCAATAGTGGAGGAGCGCTAAGAAGACACCGCCCAGTTCACACTTGTGTGTGGACTTTGTCCATATTTCCGGATCACAAAAGCAGTGATGGTGAATGCTATTTTCCGTTTTGGATTTGATGAAGGGAAAGGTACCATATATAGTCTTGTCGCACTGCTGATGCGGTTTGGCGCGCTCAAGGATGGTACTACTTTGAGCGAGATAGAGCAAACCCAATTCCGAATGTTGAAGAAACGTTTGTATGAATGTGTTCTACGGACTGCTGATGTGATTGTTGCCACTGCAACTTTTGCTGCCCAGTTCGCGTTTTATTCCAATTTCGAACCTGATGGAATATAGTGAGCACACACACACGCACATATATATATCCAATCCACGTGCAGGTTGGTGATCAACGACAGCTGCGCCCCTTTGTACAGACCAATGTATTTACAAAGGATGAATGTGGCAACCGCTCTTTACAAAACGGATTTGCACCACAGCTGATGCGGTCCTTATTCTCCCGCGCAATGGCCACCCGTACGTCATGTTTGAGGAGAAACATCGCATGACTGCGGATATGATCAAGGTAGCTAGCAAAGTGTACTATTAGGAGACACCGGCAACAGCGAGGAATCTGCATCCAACAATCATGCAACCAACTTGCAAGTACTGTGAAAGAGTTCAACATTAAGCACTACGGCATTGAGTCCAAGATCCTCTTCCTGTCCAATCCAGATGGAGTTACCCAAGTTAACAAAACTGTGGGCATTTCTAAGTTCAACTGGGATAGTATCAGAGTTGCATACAACCTGATTAAATTCCTTAATGACAAAGTTGTGAGTCCAGAGTCAATTCTGGTCCTTGTTCCTTACTTGGCTCAACACAATCGCTACTATCTCGCGCTCCACACACTCAGCTTGTTGGACCCATCTGCCAGTTATGACCGAGTCAAGTTGCGTACCATTGATTCCTTCTAGGGTGGTGAACATGCGATTGTCATTTTCGATACAGTGATCACCACAACCCTTGATTTCCATGCGGTGTCCAACCAACGCGAACAATATAGCATGATAAGCAACATTGCCATTGAAGTTAGCAAAATCTTTTGCGATCTACTCAACGCAGCACGCCCCAGACCATGAGGTCATGGGTGCACCGACAGAGGGTGCATTACCAGCGAACATAAACACAGGTCTTTCACAAACGCCAACTACCGTGTCACCGGTCAATCTACCCAACACCCCTCACTCCTTTGCGTCGCCAGTCAATTCGTCCAAGCATTCTTATGTTGTGTCGCCAATTGAACCGCCAAATCCTACTCCTGTTGCTTCACTAGTCAATCTATCCAACACTACTCCTCCTTTCGCTACACCGGGCAATCCACTCAACATTAGGTTAGGGTTAGTGTTAGGGGATGGCAATGCACTATTCTGAGGATGCCTCAACGTGAGCGCCTTTCCCCCGCCGAATTCAAAGTATTGCGGTGCGGCAATACGATGATTCGGTTATTACCATGTCAAATTTAATTGAATTACTACTCGCTAGCGGTCTTGTTGGAGTTCCCAGCTAGCCCTAGCGTCTCACGTGAGGCTTGGCTATAAAACACTCACATCTCGCTCCCTTCTATAGCTCTAGCATAGTAAGTAGTTAGTTCATAATGAGAGTCCTCTTTGATATATAAGGGCCTCTCACACCTCGCTCACTTCTATAGCTATCGGTACGAATCAATTCAACAGCCTACAAGATGGTATTCATTTCATTGAAAACAGACCGTTCCAAGAACCGTACGGGTTACAATGTCAACTGATGAGACTGCCAGCAGCTCGAGCTGCAACTGGGACAATATCGGCCTTGTTTTGTTGCCGTCCTGGTCAAACAGAGCTGGCAAGCATTCTATTCATCTCCTTTCCTTACTCTTCGATGTACTTGGCAGCCATCCAGGGGATGTAAGACCTTCCATTGCGAACTACATATACCCGTGCCGAAGGGCTTATTACCTACTATTATACGTTTCAGCAATATCCGAATTTTGTTTTTTTCCCTCAAGTATGCTGGATTTCACGAATAGGCGTCTCCTTGCCTTGTGGAGTTGCATGTTGATGTTGCAAGGTTATCTATACATTGTTCATTTTCTTAGTTCCTGGAATCTCCGGATGTCCGGAGAGAAGGCTGGATTGCCCTTGCGATTCTCTTATATCTTTTGCTTGTGCTGACTGCGATGCCACGCATTGGGTCGCTCAAATTTAGACCTGAATCTCTCCAATTTACAAAGCGTATGTATACTTTGGGGTTAGCTGTTGATATTCATATCCCCGACACGCCCGATCAGGCGGGTATCTGGTTTCGCGAGAGCACATTGTTCTCGAAGATTCTAGCAGCACTAGATGGATGTATAAGTGCCCCGCTAGGTTTCTTAGTATGGTCGTGGCGTGAGGTCTGGCGTCTGTTGCGGGCAAAATGGCTTTTGCTTTTGGCTTGAATAATTATTCCACTATTATCAAAAATAAAATGAAAACCAACAAATTTGCATCTCCCTGTGCTTTCAGTATCTATTCTCTGGATTGAACCGAAACGGTTGTCAGTGGATTGTTCTTAGTAGCCTTCCGCCGTGGAGAGTCGTGATCGTACAGTTATATATGTGATAGTCCGTATCGGTGATCCGCCTGATGCTCTCAAATATTCCGCTCCGAATCACTCGCAAGTGCGGCGGCTCGAAGTATAAAGTGAGTCATTTCAGAACTACGACATAGCGCGGACGACTCGTCCTTCTCGTAGTTCCTCTGGATGAGACAATTCTGCCATGACTCCACAACACTATGGCCCGAGTTCCCTTATTAAGAGGCAAACTGCCATCGAAAATGGTAAATGTGCGCTCGGTAAACACAATCGCTAATCGGTCCACTGCACAGCCTAAACTGAACCTGTATATGTAGTACAAAGGAATCGACGTGCGAGGTAGGGGCCTACACATCGAAAGAGAGAGATCCCGGGCTTATATAACTAGTTAGTTAACTAGATAAGAGTCGAGGTTGAAAGGCGCTCTCCATTCAGTATCATTTCTCACGGCGATTATAGTTAAGTTTTCCGCTGGGACAAGGTGAGTCCCGTATGACGGCGTGAAGCTGCAAATCGCACCATGCTCATTTGCGTCAACTGTCGCTGATTTGCAACCACGCTGACCGTAAAACTCTAAGCACTCTTCCACGCAGTCCTTGAATGACTTCACGATTTTGACATGACCGTTGCTGTGGGCGCCTGGCCAACTAACACCACAAAATACTACAAATGTAGCTGGGACTTCGCCTTTAAAAAGTGTCCCATTGCCGGGACAGAGGCTTTTCATGACAGGTTCCCAGGTAGGGTTTCTGGTTACTGCCGAGGTCGTTGCTGTCGTTGTCGTTATTACGGTCGGTGTTCCCGGTGTTATTGTTGAGTTTGTTGTTTGTGAATGGGAAGTCGAGCTTTGGGGAGTGAAGGGATGTCAGTGTCAGCATAACTAGTCGGGTTCAACGCCCCCGCTTAACTAAATGATAGCTAGCTGTTCACTGACCTTAGGGAAGGGTGTAAGGTTAGGCGTGATTCTGGCGGTTTGTTACCAACATTCTTCCTGCTCAGGAATGCTCCTGCTGCACCACCTCCTGCTGCACCAGCAACTACCACCAAGGCAATTATTGCGAGGAGCCAAAATACTTTTGGTCGCATTCCACATATCCTTGTAGGCGCTGGATACTCGCAATGTTGTTCATAATGTGGTTCATTATAGATCATCACCGGATCTCTGGGACGGAATGCTTCTGGGAGATCTCTGCTGTAGTACACCTCCTTTTCTTGCGAAGGAACAACTTGTAGGCCTTCTGCATCCGTTTTCCGCTCCATTCCTCGCTTCAATTATCCATCTATGTCGGTGGTTGTTCTGTATTCGGCGTCGAAGATAAACCGAGAGAAGCACCTCCTTTTCTCTCAGCAGCAGAAACGATCGAAGAACATCGAGAAAGAAAAAAAATTAATATCCATATAGGAAACAAGGTAAACTTAAAGGTAGGAGGTTTGTGAAGAAGCAATGAGCAATGGGGTCTGAAAATGCATTATATCCCCGCGCTGCTTCCCAAGATCCCTGAAGAGTAGGGGGCCAATTACCCTGAAAGGGGCCTGGAAGTCCGGAATATATTGATCCTAGTTTTTGCAGCGCTTGCATTTTATTGTATCTGACACCCTGATTTTTCGTGCCTCGCGAAGAAGAAGAGCGTAGACCTGAATTTCCGAGAGGAACTGGTCGACATGTTGAAGTTAGCAAAGGCTCCAAAGTGAATAACTATGGGTTATATTTTGGCGTTCATTGATTCCATGTTTATTCCAGGCAGTTTGGAGAGACAGACTTCTTCGCACTGGCGGAGACTAGCTTTTGTTCGCTTGCACTGTTACATTTAGTGAGATGAAATCCTTGATCCCATTTAATTTATCCGACGCGAATTCGATTTCCTAGATGTCCTTCGCAAAGGCCAATGAGGCATCCCTGGGTATTGCGGGCCATCTTTTAACCTAAAAGACCAGAGAAATAAAAGTCGCAAGAAGTAGTAGCACCCACGCGCCTTTTCTACATAGAATATCATGCCCAGTCTCATTTGCAACAGCAGTGGCTATCTAGTTCTATCATGCCTGTATGGATCTAGAAAAGTAGCCAACAAAAATGGATAAACTACCCGTTAAAAAAGGTGTTCGAGACCAATTCGAGAGAAATCACAGAGAGATACCGAAAAAAAAGAAGGCAAAAGAAAAAGTTGGTGGCATGGGTAAGAAATTTATCTAAACAGTTGCCATGTATCTGGCTGTGGGAATCATGAAAACATGAACAGTAAGTAAGCTCGCCAAAACGCTAATAAAGAATATCGGTCATGATCATCGTCGTGTCGGGATTCCAAATTGCGCGCGCTGCAAGAAGGCGGGGAGAAGCACCGGTAAGTCCCCGAAGAAAGAGATAAAAGGAGTGTAGGGAAAACGAGAAGAAACCGAGTCACAAAACTCCTCGGGCTCAACTTGAGCTTGAATCTATCGGGTCTGATGATGCGCCCGCCGTCTAATGGTAATAAGAGGAAAGGGGAAACGCCAACGCAAAAAAGATAAAGAAAGTGTATCCTGATAGGGTACTGAAACAGTCTTAAGTCCTTTCCTTTAAACACCGCCATATCTATCCTCCCCACGCGCTGACAACAATGCTTGGTTCTCTGCTGCCACCACTGCTCTCACAGCATCATAATCTCTTTCTGGTGAAGTAGAGGGGATCCAGCCCCTCATCCAACCCGTCACTTTCTTCAATTTGCTTCGGCCCCTGTCTGCACCGCGTACCTTGACCACCAGTTCCTCGCGTTTCTCTGCATACATCAAGAACTGCAATCCAACCGTGGCATCAAGGACAAGGACACCGGCAGCACCCAGCCAGAAGGGAATCGCCCGTCCAATCCATTCTAGACGGTTGCTACCCTCAGGACCGGCCCATCCGCCGCCGCCATAAGGTGGGAAGTCGGACCAAGCATTCGGATTGGTGAGTAGGGAACTTGAGTAGAAGAAGTTTCCGCAAAAAGCGGCGAAGAAGAGAAGCGGCGACAGACCTGCCGTGCTCTTGCGCCGGTGGTTTTTGAATATCTGTGGGAGGCGGGAAGCGAGATACATAACGGTGGAGGTCCAGGAGGCAATGCGCCCCGCGACCACTTTGGCATTATCTCCAGGTGGAGGAGTATTCGGCGGAGCACGGGAATCGGGAATAGAAGCGGCGTTGGAGAGAATAGCGCAGAGCATAGTGATCATGATAACTGTACGTGGCGACGCGAATGGTATTGAACTGCTTGCACTGGCTCCGGTACGGCTAGAGGAACCCCGTTTCTCATTTTGACACGAGGTAATATTGTTTCTCGGGGCATGACAATTCTGGCCGGCTGGTCTTGGGCCCACCTTGGTTTCGATTGCCGGTACAGTGGAAGTAGAAGCCATTTGGCAGCATGAGCTAGTTTCAGATGGTAGTACACCGTTCCACGGTCCTTCATCCCCATCATCTTGACGAGCTTTTATGTAACCAAATCGTGGAAATTGCCATCCTTTCAAGTATGTGTACCAGTAATATTGGCAGACAAGGACAATATCCACCATCACATAGTAAGTAGCAATGGTGACCTGCCACCCTGCCTGGTTTGTTAGGACCGAACCTATTAAATTACCCGAGTCACCCAAACACCATTCGACAAGGAACCATACTGACAACCCCGCAGTTGATTGAATGCTGTAATTCTTGTATATCTGAGGTATTTGGGCGAAGAGCCAGGAAACGATGCTCAACGTGCCCAGCGTCGATGATACCAGCGCGAGTGGTGTGGGAAGGCATATGTGAAGGAAAGAGGATATGGTAGCTAAAAATGGATATGTGGGTTCGCAGTGCTCAGGAAGAGCGGCAGTTATCGATGGGTTAGGAACCCATGCTGAAGACATTCTCTGGAACTCGCGACCGATCGTTCGAAGTGTTTTGATGAAAACTCCCTCCTCATAGGTAACTCAAGAGGGCGTTGGGGGCGCTAGAAAGCGAACGCTGAGAAATCCGATATATTAAAGAGCGTTGAATCAGGTCGTGATGTTGACAGGCGACAAAGTCAGGTTGAAGGTAGATTTGGGTAGGTTGTTGAGGGAGGGGGTTTCGAGTTTCAGGGAGCGTGAAGCGTGGGATTGGAGGAGCACAGGGTGGGGATAGGTCAGGTACGTAAACGTGAACAGTCCTTTCTGTCCTTGCGCATTGAATGGATAAAAGAGCCCGTTCTCGTGAGGCCTCTGACGTGGTCTGATTAAGGCTAAATCAGGGTTGCATTTGGTGAGGGATCAACTGCTGGTAGTGACAATCGAAGATGAAAGAAAGGCACACCGACGACCAGGAGTGGGAGTACTGAGGGGGCCAGGAAGGACAATCGATGGCATTTACAAAAGAAGAGAAAGATGATCCCTTCACCTTGTCGTCGGCTGAGGCAGAAGTGTGGAGAGAGAGTCAGTCACGCCGTTTAAAGTTATCACGCGGGCGCGATTTGAGTTTAGTGTTAAACTTAATCGAACTTAGCGTTTCGGGCCAAGATAAGCTAGATAGCTGACTAATAGTGGATTTTCCAAAACTCGCAGTCTCAACTTCATCCAACAGGCATCAAGTTTGGCCAAGAAGAAAGAAGCCGCTGACCGGTGTTTTATGACTTGTCTTTGTCGTATAAAACAACCGTGGTGGGCTAATACAGATCAACAAGACACATTGCCATGTAATCTTATATTACCGCCCAGTTCATTGTCTTTCAAACTGGACTGCATCCATGTGTTCATGGCTAGCTGATGAATGAGGCTTCGTGAGACAAAACCTGCCGCTTCCACAAACAACGGCTGCGGGAATTTCGTGACCCGTGCTGCAACAAACACGGGAAGAATGTCGATGCCCGTTAAGTGGGGTATAACAGTCCCAAACGGACTCGCAAATAAAAAACGTGGACCGAGTCGATGGGCGAAGCCCTCCTCTGAGACTCTGAATAAGGTCGCCACATATACGGAGTCCATACTGGTCAATCCTAGTGATAAGTCATCAACGCTACTTAGATCTCAATCTAGAAAGACGGTTTGTGCGACGAAAGGCAGCTTACTTGGGGAGAGTGTTGTAAGAAGGGACGGAGTCTGTCCGAGAGTAGTTCGCGTGCAGTATTCTCTACTCGGATACAAAGGATTTTGAGGAGCTATCCTCCGATAATCTGCCAAAAGTGCACATGAAAGAAGTATATCGAAGTTATTGACTTGACCCATTGCACCTCCCAATGACAGTCGATACTATACATCTCTAAACGCTATGGGGTAATTGGAGGGATTCATAATCTTTGCCATCTTATTAACTCGGGCTTATTAAATCCCATTAGCGGGAAGCAATGCTTATTCCGGGCGACTGGTGGCCCCCAGTCTCGACGCTCGTCGGTGCAATAGAGCATATGATTCCAATCATCTAGAACTGGCTGGCTGGGGTATTGTCTTTCCGACCAGTGCTGCAACATCTTGATTGCTGCCTGGGCTGTTGAGTAAATGGTGGTCATAGTGTTTCGCATGTACGTACGGCATAAATCGCCGTGGGGAAGAGTAGCTTGAGGCAAAAGTGAGATATAATACCGTGCGGGAAAATTAGAATCTTCCAAATGCTACCCCGGAGCTTACCAAATATTCAAACAATAGAAGCAGGAATAAAAGTAATAGGTATGATGGTAGTCTGTGGTCAGCGCAGCGAGCAAAGGACAAGTCGCTGAAGGAGGAAGCGAGGTGATGTACAAAAACGGACATAAGAGATGAGAATCCGGATGATATAAATCAAGAAGATAAGAATAATATCGAAAGCAGAAAGGTCCACGCATATGTACGGCACATACAAGCGTACCAAAAGAAGTGTATTCCAAATGAGGATGCAAGAAGAGGAGAATGAACTAAGGAATTTGGGATCAAAAGAATTTACGGCAAAATCAACCTCATTCTGAAGGCTTTGAATGGCGAAAAAAATGAGGTATGGGGTATTCAATAAAATCGGGAATAGACCTAAGAGCAGGATTGGAAGAAGATAGAAGGGTCCAAGAAGCTCGTGAACTCCATAGAGGTACTACCAGATTCGCTGCATTTCTTACTCTCTCAACGTAAACTGCCGCTTAGCGACTAAGTGCAGAGAGCAATCCCAGAGCGATGCGGCCAACTTAAGTTGTAGAGTGACCTGCAACTGTATATACAGCCCGTAGACGAAAAGCAGCCAGGCTCAATGCTTTGATAGAAAAAGGTGTTTCGATGCTCGGCGATGTGGTCTAACCACTTTATATCCTAGCATCTCGTTGCTCGAAGACAAATCTCAATCGATATCAGCCACTTATCTTACTGTACCGAGGGATTTTCGGGCTAGCCATCCGTTTAGCATATCATCGAGACGATTAGACATCTCATTTAAAATTTTACTCTCCTCCTTGAACAAGCTTCCTGTAATGGGATGCTCTGGCCCTGCAGGTAGCACATTTGACTTATCATGGACTATTATCAGAAGATCTCGGATGTCACTACCATCTTCTAGATAGGCACGGAGGCCAGCATCGTTCCACAGCGGGCTCTGAGCAGGTGAAGCTGCAGAGTTCGCCGGGGCGGGTTCTTCAACTTTAGCTTGCTGGTTGTCTAGAATGTCGGAAGAAGGTTGCGATAAGAACTGCGGAGAAGCTGAAGCCTCATCAGGAGAAAGTCTTTTGGGCGATGACACAACGACATTGTCAGCGCTTTCAGTGCTTAAAGGAGAATCTCGAGGGTCAATATTAGGCGGTGATTCTTTGTTCAAGGCGGGGTTCTCTTCCTCTTTGAGTGGACCAGCGGAAGGTATATGGTCAGTGGAGCTATCAGCGACTTCCGTTGACGGTGCCGACATGGTTTTTGAGCTTGGGGAAAGAGGCGATGAGACAGCAGAATCTGAAATAGAATTCGATATAGAGATAGTAGTGGTGGTGAAAGATGGCTCCGTTTTAGGTTCGGACGGACTGGGGAGGGTAGTAACAGTGACATCTTGCGTGATGTCGGGTGCGACGGCCCGTAGCGAAGGTGCAATATTATGCTTGGCTGATGCAGCGGAGTCAACCGCTTGCGGAGAACCTGCTGCAGGTTGTTTTTGGAGCTTGCTGGGGTATCTCTGTGGCGGCGCTTGTGGTTTGGATGGACGACTTTCTTCCTTTAGTGACTCCAGTGAAACTTTATGTTCTGTTGATGAGCGGGCAGACTCTTCAGACACTTTTTCGTGCTCCTCCCCATCGTCATCAAAAGTTTTACTCTTCCTATCCTTCCTTTTGAACAGACCGCTAAGCATCCCGGGTTTCCTTTCTTTACGTTTCTTGTCGTCTTTACTTCTGTCGCCAATCAATGCTTCAAAGCTGCCTCGGCCTTTCATCTGCGACCAGGGTTCAGTAAAACAATGTTGAAGAACACTGTTGTAGAAGTCGGACTTACCTCTTTCGGGTCCGTTGCTTGTTTACCTTCATTAGTATCGTCGCGCAAGAGGTTCGGAGTGAGAGATATCTTCTTTGTTTCAACGCTATCATCCTTGAAAAAGGAATCTGTGTTCCTAAATACCCCGTTTCTAGATCTTCCCTGCCTAAGGTCTTCTAAAATCAAAGTCAGTACCGTATATCAACGGCTGTTTGAGTTATGGGCTTACCTTGCTGATTTGACGGTTCTTCAATTTCCCGATTTTGCTCAGAACCTTGTCTGATGGGCTCCTCATTTTGGGACCTCGCTGGCTGCTTATCGGCCTGGAGCTTCGGGCGCAACGGCTCGACCCTCATGCTGCCTGACCTAATGTTTTCCTGTGTACTTTGTAGATCTGAAATCTCCGATTCCTGTTCACCTTCTCTCTCCTCTTCCAGTATTTCTTCTTCTTCGAAAAACTGGTCATCGATGTCTTCTTCCTCGGTGGAATAATCGATATCTGACGCGTCGAAATAAGTCGGAGATGCAAAAGTCACGGTTTTCGCATTTCGTCGACGGATGGCCTTTTTCAAAGGGTTCTTTGATTTTTCTGCATTGTCACCAAGCATAGTAGCCGCCAGCTACTATCATTAGTAGAGTCTCAAAGCTGTCTCATAAGGGACCCCATACGTCAATGTTCCTATGCTTATTTAGGCGAGCAAGTCTTTCCGTGGGTGTTTCAATGTGCTCCGCAGGAAGATACCCTTGTCAGGACTTAGTTATGAAGACTAGTCGAGGAAAGCGAGTGAGATTTGAGACTTACCTATGCTACCGTCTTTGACGACTCGCACTAACCACCAATAGCTATTGCTGTCATCTAAGAGGACCATTGTGTCGCCCTTGGTGGCATTCGCCTGGCCTTCTACAGTTGCAAAAAACGTACGCAAGGCGTGAACGAATTGGAAGTCGATATCTTCTGTTTTCTGTTAGCATCTTGATCTAATGGGCAGAGCGCTCCGGGGGTTGCAATCCGTAGGCACTAGGATGTGCGATGTAACAGGTGTGGAATGTGGCCATTTGAATAGAGGCAATTAGGGTAATTGTAAGCCAGAAGCTTAAGATATAGCAAGGTTCATAAGCAGAGTGTCCCGGGTAAGGATACGGCCCACCGCAGTTGCTCTCGGCGCTTGTAGTGCAGTGGGGCCATTTGCCAGAAAGACGAAGAAGAGCTGGATTGACCCACCATCATCTATTGAAGGGGAGCTGGAGATTTTATCCAGCATATCATCGTCAAGCTGATCGTCAATGTCGCCGTCCCCGGCATCCCCTTCCAAGTGATTTTCATAGGCACCCATACGATCATTGTGTAATCCATTAAGATGGCCGTGCTCATCATGATTGTTGTAAGCATACTCTTCTTCGAATGGGTGAGCGTCCGCCTGATGATCTGGGGAAAGAGGGCCGAGCGCAATTTCACCCAGCATGTCTTTTTCCGCATTTCTCAGCGCCTGGTCTTGGTGTAGGCCGGTTCCATACTTGTCAGATTTCGGATTGGTGGTGGGCCGGGAATGGTCCTTGGCTGATGGGGAGAGGGGATCTTGCAAATCAATGGTATCTTTAGTAGAGAGCAGGGTTAGTACGCCGGGCTTAGGTTAATCGAGACAAGGGTTGGGTTTTCACCGGCTCTGATCATCTGAGGTCGAGTCATTTTGCGTCACAGAGGTGGTGGGCCAACAAAGTGGGCTCAAGGAACGCTTGAGATGGTAAAAGCAACAAGTTCGTCATTGATAGCCGGAATAGAAATCAAGGGTGCCAGTTCGTGCAAAGTACGTGGTGAAAAGCAGCGCGGTATATGGGAACAGACAGGGAGGTTGCGGGTATGGAAGTCCGCTCCGGAGCGGGGGGACACAAGATAGCGAAGAAGTGAAAGGAGCGTTACTACCCAACCGCTGGGGGTTAAGCAAGGTTAAAAGATCGATGTGGATTAGCGAAAAAGAACGACAAGACTGCCCTCGTCAACTGGGAGGGCCATCGTCAACAGGGTGGAGGACAAGAGAAAAAGAAATGACAATGGAAGATGACAGTGAAGAAGGGCGATGAGGTCGTTTTGGATTGAATTTACGGGGAAGAACCAGCAATTTGAGGTTGAGATTTAGACTTTCAGGAGGTCCGAATCCCAAGATGCCCGTTCGAGCCTAGCGCCAACAGGGGAAAAAGGAAAACAGTTTAGCTTACCTAACGGGCGTCAGATGTCATTCCTCCAACATGCGCTAAACCAAGGTTCGACTAGCGGGAATGCCAAGCAGCTAGGGGATTGCTAATCTAAAATAAGCAACAGTTAGGGCAGCAGATAGGGCCAGGGCTTTGCCATCCACATGACAACGATGACACCATTCCCTTATCTAACCGATTACAAAAGAGTGCCGGATTGGGCTTAGCGGTGCAAGATAAGGTGTTTTCGTGGGGGTGCTCCGAAAACACCCGAGTAATCGCTGGTTGTTTTGGAAGGAGCGAACTCGATTGAATCAGGCCATCAGAGAACAGCAGGAGCAGGGATCCTGTCTTCTTTCTTTCCTTTTTCGCGCTTCTTTTCATTCCTTTTCCTCTTCTCCTCTTCTCCTCCTCATCTTCTCCATCTTCTTCTTCTTCTCTCATCGAACCTACACCATCTTGAACATCGTCCTCTCAAACTTGGCATTTGCTTTCATGGTGACAAACTCTATCAGCATCTGAGTTCAAGATCGCTCTGATAACCCCCGCAGTCTTATCTCCTCCGTCATTCATCACTCATGAGAGAGCGCCCTTCATTGCCAGCCCAAGCACCGCGTCTCTCAGTGAGCATCGGTCCATCATCCAGCTCAGCCTAAGCAAAGCATCTTCCTCTTGACTTGCTCTCTGCCTTGTCTCTCTTCGCCCTGCCATCCCCGCTACCTTGAGGGGATGGCCGATACGGAGATCGTTCCTTTTGAAAACCAGCAAATTGGCACGCATTATTCTGATTCCCCTATTCCCATTCACGAAGATACCAGCCACTTTGCCTATGATGGTGCAAGAAAATTTGCCTCTCGAAGCATCCTTAGGGATGAAGGCGAAGTGAAAGACGACAACACGACGTCTCTTCTGCCAGGCGAGCCTTGGGAAGACCACCATCCCACCCCTCCAATCGCTGTCCCTTATCCAGAAGACAAGCATCCCGATCATGAAGAATACGATTCGTGCTATGCGCCTCCATCGCCACTCGAGGAGTTCACTCGAAACAGGCGACCTTCCATTACTTTTAACCCCGAGGTCACCCTTGACTGTGGTACCCACCACGCCTTGGACGAACCTCTAAGAAACCTACGCCTCGAGGAGCAACCTGTTGTGGAATCTCCATGCACCGGCAGTAGTGGCGACTCCGAGGAAGAACAGACCGATAGCCCTCGCAAGTACCACGCTACCAGACCGCTCTTCCCACGAGGCTTCTCGCAGCAACCCATTTCATCGCCGACATCTGACAGTTTCTCTGTTGATACCGAATTGCCTCGTGCTTCGTCTCTGACATCCCTCTCCACCGCATCACCCATTACAGATGAGCTACGAACGCCTCCAGACGGGCGTAGGGATGTTTACCTCCCAACGTTGCCATCTTCCCCTTTGTATCATCCTCATTCTTTGGATGGGACTGAAGGATGGTTTGCGAGACACGGCGTTGGAAGCAAACCGCGAAGCTATTCAGGTAGACATGGCAGCCTCCGACTTCGTCATGGGTCTCGCAGATCCACAAACTCGGGTGGCAAGTCTCCTGCTAGTGCATTCCTGTCGATGTTCGGCCGCGACTCGTCGGCGCCAAAACCTGACGACGAGGGTCAATTGGTGGGAACAGATTATGTACTTGGCAAAACGATCGGCCATGGAGGTTTTAGCACTGTGAAGGAAGTTTTTAAAGTGAAAAACGATGGCAAAACGGAACGGCTCGCGGTGAAGATTGTAAAAAAGAATCTTGCGGGCCAGTCTGAGAGAGAAAACGAGCAATTCCAGGCCGAATTTGACCATGAAGTCAGGATCTGGAGGTACCTAAACCATCCCAACATCCTACCGCTTGATGCAGTCTATGAAACAGATTACGCTACTTTCTGCTTTACTCGAATGACAAATGGTGGCACGTTGTTCGACCTAGTGAAAAAACATCACCATGAAGGTCTAAGAATGGACCAGGCGAAGCACTACGCCTATCAGCTAGCATCTGCAATAAGATACTTGCATGAAGATGCCCGTGTAGTCCATCGAGATGTTAAACTTGAGAACTGTCTCCTTCAGTTTCAAAACTCCAACGATAAAGAGGCCCTAGGCAAGCTCTACCTATGTGACTTTGGGATGTCTGAATGGATGATGACAGACAATGGGGTTAATGCCCCTGCTCCCTACGACGATGCCGCCGATAGGCCACCGCCAAAGAATATCGGGCCATCAAATATGAGTACGAGCATGGCCGGGGCTGCTGCAGGGAGTCTTGAATATGCCGCGCCTGAGTTAGTCATGTCGAAAGAAGGCGTCCTTGAGCCAGCCGTGGATATATGGGCTCTTGGAGTCGTAATATTTGCCCTTGTCGTGGGCTCCCGGCCTTTTGATCACTCTTTCCAGCCGAAAGTGCAGACAAACATTGTTCATGGTCGATGGGACCGAAATTCCGTCTTCAAGGGTAACGATAGCGATATTGGGCAGTGCCACGATGCGCTAGATTTGATCCAGGGTTGCCTTGAGCTGGACCCTATGAGGCGCTGGACAATCGCAGATGTCTTGGCGTGTCGGTGGTTTGAGGACTGCGTGGAGAACATTGAGGAGCATATCCACCCAAAGTGGAATTATTAACACTATCTTCCACAACTTTAACATTTAATTCGTTTCCTTTTTACGAGAGTTATGAAGTCCTACCGAGCGGAATGTTGCAAGGAGTCTAGGCTTTTTTTTTTCAATAATTATCCTGGGGGAATCCGGCTGTTTGATTGATACCCTCCATACTTTTGCGTGTTATGTTATCCTCAACCTTTTGTTTTTTCCTGGGAATATATTTCGAGTTGCAACGATATCGGTCGTCTAGCTTTTCAAGTCTTTTGGCAGGAAGAGTTCTACGGAGTTCACATATTTTTTACTTAACCTTGCTCTGATGTTGCTGCCGTCCTTTCTTGCATGGTCTGGGTTCGGTCGGTGTCCGTTCAATTAGCCTCTCCTGTCCTAATCGATTCCATTTCCCGGGAGGCCTACATGCCTCCGCTCTATTTTTGTTGTGCAAGAACCTTTCTCTTCTCTTTCCTCAATTATTTCTCTCGGGGTGGATTTTTATACTATGAATGATTGGAATTGCCTATCTCCAAAGGTGCTTCTTCTTCGTTTGGTGAGCATGAGGTCATAATTTTTAGTTTTCATCGTCGCCTTGCAGTTCTCTATCATTACTATTTTGATGACTCTTGGTGGCCGTGTTGCATCGGGCCATGTCTTGCATGATGGTTTCCTTTTTCGCGTGGCGTTACTGGTGTTTTGCATTAATTTCTCGTGTTGCTCCTCTGCATCTCCAAGGGCCTCTAGGTTGGTTTAACAACTGTACCAGTATGCAACTGTTATTCAATATGCGAGGAAATTTCTTTAGTTTGATCCAGAAGTACGATAATATGAATGCGGTGTCATTTAAGCCTGGTTTATCCCTTGCCCTGTTGATTATCCATGTAACGCACAATCAATGCTCAAGGGGTTATATGGTCTAATAGCAGAACCGCTAGGTATATCAACTAAGATGCGGGAGGTTGGGAAGTGTAGGAAGCCAACTTGCCATGGCCCCTATGTTGACAAACGAAGCTTGATTTCCTTTGTATACTCACACTACCACAAAAGCATCAGTGTAAGGCCACAACAAGGGGAAGAGTCTTAAAAACCCAATACTGAAAACATCCATCAATCTGGTTACTGAAACTTAAATTGTTCTATCTTCCTTCAAAATTCTGTTGGTGTATTTTCGCTCTTATTTCTGACAAGGGAATGCATAACGATTCGGTCAGGATGTCTTTTGAGAAAGCTCCGCGTTAGACATGAAGTGGGAACCCCCCGCGCATCTAAACCCTTTTGCCTGCTTAATCCATTTATATCCCGCCGGACACGCTCCCATTGCCATCAGTTTCCTCTGAGCCTCTTGCTCCCTTTTCTTCCGCTTTTCCATCTCAAGTTTCTCCTTGGCAAGCTTGCGGATTAACTCTTCATACTTTCTTCTCTCCCGATCTTCAGGCCCCTGTTCATCACATCCAGGCTCCAATTCTGCTAGCCGTTGTCGGGCACGTTGTTCGTTTGTAACAAGATCTCGATCCCGTTGCTCTTGTCGTGCCATCTCTCGACGGTCGGCTTGTAGTTGGAACCAAACTTCGTCCGATACACCAGGGTCACGAAGACTGTCAAGGTCATCGGGTGGCTCTAGCGGAGATGACGGTTCAGAGGCTGGCTCGGTTGGTGGTGCGGTTTTAGTTTCTACCTTGGTTTGCATGTTGACAGATGGGCGATACGGGAGGTTGGTTGGCGGCAACGCCATGTCCGCGTGCGGCCGCTTACCTGAGATATCAGGACCGATTAAAACTGCTGTGGCTCGTTGCGTCCGCTCATCAATTGTCGAACGGAATACGGATTCGATCATTTCTTCCGTGGCCACCAAACTTTCCTGGCCATCTGCCTCATTCAAGAGAACCTTATTGATGATAGCCTTCGCAATGTTCTGCACATCACGAGCATTTCCCCAAGCGGGTAGCACCTGCAGGGTTTCAAAGTAGCCGAGGATGGTCTCTTTGAAGGGCTCTCGGGGCTTTTGCACGACCCTCATGTCTATATGCACATTTTCGGTCACTATGTTATTCAGGAGCTGCCAACAATGTTCAAGGGGCAGGTTTTTAAAGTTAACTGTCTCGGGGAAACGACTTGTAAGGCCTGGATTGGATGCCATCAACCGGTTGATATCAGCGTCATACCCCGCCAATACAGTGATGAGTTTTTGGTAGTATTTCGGTTTGGTCAGGCAATCAACAAGCTCGTCCATAGCCTCCTTCGCGAATGCACCCTCGGCAAGACGGTAAGCCTCGTCGATGAAAAGGACTTTTCCCAAGGCTCTTTCCAACAGATTCTCTGTTTTGGGGCCAGTCTGGCCCACATATTGTCCCACGAGGTCCGTGGCAGAGGCCTCGACCACTTCTACTGTCGCAAGAAGTCCCATATCATAAAACACCTTCCCCATTCGTCTCGCAGTTGATGTCTTACCAGTTCCTGGAGGTCCGCGGAAGAGGAAATTGAAGGGTATTTGATTTCGAGGATCAATCCCAGCTTTCTTCAACTTCTTTGCGATGCGCTGGTAGTTTTGAAGCTGAGCGATGAGATCTTCACACCCAACTACACCATCGAATAATTTGCGACAGTTCATCTCGGACCTTTCACCTCGGTCAAATTCGGGATCAAAGTCCAGCGGCTCAAGGACGTCGATACTTTTAGTCTTGCCAGCCGATAGTCGCTGTTGGTAGCGTGCCTTTGCTTGGTCAAGGAGTATGTCCACCTCTCCCGCATTTCCAAAGTTTGGCCGATTTCGAGCACGAGCTAGACACTCGCGGACTACCGTCTTGGCCTCGGGCGTCGCCTTGAAGCCAGCTTGCTTCAATTTTAGGGTCAAGATCTCTTGGAGCGCGTCGTCGGAATAGTCTTCAAAATGAAACACTGAACTCATCGGAAAACGGCGTGCTAATCCAGGGTTAGAGTCGTTAAACATTTTCTCCATCTGGTCCTTATAGCCAAGCATGAGAACACATCTGTCGTCGCCGGGCACGCTTTGAATCTCCGCTACCAGAGTATCAATCACCGCGGTTTTGTAAGGGTCTGAGTTCCCCTGATTCCCAGATATCGAGCTATTACCAGCAAGCATATATGCCTCATCTATAACTAAAACCTTTCCGATAGTCGACGCCAAGATTCCTTTCGTTGCGGCCTCCGAACCACCCAGCACGCTACCGACAAAATCGGAGGGGTTTTTAACAACAACTAAGGGAATATATCAGCTTCACTTGTCTCATTTCAATCCTCAGGTGGTTGAAGCAAGCTTACCTTCGCCATTAGTGAGAAACCCCATATCAGAAAGAATACGGCCATAAAGCTTCGCAACCGTCGTCTTTCCAGTACCTGGATTCCCAACAAACACTTTGTTAAGGGAATATTCAACAAGTGGTTTTTCCTCAAGTTCTCGTTGATAATTGCACTGGATCGTGTCCAGAAGGGTTAGGACGGACTGCTTCACGCTCTCTAATCCAGTCAAATTCTTGAGATTTTTCCAAGAGGCATTATGCTCTAGTACTGATCGTGGTTCCGGGCCCAGGAGGTCCTCCTTCGTTAACAAAAAATAGTCAGACTGTATTCCGACACGACACTCATGATCTAATCTCTGTGCTTGACGGTCGGTGACCCTTGCTAGGACATTATGCACCGTTCGGGCATTTCCAAAGCCCGGTCGTCCTTTACCTCTTCCAATGCGGCGAGCGACTATTCGTATATAAAGTCCATTCATTCCCCCTTCAACTTTCATACTTCCACTATATTTCTTATCGATTTGCTGACAAAGAATGCTCTGTAATTCCTTGTCGGTGTAGTCGTCAAACTGTAGGGTGACTGGAAATCGGCTTGGGATCCCTGGATTATGAGCGAAAAAGGCTTCCATATTCCTGTTATATCCTGCAATAATGAAGACAACTTTGCCAGTGAGGTTCTCGACCTCAGTAAGCAAGAAGTCCAAAACAGCTGCTCCACCGGAGTTAGACGTTAGCTGGTAAGCTTCGTCTATAAACAGCACCCCTCCTCCGGTTTTAAGTATGTCGTCGAGATATTTCTGAGAGCCAGGAACACCACCTGTTGCCAATTTTGACCCTGATGTTTCGACAAAATGACAACCAGGGATGACACCAACGGAGCTTAGGAATTGAGCATATAACCGTGCTATTGTTGTTTTCCCTGGTAAAATGTCAGATACCACTCTCAGAGGTTCATTCGAAGAAATCAAACATACCAGTTCCCGGATTTCCTAACAGGGACGCGCTGAATCGTTCATCTTTGAGACTCGCACCCTGCCTCACAACAGTATCAACTTTGGCTTTAATAGAAAGGAATATCTTCTTCACGCCCTCAAGGCCTGCCATTGCCATCAAAGAATCCAGCGCGTCATTTGAATAACCTTCCAAGCGTTTTTGTCTTTCCCATTCACCCCGCGCTTCTGATGTTAAAACCTGGTGGTTACAGTGTTCATCTGGTGACGCTTTACTTGGGGTTTGCTGGTTCTCGCTTTTTGCAACTTTCAGAGATTCTGCTTGTTTGCGTTGCGCATTCCTCGTCAGTTCTATGGAAGCCTTCAGTCGTTCAAGCTCTTTCCCTTTCTGCAAAAGTCGAACACGATCCGCTTCCTGTTCCTCAATATCTTGTAGGATTCGCTTTTGTTCGCTTATCTTTTCGTCAATCTTTGCTAGCTTTCTGGCATGCTCATTCTGGGCCGCCTGTCGCTTTGTTTCTAGTTCGATATCCCTAGCTCTTTTCTTTTCGGCCTCGATGGCTTCTTTGACACATACCTCGCAATGTTGCGGCGCAGTTTCGTGGCACCTGCGGCGTGATATGTGTGATTTAGGGCATTTACTTTCCATGATCCTCATGCACTTCATCTTTGAATGATCTTTGAGTCGATGGCAGCGCAGAGTGCATTTGTGGAGGCCACAGGACAAAGTGGATGAGCTTTTTCCACGATGTTAGCTAGCACTAGTTAATTAGGGTGGATATCCGGACTAACCATGATTTTGTACAGCCTCCGTCAGGACATTCAGAGTCGAACTCCTCAGGGTTCCGAATTATGGTTTTTCTCTCAGGGTGTCTTTCACATTGCAACGGGAGCCCGTCATAAACTTGTCCGCTCTCCCTCAATGAATCAAGCAAAGGCATCCAGATGGAGTTTCCCTTGCGGCTTTCAAGAAAAGTCTCTGCATTTCCGATCATGATGAGGGCGTTCCGGGCGCGCGAGAGCAGGACATTTACTCTTTCAGGGGCAGCCATAAAGCCTATGTTACCTGACTTATTACTACGAGTCAACATCGCAACCACAATGTCACTCTCTTCGCCTTGGTAATTGTCTACATGTTCACTAGGTCAGCAAAAGTCCTCGATCATATGGTAGGTAGCCTACCGATAGTTGAAATTCGAATGGGCTGTTTAGCCAGCTTGGCACTTCCAGGATCCGGAAGGCCAGCGCGAACAAGGCTACTTGAATCTAGGCCATTCAGAATCGGGTCGTTGGTATCGCTTAACTGCTTTCGAAGAAGTGAGAGTTGCCCCAGGTATGGGGTCAGAACCACTATTTTATCGGTGCCATAGCCTTGTTGACCCAAGTATCGTACGATCTTTAAGACCATCTTAGCCTCAAACAAATTCTGCTTGCTGGTTTTCGCTGTAGGGTCGCTTTTCTCATGGACGCCTTGTAGTTCATTTTCTGGGTGGTCGTGGGTAACAAAAATGACACTATTCTGGAACCCGCGTAGCGAAGGCCGGTTCTGTGTTTTCTCTGCGTCCTCCAGATCAGGGTATGTCAGCTGCCGTATCAAACGAGAAATCTCTGGACGCATGCGGTGTTGCTTCAAAAGCGACGTATGTGGAAATCCACTGAGAACGAGTCTCTCAAAAAGCGATCTATTGAGATCAAAGCCATCACCCTTCTCAACCGAAAGGTTGTAGTTGTTGATCTTTGGCCGCAGCTGCTTGTGATCACCAATCAATACCAGCTTCTGGGCACTAGTAGTCATTGCTGTGAGGATGTGGCTCTCCAAAATCTCACCAGCCTCCTCAACCAGAAGAACACGAGGTGTGGCAGACTGAAGGGCGCGCGAGTATTTTGCCGCAGCGGTAGTGGTGCATGCAATGATTCGCTTCTCCTGTAGTATTCCCGCGTTCTTCTTGTCGTAAAAGTAGTGTTCAAGTTCCTTCTCCTTACGGTTGTATTCTTCAATCAAAGACACGATTACTCTTCTCTGCTCTTCCAGCATATCCTGACGCCATTCAAGCAAGGAGTTCTTCCGCACGCTAGGGTGCATCCCCCAGACGTGAGCGTGTGTTGGCTTGACAGTACCGTTGAAAATTCCGGCATCCAGCCCATCTGTCCATCGCTCCAACAGATAGTACTTGCTAACCTTCCTTCCCCTCCTACCTATACGTTGCATCCCCGCCTCTTCCCCTGGCACTTGAAATGCTTCATAAAAGTCCACGTGATTTGAGAACTCAAGATACTCAAGTATGTCGTCGTTGGTCACTCGGACATGGCAATATTGTTTCACCTGGGCTTTTAAATCACTCTCTAATTTGTCCAGTTCCTCCCTCGTCATGTCAATAAAACGCCAAGATAATTCCTTCCTTCCGCGGCCAGATTGTTCGAAAAGACCGAGCCTTTGTGTTCGAGATGTGACCTTTGAGCCGAGTCTCACCATAGAAGTGTCGGGGATGCCGATATCCATGAGATCTTCTAGAAACTGATCCAGTGCGTGATTGGTGTAGCAAAGTACGAGCATTGTACAATCCGTGTGGTCATGCAGAGCCTTCGCAATGAGTGCACCGATAAAAGATTTTCCGGTACCTCGACGTAGTTAGTCTCATTCGCCCTTGAAACACAAATAACCATCGATGGAGTTGGTTGAGTGCTCACCTGGTGGACCCTGAATTAGGCTCACCTCATGTTCCAAACCAGACAACAGAGATGCTATCTGGGAACCATCTAGATCGACTTTCCGGGTAGTTTTTAAAATCCGTTCGAGACCCTCGCCACCACTAGTTCTTATACATTCAATCACTCTTGAGAGCTGTTCGTTGAAGGGTAGTGCTTTTTGAAATGGTTCAGCCGATACCAGAGTATCGGCCATTGGAAAACCTGTCTGTTCCTGGAGCCGCTGTAGGATAGGCGCGTACGCAAACATGGCTGTGTTAACAAATATGAAAGTAAGGTTGTTGCTCATGGACATGGATGCGAGCACACAATTTAGCGCATCATGACCCTCAACGCGCAGAGCGAGAGAAGGGATATGCTTAGAACAAGAAGATGCTAAAAGATCAAGAGTTGCAAATCCAATAAGTTTAGCGCCATCAAGCAGACATCCAAAAGCCTGATGTTTCAATTTCAAATTTTCAAGGGGAATACTTTTTCGAGCTTTCTTGGGTGCATTGCCAAGCTCCGGCAAGCCCTTCGAGCAAGATACGAGCAAGCTACACTGCTTCCGTCGTCTATTTTTACCACAATCAATCCCTTTAAGCACAAGACCATCGATCCGGTAGCCAGGCCGTCTTCCCTTCTTTTGACCCTGAGCGATCTGTAGGTCGTCACGTAATTCAGCCAACAAGTCTTCCCTTAGAAGTCGGAATTGATTGTCGAGGTGTGCGTTTGGGCGAGCATCAAACTCCAAATCGAAAATCTCCTGTCCGCGTCTGTAGAAAGAGCGTTCAGTCGAGGTTAATTCATTAGGCGTTGGAAGGATAGAAATCTTGTGAAAATCGTCAAAGTCGTTGTCATGCCTTCCACCAGGTTTATAGTCATCCCCGTAACTAAAGGACCGAGATTGTGTCATCAAAATGTTATTAATCTTGAATCCGAGTGCCCGTATATCAGGCAGCGTCGAGTCAACAAATGCTCGGTCCTGCACGGCCTTTCTGGCCACTTGTTTAACATCATCAGAGCAAGAGGGAGACTTTAGCAGGCCAAGGAGAAGCCCAGCAAATCCCAACGAAGCTTGTTCGTTCAGAAGCTTTCTCTGGTGGGCCTCAACGAAGGCGTTCCAAAACATTGGCGGGTCGACAATGTAAGCTAGAATCTTCTGACAAAATTGCCCATTGCAAAAGCTTTCAATTCTTGCGTCTTGAGCATATATCAAGAATTCCGTCGCGGGACCGCTCATGAACTCCACAGATAAATCGACCCGAAAGCTGTTCCGCAAAGCACGAATAATGGATGGGGACGACAATATTCTTTCAATACAACGAAGACGGTCGTCCTGGTGGCAAAGCGCTTCCAAAAGCAATTTAGCATCCGCAGTTTATCAATTGTTCGCTTACCTCCCTCGATCAGGCCCAGATACCTCAGCAATTTCTCATGCCGCGACGCCATTCTGCAATCTTCATACAATGGACTGTGCAAATAACCAAAACAAAACAAAGTTGTGTATCTTCAATATCTCAATAGCAAATCCGGAGTATTTGTACACTGACCATCCTCGGGGAAGTAAGAGCTGCCATAAGTCAGGTTTTTCAGTCACCTTGCCCAAATGAAAAAATGCCAACAAAGAGGGAAACGGTGAGTGCCGGCAGGTCAAAAGAGTAGCTCGTGCAGCAGCAGCCCCACCAAATTGAAGGCGGCGAGGTTGCTTGTTTTGAGATGCCTTCTGCAGCAGGGTTAGTATTCGAAACTGATCGAGAGTTTTCCACCACAAAACCGTGGATCTTAGAGGCTCGGAATGCTGCTATGTTTCTCCACATTCTCAAATTAGAATCGGTTCGCACAGTGGTAGGTAGGCAAAAAGAGCGAGCACAGCCAGCCAATCTAGCCCTGCGCATCCATATGGAGAGCTCCTCTTCGAAGACAAACGAGCCGACCTCAAATCATCTACAAAGCAGTCAAAAATCGCCAATTGCTTCTTATAGCTGGATGAGTGAAGCAAGCCCTTCCATCATCGTTCCTGATATGGCTGAATGCAATGATCTTGGTTGATGTCGTTAACCGACAAGATTATTACACAGGAGAACCACCAATTTGCGGTCCTGAATCAAGCGAAGGCTCAAACTTGATAAAGGGGATTATTTCCGTGACCCGAACGCCACCCTCTACCCTTCCTGCCCCATGGAGTCAGCAGTCCATGCAGTATTAAAGTGGCGTGCTGAGTTCAACACGAAGAAGATTGATATCTCCACTTGTTCAAACCCGATAGCTCACCCGTTTCGACTCGTTAGCGGAGTAAATAATAGGTTTTGTTTCATTGGAGAAGGGTCAGAGGACGCGAACGAGGAATCGCTCGGGAGATTTTTAAGGGATCAGGGGATGTGCATTGACGTCTAGTTAAGTCCGCCCCGAAGATTTGTTAAACCGGAAATTGATGATTCAGTATTCGGTTATCTGACGTTGGTTCTCTGCTGGCAGCGATGCAACCTCGGACTCAGCAATTATCGGGGTGCTTCTCAGGGAACCTAGATGCTCCAGTCTTGAGTTAGCTAAACACCTTAGAGATCTAAAATCGGCCATGTTCCCGTTGCTGAAGTTCGCCTCTTCAATGTAAATCATTTATCGTGGTAAGTCCATGGACACAATGGAATACGCTATTTCCCTACTACGTCCCTTAACTGGACGATCAAACTTGTCGAATGAGATAGCTAAGATACCCATAACAGCCGCATTGCCTCCGTGGTGAAGGTTGATATAGCAATGGATGGAAACATCATGTTTAAACTAATGTAACTAGATGCGCTTGTGGGCGTTGAGTTCGATTCGCGGCTGCGATTTGGAATCCAATCGATTCACTCTTGGTTATTATGCTTCCAAGCACCTGGAAGAACATTTCTATTCGAATCGATCATGACAGCGGTCGTGCGTAGGAGTCGACCAATCTGTTAAAGTAGAAGTCACGGACCTCACGTGATGTTGCGCCATCACCAAATGGGGCTTTATCCTCCATCAAGACGAGGTCGTGGCGGGGTAGAATATCCAGCGCCCCATCTGTGACCATCTTCACTTGATTGTGTATCAATTGAACCATCTGCTGCCATGCTGCTTCGTTTATGTAAGAGCATCGATAGATAACGCACCCCAATCCTTGAGTTGATACCCAGGCTAGTCAATTATTTTTACACGTGGTCAAGCTCTAAATCTTTCAGCGAACAACATCCTAGAGACTGGAACTGCGGTCACTAGATCAGGCGAAAGGGGTGTCGTCGACGGGGATGGAGTATTAGGAGTGGCCGCAAGCAGGTACGAGATATGGTATGCTGAGACGAAATCCTGCCTTCTAAGCCGCATTGAGCAGCTCTGCATCTTTAAGTAGGAAATTATGAAGGTTTGAATTGACTGGGTTCTATAACTATGGGGTTAAAAGCGTTGGGTGGTCGGTTAGGCTAGTTAGTCCAGACGGAGAACGAACATCATCTTATCTGACGATCTCCCTGGGTGCCGCAACGTACAACCACCCAGCCGACGACTTCATAGACCAGCTGGACAATCAGGCGGCCCCTAGCCATTCTCCTCCAGCAACAGCAAGGCACCCTGAAAGATAGTTTTTCTTACAATTCCCTTACCAATTCCGTGGCTTTGTATCTTGGTTGCTATCCCTGAGCCCAACTGACTTATTCACACCATGGGTGACGACGACGGCGACTACGGCGATCCCTATGATTTTTGCACTGACTTTGTCTTGTTGAGGACGCTTCGAATTACGATACCAAGCAAACCGAGCATAGATACTATCCTATTCCCTTGGAGAAGTTCTGAATCAACAATATCGCGTGGAGCACAAACTCGGCCATGGTGGCTTTTCAACCGTCTGGATGGCTCATGATCTTAAGAAAAAGGTGGATATTGCACTTAAGATTATGGTTGAAGGAAGAGGGGAGAACAAGTACCGTATGCAGAAGGAAATCCTCAAAAATGTGAAAGACGTTTCTCATCTTACTCTATATGTCGATACCTTTATGCTTCCTGGACATGGGCAGAATCACCGGGTCCTTGTGTTCCCCTTACATGGCCATGCGCTTTCTGCACACACTCTAAGTGACAAATCAATGGCTACTCGCATGTCTGCTGCCAGGCAATTATTACAGGCTCTGGAGAGTCTACATAGAGCTGGGATTGTGCATCGAGGTAGGGGCTGCGAGCCCGTAAGTGAGAGCCTGCTAATGTATTCTACAGGTCTAAATGAAGGGAACTATACCTGGGGGATGGTTTCTCTCGCTCATCTTGGAAAGCATGACAAATACAGAAAACTTGGTCGCTCGCAAAGGCTTGCCATCGATCCCGAAGTCTGGAAACCAGGAGAGACTGTCAAACCTGTTTCAGTTCCAGAGGAATCATGTACAACTGACTTTACCTAGGTGATTTTGGTCTAGCTATGAAACTTGGCAATCTAGTGGTTGAAAATGGCCGGCCCCCTGCTGGGTTCTGTTCTCCAGACCGATACTTCAACATCGGCCCAAGCACAGCTTGTGATATGTGGAGTTATATGTGTGTCTTTTCAGTGCTCTATTGCGGGCTTAGTCCCGTCCACACTAGGTCGGAGTTTTCGGAAGTGGCTACTATGGTGGAAAGAATAGTCCCGTTGCCGGGACTATTCAGGGGCCATTACCTCTGGCCGGAAGATGAAGCGAGAGGATGGTACATCAACGCTCCCACCCCAGGATGGGACCTTAGAGGAGTCATAAAAAGGTTCGGTCCTAAAGGAACGAGTTTAGAAGAGCTAGAACATGTCCTCTCTATCATGAACAAATGTTTCAGGTATCTCCCTGAGGAGCGTCCAACTGCCACACAACTTCTCCAAGACCCTTCGTTTCAAGCGATCATGGATATTTACTGCCGTTGATGGTACAAGCTTATCAAATATACGCTGCGAGGGTTAGGTCACGATCGGTGACGGGAGGACTGGAGGGAGCCAGACAATTGGGGATTGAATTGCAAATGAGCATTTTGTATATCGGAATGGGTTACTTAGAGAGGATAGAATCTAGAATTGCCTGTCTTATGGTCAAAAGTAGCGGAGAAATTGAATGGAGAGAGGTACGACTCCGTCTCGCAGTGATACGTCAGTTGGCCATAAGTTGGCGAGCTTCTCCGCACCGGAAGGCTTACGAACTACAGGTACTCGGGGGTGCCTCTAGGGAAGGTAGCACTAACTTTAGAATTTCAGAGAAACACGTGAATGGATTGGTCATACGGGGCACTGCGACGAACCACGGAGGATTCCGGATGGTATACATCAAACTTATGACACCTGCTAGAGGAGCATTATTAGGAAGTAAAACTGAATGCTTCCGAGCACGATGAGACCATTTTTCTCAAATCATTGGCCATCCTCTGACAAAGTCTCTTCGTCGAAATTATAGAAAAGTGGAGAGGGTGAACCCGAGAACGAAACGGCGAGAATCCTGGGCCGCTAGGACGTCTCGACCGTAACTTCCCAGGTCGATCGGGAAAAAGAATCGTATTTCAAATCGTTCTTGAGTTCTCCAGGAACCAGAATCTGTGACGAGCGGCATCCGGACTCCTTGGTCGCGTTTGGGTCATCAACAAATCCTACATCAAGCTTCCGCGGAGCAGCCGATCCTGCTACAGGCTACTTGGGCTGGGCCAACGGTCTTTGCTCAATAGTTTGAGATAGCTCATGTTCTTCTGCCAGGCGTGCCAGTTCCCCAAGAACTCACTCCCAGCCATCCCAGCAAATTCCTCTCTATGGCATTCTCTGGCCAGCCCCTCCAGCCGTTTTCACTGTTGTATAATGGAGTTTCCTCCGTCTCAGGTGCTTCTCGAAGGACAAGTCGGACAAGTGGTTGATAGAGAACGTAGTTAAAGTCGTCCTGGAGCCGTGAATCCGCGAGCTCGGAGGCTACATTCCTGGCACCTGGGAGTAAAACGTTAAATGCTGCTTCCTCTCCTTGGATCACGGGGAGTAATCTTCGGGTAGCTTTCTGACAAGCTTCATCCTTCCTCGAGAGAACCAAGTCGTTATAACGCTCCGCCTCCTTGAGAAAAACACTTAGACCTGGCTGAAAATCAGTAAACGGGTGGCCAGCTATAACTCTGCGATCTTGGTCCGAAAAGTCAGCCATATCATGCGCGTGTAAAAATGCAGAATGTCTGAAATATTTGTTAGAATATTCTAATGTTGCCCAGCAGGAACTAAGACTTGGGCAGGCCAACGATAAAAGCGATTTTGTGGCTGGGGTCCCATCTGCACAATTACATTACTTGCCCTGACGTTGCCAAGCCTTTTGATCAGCCGTTGGAGTGGAGCACCTACATGATAACCTTAACCTTCCTGTGGATCAGCGGGACTTGGATCTCCGAGGTTCCATGCGGATCAGGAACAATATGAAGACTTAATTGGCTAAGAAACGATCCACTTGCGTGTAACAGTTGGACTATTAGTAAGCCCCCACTAGGTTTGTCTTTGTTAAAGCAGCGAGTCTCCAGCGCCACTCTGGGCCTAGTGGAAATTACTTAATTTTCAGCTACAAACGGATATGTAAACGAGAGAAACACGCTCTCCCCTTTCTCCAACCTCACGAGCAACCCGATTCATCATTACCCGCGACACATACCAGCCATGGGTGTAACACACCAAAATTCTCCTGCTGCCGCTATGCCAGCTAAGAAAGACAGAGAGAACAGATCAGCCCAATTCACTGATGGCGCCTCAGACGAGTTTGAGTTTGGCGGTTCATTCGGCGTTGCTCTGCTCATGACGGGCTTTCCTTTGCTGATGTGGTACATGTGGATAGGTGCAACATACTACGACGGCAAGCTTCCTCTACCTGAGCCCGGCCAGCCCTGGGCCGACTTTGGCCGTCACCTAGTCCACCTTGTCTACGAGGGAGCCTATCCGACCGCCAAAGCCTGGGCCATCTACTGGGTTTTTTTCACCCTAGAAGCCTTGATGTACTGTTACATGCCTGGTGTATCCAATCTTGGTCGGCCATTAAGACATGAAGGCGGCAAAAGGCTTCCCTATTACTGTTCCGCATACTCCAGCTTCTATGCCACCCTCGCCATCGCTGCGGTCCTACACGTCACGCGCATTTTCCCCTTGTACACCCTGATTGATGAGTTCGGCCCAATCATGACTGTCGCTATTTTATCGGGCTTTTTAAACAGCTTCATCGTTTATTTCCAGGCAATTGTGCGTGGACGTACACATAGGCTTAGCGGATCTCCCATCTATGACTTCTTCATGGGGGCTGAGTTGAATCCGCGCATTGGCATCTTGGACTTTAAAATGTTTTACGAAGTGCGGATCCCTTGGTTTATCCTCTTCCTAATCACTTGCTCCGTGGCCGCTCGCCAGTACGAAAAGTACGGCTACGTCTCCGGCGAGGTCGTCTTCCTGGCCACCGCACATTATTTGTACACCAATGCTTGCGCCAAAGCGGAGCAGATGATTATTACAAGCTGGT
This sequence comes from Amauroascus verrucosus, assembly GCA_001430935.1. Classification (NCBI taxonomy): domain Eukaryota; kingdom Fungi; phylum Ascomycota; class Eurotiomycetes; order Onygenales; family Onygenaceae; genus Amauroascus; species Amauroascus verrucosus. The sequence goes on from LJPJ01000106.1 coordinate 108,457, forward strand.
GAGTCAAAATGAAAGATAAAGAACAAAATGGAAGAAAAAAAACAAAAAGAAAAACGGATTAATAATTCCAGCTGGGCTAACACCGACATTCAGGGACATGTATTTTGAGAAATTGGGCTTCTTGCTCACTTTTTGGAACATGGCTGGCGTGCCATTTACCTATTGCCACTGTGCTTTGTACTTGGCCAACCACGACCCGTCCGAATACCACTGGAATCCCTACGCCCTAACAGTGCTCTATTTGGTATATCTTTTCATGTACTGGATGTGGGATAGTGCCAACGGCCAGAAGAACGCATTCCGCCACAAGGAAAGAGGCCAGCTCATCAAACGCAACACTTTCCCCCAAGTGCCTTGGCAAGCCATCGAGAACCCGAGAACCATCAAAACGGATGCGGGCGATAGTATCATGGTCGACGGCTGGTTTGCAATTATCCGAAAGCCAAACTACGTTCCTGACATGTTCTTCTCCATGTCCTGGGGTCTAATCACCGGATTCAAGTAAGTCCTTGATGTCCTAACAAGACAGTTCTAAAAATATAATAAGAGGTTTGCGATAGCTGATTGCCTACTGCGTGCTTTACTAGGAGCCCCTTCCCTTGGTTCTACTTTGTTTTCTTCATGGTTATGATCATCCATCGCACCAGGAGGGATATTAACAGATGCCGGAGAAAGTATGGCGAGGCCTGGAAACGCTATGAGAAAGAAGTGCCGTATCTATTCATCCCAGTAAGTACCCCCGTGATTAGCGAATTGGTGTTAGTGAAGATGTAGTGTTACTGATAGGCTTGCAAGTATATAATCTAAGGGCAGCGAACCACGGGTCTCTAACCCTACATAGTTTCTACGGAGAGAGGTGAGAAGCTTGTCTTATTATAGAGTTCGTACGGCATCGGTACGGTTCTTAAACTTAGTATCCTTAGAGTAAACCAGGGCTTAGACTGAGTTTCGTTCTTTGTTTTTTTAGATTTCTTTTTCTTCTTCCGGGTGTGTTAATAATTAAGTCAAAATATTTATATACCTATACATATCGTGTATTACTTTGGAATTGTTCCTTTCTTGACTATATGTTCCCATGGGTCGAAGATGAGTGCGACTGATGTCTTTTCTTCTAGATTTTTATTTTTTTTAGAACATCTCAGAAGCCCTATTATCAATGATTCATCGTCTCTCCCTACATCGGACAGTTAACTCGTTTCGGCGAAAGAATGAGAGTCCAAGGTATGTAAGTACATATTTTACTAAAATTGCTATTTAACAGTCTCCCTATTTATCTACCACGTTCTGAGGTCTATAGTATATCCTGGTCTAAATCCGAACTCAATACAAAATACAAACAAGACTCCGTCCCACTTCGCCTTTTTTTTTTTCTTTCGTGTGTGTTTTTCTGTTAAGCCTGGGATGGTCGACACCACGCATGCAAGTGCCTCTTAGGGTAGTATGCCGCAATGCACTCCCGCCACTCCATATCCTCGGACGTGGTGCCGTCAATAGCTAGGTCGAAGCGCCGGATCATAGTCGCAAAGGCGATATACAGCTCCGCCCAGGCTAAGTTCATACCGAAGCACATGCGTGGTCCACGACTAAAAGGAACGAGCCAATGCTCCAGATCTTTCTTAATGGACTTTGTTCCTTCGGTATCGACTTGACCTCCGTCTTCGCGCTGTAGCCAGCGCTCCGGCCGGAATTCAAGGGCATCCTCACCCCATATTTCAGCGGACTGGTGTACGTGTAAGATTGCCATGCCGACTGTGGTGCCGCCGGGGATCTGCTGACCCGATATCACGGCTCCTTCGGGAGGTACGACGCGCGTCAGCGACACGCCTGAGGGGATAAAACGCAAGGATTCCTTAATAGTTGCGGTGAGAAGCGGAAGAGACTCTAGGTCCTTCAGGCCCGGCTGGGTTCCGAGGTCAGGCCAGACAGTTTCGATTTCGCGTCTTAGTTGGGAGAGTAAATTGGGGTTCTGCATCGTGTGCCAGTGGCCCATGAGTAGTGTATCAGCTACTGTGTTGGCGCCTGCAAATATGAGAGTGAATCCCTCGTCGTGCAGTGCTGTCATGTTTGGTACCTCCTTTCGTCGGTATGCCTGTGGATCCAGCATGCGATGGAAGATGGTCTGGTGCGGCACGTCATCGAGTTTCGAGGGACACTGTAAGACGACTTGCAGCTGGCGCTGAATTAGGTCGCGGACCTGATACAGACGCGGCGCCAGCCGCTTCGCATCGGGCAGGGCGCGCATGACTAAGGCCGGGGGCACGGCGTAGATTAGGTTCCGAATTATGGGGAGGTTTTTTAGAATGGGCAGCATGCGCAGGCTGGCGTCCATTGCTAGGATTATGGGGTCCCTGAAGGCAGGGGCGTCGAGGGCGTTAACGCAGTTACCGAAGGTGAAGCACATGATGGTATCCAGGGTGTAGGAGCGGAATGCGTAGAGGAGGTCAACGGAGTGCCCTGTTGCATTGGTTTTGGCGATGGAAGATGCAAGGCGGGTTGCCTATCACTAGGTGAGTTGCGACTCAGAATAAAATCCATCTTTTATCGGAAGAAGAAAAAAGAAGAAGCAAAAAAGGCCAAACATTTACTAACATTTCGCCAGACAAGGTGCTCGAGGTTGCGTATAGCGTTCTTGGAGAATATCGGCAAAAGCACCTCTCTTCGTTCCTTTGCCTGAGCATACTTCAGAAACACAAATGATCCTGTCTTGACTCCGGGGGTCCGGTAGAGACCCGGGTCCTTGTCCCATCGCCTGTTGCCGTGATAGATATCATGAAATGCAGATGGCTTTCCAAAATGGAGCTATACAAGCGCAAGTTATATAGAATATACACATCAGCCCACCTTCGGGATCTCAAGCACGGCATATAAAAAGAGCAAACTCACCTCGTTCGGGGCGATGCGAACGATTTCACCTATCAGGAGGACAGCATGTTAAAGGCAGGTTTCTTTTCAGCATCTTTTGCTGGGTTGTGGAGACTCTACCATATTCCTCGTGAAGATGAAAAAGCTCTTGGGCCAGCGTCTCCTGCTTGATGACTTCCTTGTATGCTTTCCATCCCGACGTGGCACCAGCCAGCAACGGGCCGGGGAACTTTCGCAGCGGGTGGAAGAAGATATTGTATAGGACGCGGCACAAAGCCCAGAAAGCGACTATTAGCCCTAGCGATAGCCAGAGCAGCGTTTTCTCCATCGCCGTTTTGTCTCACTTTTATATATCAACAAAAAAAAAGAAGAAGAAGCCAGCAAAGATTGGGGGAAAAAAAAAGCAGATGCTATAATATCAAAGAGCCTTCCTTTGAAGGGAGAGCGTAAGAATCCTCCTCTTCATCCTTCCTCCCCGCTCCCGGAAACTCCGGCGAGGACGCTTTTTACTTCTATACAAATTGCTGACCCCCGCCTTACACGGGTTGATAAGGATTCTATCCAAAACGTGCGCCCAGGCATCCTGCATTGCCCATTTCTAACTAGACACCCTTCCTCAGCCGCACTGCATAGTAGCGTCCGCGCCCCCAAGACAGTTATAGCATGAGGGTGACCAAAGGAGATGGAGGTGCGGGGTTTGATAATTTAAGATCTAACTTGTAGCCTGGCGTCATGTCACTGAATGGATGCAATACTTGTTGGCGCTGAGTGAACTGCAGGTAGCAACACAGTCAGCAATTACCTCGGGGGCGAGGGAAGGTGGAACATGCTGTAGTAAGACAAAAGCAGCGGGATGTTGCTCGCATTGGAGAGTTATTAGGCTATGAGTCAGTTACGTATGGGAATAGATGTTGGTTGTTGGATGCTGGATTAGGCTATTCTGCCAGCAATCGCCTTTTTGGAAAAAGTAAAAAAAAAAAAAAAACACAGCCTGTGCTTCAGTTTATTTATATCGGCGTCGAATCAGTTTTGAGGATGGACGAAAAAGAATCCCTGCGATTCAGCTTTGATTCTGGCAATGACGCTCAGGCCCGGAGGATTTAGGCGGATACTGTCCGACTCAAGTCTCAGCCATCAGGGTGGGTGTATTGGCATCCTGGATGCAGTATGGATGCGGTAGGGAATCAATCCTTCGGGCCGATCATCTCGTAATCTTGCATTAGGCTGAATAGAAGCTGAGAACAACCGGGGGGAACTAAAAAGGGAAAAAAAAAAAAAGACCTTGGGCCTCTGTATAGAAATTGTCTTGAGCATTTTCGTCGCCTTTCCACAGCCTGCGAGGTTTTGCGTTCTTCAGCAGTTGGGCAACTCTAACAAACTACTTTTGATAATTATGGTAGTTCAAGTGGTTGTATTATCCTTGCTAACCGCATGGCTTCTCTCTCTCCTGCCCGTCCCCTGGCGCTTCCGAAAGACTACAGAGTCAACCACTCCTTCGAATCCGCCTGTTCATTCTTCTTGGATCCCTTTCCTAGGTCCTATTTTCGGCATCGCAACCAAGGGCTCTAATCGGTACATTTCGTCACTATGGTACGTGGCGTATATTGCATGAACACCCATTTGAAGACTTATATAGCTAACCGGCCGACTGACCGACCCGTCCCTAGTACAATCCAAGGCTCGCCGATAGCAACTCTGAAGCTTCCTGGACAGGACATGCACTTGATTCACCCGCTAGACTCGGCCAGCATCAAGCAGTTCACTGGCATGCGTCACTTGAGTCTCATGGCTGTGTTCCATGTCGCCGTTGGGCCAGCTATGGGCCTTGTATCTGCCAGTGAGAGATCCCTCACGGACCCAGACACAGGCGTTTTTAAGCGAGAGTTATCCAAGCTATTCAATGGCGAGCTCAGGAGTTTGCAGAACCTTCAGAAGAACGCAGCTCAGCTCGAGCAGAGAATGGATAGATACTGGAATGAGGCATTTTCAGGGCCGGATGCGGCAATTAAAGTCGGACTTGGAGCATGGCTGTTCGATCTGCTTTCCCATTCGATGGGCGCCGTATTCTGGGGTGAAGAAGGGCCATTTGAAGAGGAGCTTTTCCGTGAGCGTCTCAGGTTAGGAAACAATTCTACAGTTTTTTTTGCTTTTTTATCCTTTATTTGGTTTTTTGTCAAACACAAACTTAGATTTAACAAACCACTTTCTATCCCGAGACAGATTCTTCATTCAAAATCTAGAGACCTTGCGAAATCCGATTGGGTGGCTTATACCATCAAAACTGCGCTCAGCGCGTGAATTCGTTCGTAAGAAAGTCGACCAGTGCGTAGAAGGTGAGGCCTACGGGGGCGATGGAAATAAGGAACCAACGCTCTTTAAGCGACTTGCTCTTCTCTACGAAAGCCTCGAAATCGCTCGAGAGGGTTTCACCGACTGTCATCTGGTGGCTATCGTAGGACTGATGTCCAACGTTATCAACATGATAACATGGGCGTTTTGCCATGTCGTAGCTGATCCAGAACTCATGGCATGCCTACTGGCAGAAATCAAAGAAGCGGCGATGGATGATCCACCTTCTTCTAATTTAGTTATCGACATCGACCGACTCCGAAGTTCTTGCCCGCTTCTGGTGGCGACCTGGTACGAGCTCTTGCGTACGTACGGTGACTCTCCTGTTGCGCGCGGCGTACATGAAGATAGCCTGTTCGCCAGCAAATACCAGGTCAAAAAGGGATCGATCATCATGACGCCGATCCATCTACACAACTTCGATAGGGGCATATGGGGAGAAGACGCAGAGGCATTTCAGCCGCGGCGGTTTCTCCTCCAGGGCGCTAGCAGCCGGCAAGAAGCAACAATGATAAATAAGGAGCTAGTCAAGCATCTCAATGTCTTCGGTCTTCCCGGTATGCACCAGTGCCCTGGGCGCTATCTTGGGTTGACCATGACCCTTTCGGTACTGGCCAAGACGCTTTTGAGCTTCGAGATCACACCGGGGCCTGGAGACAGTCTGGGAAAAGGGATCGTACCCAAACGAAAGGAGACGATGCTAGGGCTGCCGGCTCTTAGCCGAGACCCGGAGGTGATTGTAAGACGTCGCGGGGAGATCCAAGGGGTGCGTATGGTTTTTGATAATGTGAGACCCGGCTGGTGAAAAAATAAAATAAAAATAAAGGTAACAATTGTAGAAGAAAATGAAGCTCAAGAATCAACCCAAGAGTATCGATCTACAAAAACTACTAGGAAAAATGTTGAATCTACGAAGATGGTTGATGAATTCCTTGGGCTGACGCCACGAGAAGAAGAGAAGAGAAGAAGAAGAAAGGAAAAGCCCTCTTATCTCCAACTTTTCTCCTTCTGACTCACTGCCAACCAGCTAAGCAGCTAAGCAACTAATAGTTTTAGAGTAACGGCGAGTTGACTTCTATCCAGCCGGCGATATCAAGGTTTTGCCTTGTGATTCCTAGTTTTTTGAGTCTTATTTTCGATCATTCAGTCATTCTCACTCTCTCTCTCGCTCAATCCCACTTCCAAGTCATTCACTCTCTTCTCCTCATCGCTTTCTTTTCTCCCAAATAATCCCAATTCTTCCTTCTCTCGTTCCTACTGCTAACCTACTCTCGCCCGCAACAAACATCCTTATGGTCAATTCAAAGCTGCTGGCTCGTCCAGCACTGCAGCTATCCATCGCTGCCTCTCGTCGACCTCTTCTCACCCTCACCCAGCGACACTTCTCCCAATTCACCGGCACTACAGCTACAAGAAGGGCTCGCCCCGTCTCCAGGTCCCTTGTACAGTCCATTCACCCTCGAAGATCCAACGCCACTGGCGCCACCACTCCTTCGCCTACACCTGCGCCCAAAAAACGATTCAGGTTCTTCAGATGGCTCTACCGATTAGTGCTACTATCAGTCGTCGGCGGAGTTGGCGCTCTTGGATACAGCATCTACATGTTGCGTCATCCTGCTGAGCAATTCACTCCCGATCCAAGCAAGAAGACCCTCGTCATCCTAGGTACTCTTTCTATCTCTTTCTATCTCTTTCTCTCTCTCTCTCTCTCTCCCCCCCCCTTTCCCCCGCTTCTACTTTCTATCTTAACAAGCCATTGACACGTTGGACACACAGGCACCGGCTGGGGCTCCGTTTCGCTCCTTAAAAAACTCGATACCGAAAACTACAATGTCGTCGTCATCTCCCCGCGCAACTTCTTCCTCTTCACCCCTCTCTTGCCATCATGCACAACCGGCCTTATCGAACATCGCTCAATCATGGAGCCCATTCGCAACATCCTCCGCCACAAAACCGCGACCGTCAAGTACTACGAAGCCAAAGCCACCAAAATTGATTACGACCGCAAAGTTGTGCAAATAAGCGATGAGTCAGAAATAAAGGGCGATACCTCTCAGACTGAGGTCCCATTCGACATGCTGGTGGTTGGAGTCGGCGCTGAGAATGCTACTTTCGGTATAGTCTAAATTATCATTCCTGCTTCGACCCTCGGATGCTAATGCCTTTTGACGTACTAGGAATCCCCGGCGTCAGGGAGCACTCTTGCTTCCTCAAGGAAGTCGGCGATGCGCAAAAGATCCGAACACGCATCATGGACTGCGTCGAGACCGCCATCTTCAAGGACCAGACACCAGAAGAGATCAAGCGCCTTCTTCACATGGTCGTTGTCGGAGGCGGCCCAACCGGCGTCGAGTTTGCTGGCGAGCTCCAAGATTTCTTCAACGAGGACCTCAAAAAATGGGTTCCCGATATCAAGGATAACTTCCACGTCACCTTGGTAGAAGCCTTGCCAAACGTACGATACCCCTTGTTCTTCCAGTTCATAGGAGAAACCCAATATACACCATTTGCTAACTCAGTGGCTAGGTCCTGCCCATGTTCTCCAAGCAACTTATTGACTACACCGAATCCACATTCAAAGAAGAAGCTATCACCATTCGTACCAAGACAATGGTCAAGAATGTAACAGACAAGTATATCGAAGCTGAGGTTACTAATCCCGATGGCTCGAAGGAAATCGAAAAGATTCCATATGGCCTTCTAGTGTGGGCCACAGGTAATGCTGTGCGGCCCGTCGTCAAGGATCTCATGAGCCAGATTCCCGCGCAAAAAAGCTCCCGCCGTGGTCTCGCCGTCAACGAGTACCTCGTCGTCAACGGGACCGAGAACATCTGGGCCGTCGGCGATTGCGCCATTACTAACTACGCGCCCACCGCGCAAGTCGCTGGCCAAGAAGGCGCATTCCTCGCAAGACTCTTCAATTCCATGGCAAAAACCGAAGCCATAGAAAAGGACCTGAAGAAACTCTCCGTAGCGCAATACGAAGCCAAGGATGACGAGAAGCGCAACCAGATCCTCGATGAAATTCGAGCGCTTCAGAAACAGCTTCGTCGCACTAAACAAATAGGCCCTTTCCAGTACTCTCACCAGGGAAGTCTGGCGTACATTGGCAAGGAGCGTGCCGTTGCGGACATTAGCTGGCTCAGCGGGAATATCGCCAGTGGCGGAACTCTAACCTATCTTTTCTGGCGCAGTGCATATCTTAGCATGTGCTTTAGCAGTAAGTTTTCTATTTCTTTTTGTTAAAAAAAAAAAATCTTCCTATCCGTTTTCTTCCTCTTCATATGTTTCTCGGCTTTGGCGGCGTCCGTCTACTTCCGTATTTTCCCGAAACGTCTCTTACAAGAAAGATACTGATATAAACATCGTCTGATTAGCGCGCAATCGCGTCCTCGTCGCGTTCGATTGGATCAAAGCCAGACTCTTTGGTCGGGATGTCTCCCGAGAGTGAAAAGGAAATAATGACCCGTTCTTGTGTATTATGTATCTTGACAAAGTTCGATGAGGTCGCCGACCCATCGCTTCGCTCCCTCTATCCGTTTGCAGCGTCATACTCAAAGATTCAACAAATTTGTGTCTTAAATAGCGGGTGATTTGTCCGGTTTGTTCCTTTTGTGTTTCTCTCGTTGTAGTTTGATTTGTCCGCGATTAAAAAGTTGTTCTCTTTTCCTTTCCTTTTCGTTTCTCTTTTTTGTGTACAACATAATCTGGGCATTCGTTAATATCGGTTTAATACTTCCAGCGCTATTATCTATTTCTTGAACCTAACCTGCTTTAGATGACGATTGTCCACCGCCCTTATTGTTTGTGCCTGTGTTTGTTCTTTTTGACGTACCTATAGACTTGTTGATTTCTACACATGGGGTATTTCTTGATACTTTTTTTTTTTCTTTCATTTCTTCCTTCCCCAGCTTTTGACCCGGAATGTAGGTATAGACTAGATAGACGATGAACTTGAGAACATTATATTGTCCTTGTAGATACCTAGGTGAGGATTGATCGTGAATTGGCCCAAATCCATCAAATTTCCAATCCGTTTCGATCTGGATATGCGCCTCATTACGGTTCGAAAGCTTGTGAGCAGTGAAGAGAAGATTATCTTGCCAACCCAAGGAGAGACAAAAGAGTCAAAATCCGATCCATGCAAATCGTCCCTCCGTTCCTTTCGCAAACTTCCCCCCCCTCTCTCCTTATTATTTTTGTTTTAAGATCCAGTGTAGCCAAAGCAGTTGATATGGCCGCCATAGTTCGTAATTTCAATATCTATTTTTAGAACGAACAGCAGTCAGTCAGAAAGCATTCCACAGTATTTCATCCCGCAAAGCATATGCAATTACTAGCAAGCCTCCAGATAAACGTAACGAAAGGGATTTTCTAAGAAAAGGAAGAAACCCCCTCCTCTGCATTGATGGCACATACCCAAGTTGATCGAAGTCTGCACCCAACCGCCACGTCCATTCGCGCATTCACACGAGAGGATACCACCGCGGGACGCATTGCATTTCCTACAACTTGCAGAGAATCCGCCACTAAAATAGCTCATTCGGGTTAACTGGTGAATTTTCGAATCGATAGAACGGGGCTAGAAAGAAGGGCTTTGGTTCGTCTGGACATACTTCTTACGAGCTACAAGTCTCCCATAGGCATTTGCATAGCAGTAATCCATACTTAGGATACTGCTTCGATCGCCTGGGTCGCAGCTGGTATAGAGATATTTCCCACGGATCCCATTGACTCTACAGGTTCTTATGAAGCCGCCTGCGTCGGCCACTGAGGCGAGAGTAGCGGCGAGGAAAGGAAGAGACGCGAGGAGCTTCATCTTATTATCCCCTTCTTTGTTAAGGCGGTAGAATGGACTCTCTTTTTTCCGGCAACCTCGAAACGATGAATAAAAGAAAAGAAGCAAAAGAAAGAAAAGAAAAGTGAGAACCTATCTTCCCTTTCTTGCTGGAGAATTCTCCGGTAAAATCTCCTGTTGGGCGACGATCGTTTCGCTATATATAAGTTACAGATCTACATGGACTACGACTATGCCACTACATGTATAGCCCTTCACCCTGCGAGCGGCCCGTTTCTCCCTTTAACCCCAGGCAAACACCGATTCTATTCCATCTTGTTCCGAGGAGAGAGGAGGGGAGAGAGGGAGGGGCAGGTTACATATCGATCCCTTGGTTTTGCAGGTCTTATCCTGGTTCCTTTTCAGAACTCAAGAGTCCACAATAGTCTGGCCGCTCTTTATTTTATTTTTTTTTCCCCTTTCCCTTGTCAGATCCAAAACGATGGGGCGGGGATCTCGGAGAACAAGACGGGAAATGGTTCCCATTGCTGGTGAAATGCAAATAAAAGTCTTGTTTTTGGTTCGGCTGGTTAATGAATGTTTCGGGATGGAAAGGATTGGGTGAGTTGTTCTAATGACGGTCATCCTGGTTTGCCAAGGGAGTTGGAGGGATGTTTTGACAGCTGCGAAACTGACAGGCTTTCCTGGATAGGGTTGACTAACTAGTTAACTATGTTTGGTGGTGAGATTTCGGGATCATCATCCGCATGGGTGTTAAGTTAGAATGCCGAGATCGATGGTCGTCAACTTGTTTGATTCAAAATCGACTTGTCTCACCGACTGACGGCCTCCCGCAATCCAGAATCTCGAAATCATTCTCCGTTTAATCCCCCTCCCTCGTGAATCTCACCCGGAACAATCACCATCGACAAGCTGCCTCGATGTTAAATGTCGGGCCGGTTCGAAATTCATATTACCCGCCAATAACGGATCTACTTCCTGGCAACACAATTGTTGGAAAGTTGCCGTCGTATCCCATGTGGTGACTTGTCCAGAAAGCATGACAGAAAGGCGCCATGAATTCCAAATTCCGATTAGCAAGCAAGCTAGCTCCTGTTCCTTCTTTCAGGACTATTCGGCATGCATAGATAGAGAACGGTTAATTCGAGCACAAAAGTGAGATTCGCTCGTTTTTTTCTTCGAGAAGGACGAAAAAGCGGAACGTTCGGATAGGCTTTCAACCTATCAAACAATGTCGTTGATGGGCTAACAACAATCTCACACAACTATGAGTTTGGAAGCACCCAACTCGAAGGGCGTGCTCGTCTTGAGCATGGCTTAGCCGAGGGGAATAAATCTGGGCTACATCTTGCCTCGCATTTGGCCAAAGACCTCTTTGATACCAAACGAGGGATTAAGAGAAAGATTGCAATCTCGGGTGCTGCTAGCTACCTGGGAGCTCATGCCCTGCAGAGCAAATTTGCCTTGTCGTTTCTACCAGCCCTTATTTTACTCTACGCTGAACGTATAGGACATTTTGTTAAGTAGATTCAGCCAGACTTGCTCCATCAACTACTCCAAAGACAAAAAGTACTAAACTCCCGGAATACAGCCCGCCCAGCAGATATGCCTTCTTCAAACAAGCAACGCAAAAGAAGTACATAAGCTAATATGTTTGTTTGTCTCTACCTATCCCTTCTTCTCCTTCTCCATCTGGACCATGCCTCTAGACACATGCAGCTTTTAGCTTGTGCAGAGTGGAGTCGCCTCGGATGACAAAGATATCTTTCAATTGCATGATGCTCTTCGAGCTTATACAAAATACATGGGTACTGATGCTCGTTCCTCTGAAGCCATTTGTCACAGAAAGTTCGTTGAGTGTAAAGGGCCAACATTTCTTGTCTTCTTCACGAAGTTTGCTGTGATGACACTCAAACGACTGGACAAGTCTTTTGAGAATCTCTTCTTGTCCAATCTCAAATATGCCTTCTGCTATACGTGGATCTCATAGCGGTAATCTCGCACACAGTAGTGTTTAACAAGATAGGGAATCAACCAACATACTACCTTCAAAGAGTGTAATGATCCGGATTCATCATTTTGAACGCCTCCAAGGCCTGTTCGCTCCGATCCATTGTATCTATTAAAGGATGCTCCATTATTTGATTGCGACAGTCTCAAGACGAGTTGCTCTCTCACTCAAAAGAATTTGGCAAAACCACCCGCCAGCGGTAGCCCCGGATGCCAAACACGAATCGTCTAACCAGACGCAGTAGGCCTCCGTTACGTTGCGTCTTTCGGTAGAAATGATTTCTTGGCTGATATATCAGTCCGTGCTTTCTCCAGTTATCTCATCAACAGATGCTCTATGTTGCGCAACCTAGCTATCTGTCAGTCATCAAAACTCAGTCAAGCAGTGCTCTTAGATGAGAAGATGCATTTCTAGTGGCTCAAAAAGCTAGCATTCCAACCGGCATCTCTGTTGAGCTTGCCTTGGGCTGCGCTTTATGCTGGTTGACTGCACTCAATTCAGCACCATGCATGCTTGTCGCAGTCTCCATAACTATACAATATTTAATGTTGGGAGGGGCATCTGCGGAGTGAAGCGGATGGAAAAAAATCGGGAAAAAAAAAGTATAACGACCACGGTGCGATTCGAACGCACAAATCTTTGGTGCCGAAAACCAACGCCTTAACCATTAGGCCACGCGGCCTGTATCTGGCCATTAAACCTCTTACTTCTTAAATTGACCCATGATTAGAGTACTAAAGAAACTCGACAGCTCTAAGCCTTCCTCGACCACACGAGACTTACACGACCGCTACTAGTTGCCATGTCTTATTCCTTATCCCGCAAACAGATTGGAGATTTGAGTAAAGGTATAAAATGCATACTGCGCGCTCCATGCAGTAATATCTATATATCAGTTCTATGTACAGATTCTTCGCTCTAAATGCACAACAATGGGTATATCCGAAGAGCAAAGCATAGTCCCGCCATGGAGGACCCAGACCGAGAGATGAACTAGGGCCTCGCTGAGATAGGCGTCGGTCCCATGCTTGATGGCACTGAAAACCAGGTAGCTCGATCAGCTTCACAGCCTAAATGGCCAAACCGGTCCCCAGGTCTTCCATGATTTGTCGGGACTCCAATTTATTCCATTTGCATTCCCGCCGCGAGGAAAAAGCTGAAACTTCCACACCTTCTGTTGTGTCTTTTACGCTTCACAGCTGCGTTGGCTGGAAAGTTGAGAACTCTCGAGAGGCTAGAGGATCTTGCTCTGCAATGCCTCTTTCCACCCTCCCTTCGGAATCGCTAGCGCCGTGCACTCAATACTGGGCAGCTTTCATCTCAATCTCCTCATCACTGCTACGGATGACGGGAATGAAAATAGCATTCCAAGTTGCGAAGAATAAGTAAGTTCCCCATCCAATGTGTTCAACCATGACCGGAGTAATCATGACAAGGGTGAAGTTGAATAGCCAATTGTTGCAGGTCGAAATGGCGTTAACCTTTGTCCTGGTCTTCAAGGGCGAGAGCTCTGCAAGATATAACCAGAGAGCTCTGCAGAATATAACCATGGGAGTGGCAACCAGGTCGCGCCGAAAAAGCACATGTACAGTACATGAAGAACCCGAAGACTTCACCCTTAGCACTCTGCAAGTCCCCGGGTATCAAGAATGCAAACACAATAACCATCGCCGCGCATTGCCTATAGGTACCTCTGAGGAACAATATGCGACGACCAATCTTCTCGATGAAGACCCACGAGAATGTCGCGAAGACTAGTACTAAGTAGCATGTCAGACTTTGAGGATGGGAACTTGTCTTCTATCGAACTCATGGACAAGATTCCGGTCGAAATCTTTTCTAAGATCGTCGATTTTATGAGCATTTGCATCTGCGCCTTGACACTTCATCAAACTAACGGATCCGATTATGATACAGACCTCGGTCTTTCAAAAGGATCATAGAGTCGACTTCGTGGGCTCACGTGAATGCGTTAGCGCGGATTGTCTATCATTGGTATCTTAGCGGGTTACTAACTAATTACTAATGATTAGTAACACACGACAGGCCGCGTGGCCTAATGGTTAAGGCGTTGGTTTTCGGCACCAAAGATTTGTGCGTTCGAATCGCACCGTGGTCGTTATACTTTTTTTTTCCCGATTTTTTCCATGGAATTGCTCCAGCAGAAAGCCACGGCGGCGCTCCTTGTTAACTGTCATACACCTGTGTAATTTGGCGGGACTCATGATTACCGCGGGACTGGCCTGGATACATTTATCGAACAACTTCAAGTCACTGATTTTGAGAATGTGGCTTATCTCCCTAAAAGGGAAGTACATTAAAGGAATGTTACCTCGCAATGACTATTGGCGTAGCTCAGAGGGCCACTTCCGAGGCATACTAAATAAGCCTACTGATATTTTCTCTTTCGCAGTCGTGGTAATTATCGCCTTTTTTGACCTTAATTCCGCTGGCTAACCTGGTTGGTATAGTGCATTTATGCTATGGCAGGCCAAGTCGTCTTTGAAATGGATGAGGATTACCAGGAATTTAAAGCCCAGGGTAAGCTCCCCATCATTATTCAACTGCAACACCAGGTCGCCTTTTTTGGAGATTATGAGGGGCTAGAGGGGCTGAAGGAATATGTGAGCAATGAGGAAATCAACTGCAGTGTTTTGAGCAGTCTCTGGGATAACAGAGAAAAGGGTGGATTTCCTTATAAATCATTTCTAAAAATGGCCCAGCATCAATGATGAGGTGTTCAAGAAACTAATCCAAATAATGACATGCTTGGGTCCCAGAAAACGGGCAACAGCTGAGGAAGTATTGGAGCATGACTGGTTTGCCGGCTGTGAGACTGAATAGTCTAGGCCTCCACCTTCACGGCCTGTAGTGTTTTGACGCGACGACCTTTTCATTTTCGTCAATCCCAATTGCAGAATAATGTGTTCTATGGCCACATTCCATTCGGTCAAAGCGAACTATTGTTGTCCCGGTCAGGTGTGAGTGGTCACCCATCCCAACCCTTTCCAATCATACTCTAACACAACGCATCATGGCCAGCCAAACTAGCCACGCTCTTTTGCAAGTTCACAGAGTCAGATCACAGACATGGCTCTTCATGCCAAACATACACAGAAATATGGCAACACTCATGGAACCCAGCAGAGTCAAGTACAAATTTGTGAAAGAAGTTGAACGCTTGGACTATTATGTTCCTAGTAGCTACCATCCTGTCATGATTGGTGATGAACTCTGTGCTGGTCGATATGTCATTGCTCATAAACTTGGATTTGGCCGGTCCGCTACAACCTGGCTGGCAGAGGATAAAAGGCATAACCGACTTGTTGCCCTAAAGATCTCTACTGCAGAATCAGTTGAGCGAACTCATGAGATGCGTATTCTTTCGCGGCTAGCTAGGGCTAAATCTAGCCTCCCTGGGAAGGCTATTGTACAGAATCTGCTTTGATTCTTTCACATTCTCTGGGCCGAATGGCACTCATCGGTGTCTGGTCATGGATGCTGCTAGGGTCAACATCCATAAAGCAAAGGAGGCGGCATATCATCGGCTTCTCCATCTCCCTGCCGCTCGAGTCATTGCCTCCCAACTTATCCTGGGTGTACAATTTATCCATTCCGAAGGCATTGTCCATGGTGGTAAGTTTGGTGCCTTTCATTATTTGGCTTCTGAAGCATAGGTCATCATCTTAACACGGCTACAGATCCTCACCTTGCAAATATTCTTTTTTTGCTTGCCACTTGATATGAAAGACATGACTCTGAAACAGCTGTATGATAGAATAGGTGAACCAGCAAGAGAGCGGGTGATTCCTGAACATGGCGCTCCTCTTGATCCAGGAGTCCCTTCAGAAGTTATTGTCCCTATCTGGCGGGCTTGGTAGTGATGAGATTTTTCCAGAGCATTCTGCCATTATGATTACGGATTTTGGAGAAGCATTTGATCCTCAAGTGACAAAGCAGTTTGTTGCTCATACACCACTCTTGCTTGCACCACCAGAGTCCTACTTCACAGAGTCTGGAGACTTAGATGAGCCTCTTTCTTTCCCAGGAGATGTGTGGACGCTCGCGTGCACAATTTGGGATATCTTTGGATCCAACCCCCCTTTTGAAGCCTTTCCTGCCACATTGGATGACATCACAATCGAGCATGTCGAGATGCTTGGTAAGCTTCCTGATCGGTGGTGGAGAAAGTGGAAGAAAGAAGTAATTGGTTTAATGGATATGGACGCAAGAAAGAATCTCTTCGTCAGTGGTACAGCAACAGCTCCAGGGACTGGAACCAACAGTTTTTGGAGTGTATACAGCACCCACGAAAGAGGAAGAGATTCGATACCTTTTCATCGGAAGAGGAGAATGCGTTTTGTGACATGATAAAATCGATGTTGGTCCTTGAGCCAAGCAAAAGGGCCACGATTGAGGACGTAGCACGATGTGAGTGGATGCTAAGATGGGGTCTGCCAGAGTTGCAAAGAATGCGGGACGCAATGCTAAAGAGCTCTTAAGCTGCTTTATAATCCTCAAGAAACACTTCTAACCGCTCCTGCAAATGGAATTCTACCTCAATCTTCAATCCAGTACGTTATTCTCGAACGTACGACCGGGTTTCACGATTTTCCGCCGCGTTTACAAATAACAGTAGACTCATTCTTCATAGGCGGCACTTGATCTTTCTTAATCTCAATCACATATTCTCACTACTCTCTGGCAGTTTCCCAACACTTCCCGCAGGATGGAGTGTGTCAAATTCAATGCCATGCTGGCGCAGAACTTCAAAGGCACTTTTGGATTCCTGTATTTTGGTGATGAGGTCAGAATTGAGTTCTTTCAAACTCCTAATTATGATTCACCGCGACATCGTCGACAGCGAGATCATCGCCGACAACGCGATAAAGGCGCCCTGCAATAAGTGAGATCTCAAGAGACTGACGACCGCATTCCTGAACATTCAAATCCAGACTGGAAGCCATGCTGGCTGTGCGAGAGGTCGTTCTGTCCTTTGTGCGCAAGCCCGACGAGTTGACGGCCTGGGGTGTGAGGCAAGAAAAAAGATGTAAATAGTATGTTATTATGCAATCATTTTTATACTATGAATGGTAGGTTCATATCACGACTCGCGGATCATCGTACATACCATCTAGCGGTCGCTCACCACTAGAAGACGTTCTCTTTTGGTCGAGCGGCACACAGCTTGATTTTGGTTTCTCTCGACATGATAATTCAATCAATAAGATAAAGTAAAATAAAATAATATTTTAATTTGAAATTACGAATAATTTCAAAAGTATAAAGCAGCTAGTTAGTATAGAATATTAAACGCAGCATTCATGACAGAAATCATTCTACCAAACTAAAAGAGTCATAATCTTTAATCAGACTTTGCCCGCTACAGTATGCTATACCTACCCTTGTGAATTTTGAGAGCCTGTTAAGTCAATGCAGTTCTTGTCATTCAAACCTGTTTTCGAGGTTGGACGGACAATTTGTGGAGCAAAGGGAAAGTATCAGTTGACCGGCCGATTGGGAAACGGATGGAGCTTGGCCTCGCTCTTCAAAGCCCAGGAACTGGATGATGGAAATGGGGCCAACGTTAAAAGATTTCCTCCATTATGTTTTAAAATCGGAAAGTTATAGAGCTAACTTTTACTTGCTCTATAGGGAAGTTGTTATCAAAACGCGCCATGCTGACCGTAGGGCAACCCTAGAGGCGGAATACAGACAGAATGTACTAAGACACCATACTGACTGCGGCATACTGACTGCGGTATAGCGAATGACGATGGTCTTCTCTAAACTCTTACCGGATCCTTGTTGACGCGCGCTCCTGAAGTATAGGAAGGAAAAGGCTATTTCCATATCTCAGATATTTGGGCTCTCGGAGTGACTTTGTTTGAGCAATTTAGCCACTCCGCCTTTAGTTTTCCCATGATACGAGATGTTCTTGTTGACACAATCATGCTTGCCAAACTTATGTGTCTTTTTCCAGAGTGGCATCCTTCTCCTATTGAATGGATGGATGTATACGGTCAAAACCTCGGGCAGGTCTTCACCGACGCGCGGCGTATCAAGGCCAGCATCCCAATCCTGCCATTATACCAGCAGCTGCAACAAATAAATATCCGAGAGGAATGGAAAAGCTTCCTCCAGTTGCTACTTACACTCGATCGAAATAAGAGGTATTCTGCCTCAGAAACCTTGCAGTCCCCCGCATATCGGGCTATATTGAAACAGAAGCCATAATACAATATCCAGAGTGAATATTTAGCAGCATCTCAATATGAATAGATTCTCTGAAAATCTGCCCTCTTTCTGTCATAATATTTCTCACAGCCAGGCGATAACAATAAGAGAGCCTCAGTTGCAGAAATACCAGCGATGAAGGAGTTAAAACTGTTATCATCACTTACCTAGTTCTTCTTAACAGTGCTGCCCATCAGAAAACCCAAGATAAGGCTACTTATTCACTGCAGCAAAATCTCAAAGACATATCAGAATGATATGGTTGAGAAAGCTTTCCTCTGGGTAAATCTCTTTTCTCAACACTTGATGCCGATCAGAAGTGGAAAGTGAAAAATATTCTTCATCAAACCCGCCCTTATCCCTGGCTCACTTAATGAGAGGACTATCATACAATGATTGGGTGTTGATCTGGAAGAGACTTGTCAGTTACTGCGTCGTGGAAAAAGGGCCAATGGCATCCCCATCTCAACATCCCAGTCAGGAGGTCCATACGAACGTCCATGACTCAAGAGCTGTGTATAACCAATAGATTTTTACAGATGAGGTGACCAAATCGCCTCAAATCCTAGATAAACCGCCTGTAAGCTCTGGAGCCAGAAGTAGGATTTACTTCCTTAAATCATGGAATAACTGAATCATTAAATGATCATTAAATGATCAGTTGAATCAGTTCGGGCTCATCCTTCTCTGATCATCATGACGGATCGACGCTCATCTATTTCTTCCGAGGATTACAAAGACCCTACCATCGAAGAGGCAAAGGTGGGGTTAAAAAAGGACTTCAAAACATCAAAGCAACTATCCTCGTCGGCAGAGGCTGTAAAAAAAAACCCGTGCGAAGGAGGCAAGAGCAAATTTGCTCATGGCAGTGAAGCGAGACCTTGTTGGGGAAGGTAGCAACCTGGGAGCGAGCAACAAAGGGAAGGGCAAAGAAAGAGATTGCAGTGGGTAGCAATGTCAACACCTCGTTAGGTTAGTGTTCAAGATCCAAGCGAAAACTTAAGGAAAAGAGACCCATGAGGTCAGATCAAGAGCCAGACGAGAAGAGGTCTTCATGCTAACATTCTTCAGGCTCCTCAAACGCCTTCCAAAGTTGCTCGTCGTATGCCTTTTTGTCCTGCATTCTGGAGATAATGAATTGCCTCGCTTGTGGTCGACAATATTTGGAAACTATGAGATAAAATTCCGGGTTTTCGACGTGCTCTTTTTCGTACCGGATCTAGAGCCTGTTGTAGAAGACAGAGTGAATCCCAGTTGGACTTCGCAAAGCCATTGTATACCAAAATGTTCCCCGTTCCCAGGACTGTGTCATGTCAAGTGCCCGCCGTATGCCATAGTTTGCAGGATAATGTTTCTCCTCACTCTCAAATACCTCCATGAATTCTTCCCGCATCTCATCATATTCTTCGACCTCGATATGGTCGATTGCTTGACAAGTTAGCCAGCTGGGGGTTCCTATGAATTCTAACAGAAGAGAGGCGGCCCATTCCAAGTCAATCACGCATTTGATATTCCAATCCCTATCAACCAAAATATTGCTCGCCTGAAGATCTGTCAAGGCAAAAACGAAAGGTCCGTTATTCAATTGAGAATTAAAAAAATTGAGGCCGTATAGACCTCATCAGAGCAAGTACAGTCATCTGGGAAACACAATCGCCTTCGTCATTGACTGCATTTGGCTGAAATGCCAGGCGGTTGTCATGGCATACGAGGAGTGAATTGACATACGCATCGGCACTTGTAAATGTTCGAACTTTCGGCATTTCCACAGGTATATTTTTATTCTCTAGGTCTTGTAGCATAACCGTAAGAGGCCAATTGGCAAGGCGTAGAAAACCTTTGTCGTCAATAATAATGATCTAATTTTTGGGAGCGAAATACGGCTTAAACTCAGCATTATCTTCGAAAGGCCACGAAAGAGATTCCTTCGTAATCTTTTTTCAACATATCGGTCATCCCATATTGTTGAAAGCATATCCCCTCTTCGATATATTTGATGATCAAATATGGTGGTAGGTCGTTGGATAAGTTATGTTTATGCTGAACAAACCTTGTGGGAACTGGAAATCCAAGAAAAGACAAACACCAACGACGGAGATCGTGATAAAGGCGACGAAGAAATGGCAGTTGTTCAAGGGCTGTGAACTATCCTGGCGTTAGACGCACTCTGGGGATATTTCACAAGATATGAGAAACTTACACATTGCCCAGTTGATAGACCAAACCCATAAAGGTCTGGTATTGGAATTTCGGAACACTCTTGCTGCAACCGTGCATATGTCCCAGCCTCACATCTGACTTTCTCATCCGCATTCCCTGGATATGGACGCTTGCCGACTCGATAAGAAAGTGGAAATCGAATAATGACACGCTTGAATCCCTCCACACTAACTGGAACACAGAGATTGAAGCTCCCATTCATCCAGCCAGCCATCTCTGTCACATGGCACTTGCTTGACTGGATGCCTAAATGATGAGAGACCAGCTTTTCGACAAGGCCACGGCGAGCATTAACATATCTAAGGAAACGATTTCGCTGGGGCCAGTAATTTAGCTGGTGAAGAACGTTCACTTCTCTCTCTTTGGCCACGGAGTAAGTGATTCTCTCTCGGAGAAGTTGACGTTCAACTAGCATAGTGCATTGAGTAGTGGTTCAAGGTAGTAAGCAGTCAAGAACGGGGTATTGTTCTTTCTGGCCAAAGGGGTTGAGCTCTTGGGCTGCCTATTTGGTGTTCAACCTTCAAGTCACGTGTAGGTAACTAACTAGGAGTTAACTAACCTACGGCGCCCCCTGAACCACGCTCCCCAAAGATCCTGAAGGACATGAGCGAGTGTTTTTGTACAAGACTATAAAGAATTCAAACCGAGAAACATGCTTCTAAATCCATAGATCAGAAACAGGACATAAAAAAAGGAAAAACATACAGACAGACAGATATTCTACGGTGGTGCTCACCAGCCGCCCTCATATCCCCGAACGAAACCAAATATGACAACAGCTCTAAGAACTGGCCAACTGGTGCAAGGCCGCCTGGGAAGTTATAACATCTGCAATCAATTGCACCGAGATGTCTGGACTGCGATGTGAATATTATTTCCCCCGGGTACAATTTTAGTTACGTGACTTATGGACAACAGTGGCACTCGGTGTTGCCAGACATATGTTGTAAAAACGGCACCTCCACACCGCCTTGATAATGAGCTCTTGATCCTGAATAAATTTGGGCAACAACCTGGAATCAGAAGACTAGTTGATGATATTCAGAACCCACCACTGCTAGTCTTGCAATACTATGATGACAATCTGTTGAATCATTGTCAAACAAAGAGTGCGGAGGGATGTGAGCTGAAAACCATTGCCAAAACTGTTCTTCAACCGCTGGCAGCCCTACATAACCAGGGGCTTGTTCATACAGGTATGATTCCCTCCAGAGGATGTCGTCTATGAGTAACTTGATGACTAATACGTCAACTGTGAATTTAGACGTCAAACCTGAATATACTCATAAACTATTGTGACGACCCAAAGAGAATTAGTGAGGTAGCTCTGGGCGACTTTGGCGACACATCATGTTGATCCGGACGCTGACCCTAAGGAAGATGGCCATGTCATTGGTGCTGGGATTTTTCGAAGCCCAGAAGCCATGTTGAATTTGCGCTGGGGTCCGCCAACAGACATCTGGTCTTTTGGTGCTACTGTGGGTCTAAATTCTTTGATGATTGCGCGCATTTTTAACTGACGCGTAAACTATATGTAGCTCATCAGCTTGATATGGGGAATGGGTTGGCATATCTTCAAGCCTGAGAAAGTTGACCCGGAGGACGGATACCCAGTATATGTTATGATTAAGCAAATCAATTTTTTTGGGCCACTTCCGGTGAAGTTTATGGAGAATTGCGGGCAACCATGGCAATGCAGCTAAATGGCTATGTTGAGAACATGAGCAGTACACAGCGGAAACCATTTGCTCAGGCGGAGGATGCTGAGGTCTCCAAGGAGACTCGGGAATTTCTCTGTAGAATAATGAAGCTGGATCCGCGGGATAGACCAACGGCGAATCAGCTGTTGGAGGACAAATGGTTTAATGGAATTTAGATTGCTACATCCCGCTACAGCGACAGCAGCCGACACTATCTGGGAAATAGAGGAAAAGAGAGATCGCACTTTAGCGCTTCTGGGGTCATTTCCTACAAGTCCGGGCGAACCGTAGATATCATCATGGTCACGGCGTCACTGCATCCTCGGGAATTCCTTCGTAGTACCACTGATCCTCTCCATATAGACGACCATCGGCTGCGGCGCGTTGCACTTGGCACGCGCAGCTTGCCTCCAGAGTATCACAATCATCATTCTTGTTTGATCAAAGCCGGCTTTTCGGATCAATGCTTCCTTCTTTGTGCTGCGATACTCGTAAGAAATGCCAAAACATCAAAGATTTCAAAGACCACACTTTCCCCACCGGGACGGAACTCCGGGTGAGCAAAAACATACAGACAGCCGGGATTCGCTGGTGGTCACCCACCCAACTACTAGCCGGCCGGCAAGTGGCTTGAGTACGGCTGAGCGGACGGGAAGCCCTATTTTCCACTTCCTATGGTCGTATGTGCCTGTTCTTATCTTAAAAGTTTTATGACGGCCAGATGCTGAATGAATCCCTGTCATGAGAGGTTGGCTGAAAATATTCAACGGCGCTAGTTTCTCTACCCTTCCACCCCATCCCGGGATGGTATCAAGGCCAGAGCTAAGCGGAAGTCAGGTAATGGAACTGGTGATTCCATCGCGATATCTTTCGAATTCCTATTTTCCCAATCTTGAAGGAAGCTTTCAAGAAGTGTAGAAGTATCTGAGTACACGGGAATCGGCGGAGTTGATCATAAGAGGACGGCGCTCACGGCAAGTGCTGCCTGGTGCCAACATTGGCAAAGGAGGAACCGGCCTTTTGAGCAAGTAGTTGCGCAACCATCCACAGCTTCAGTTGGTCATATCCATCACGGACACCGACTACTTCTAGCAGGAAACAGAAGAAGCCCTTTGTATACTTCTCACCATGGGACGGGTAATTTTATTTCTGGTATAGGCACTACTCAAAATTCCTCATCATGGATAAAGACCCATTCATAAACTCGCCCTCAATGGAAACAGGCACATACGACCATAGGAAGTGGAAAATAGGGCTTCCCGTCCGCTCAGCCGTACTCAAGCCACTTGCCGGCCGGCTAGTAGTTGGGTGGGTGACCACCAGCGAATCCCGGCTGTCTGTATGTTTTTTTTGTCTTTTTTTACTTAATTCAGTAAACGTCTGCTTTTCGGCCCGGATACAGCTGGAAAAGCGGATCAAATTCCAAGTTAAGGGAGAGAATATCATCGAACTCCCGGTCAGATCATGATTTAGGAGAAGCGGGAAGCAGCGGAATAAATGAAGTTCCGTATGTAATTAGGAATATTAATATCCCGCATTCCGATGGACCTAGTCACATGATCAGGAAAATCCGCGCCGACAAAGCATCGTCGAATGAAAGACACGAAGAGACAGAGAGCGACAGAGAGAGGACAACGCCCTGTTCGTCCCAATTACACACACCAATCGACAATGCCTCCACGGCTACCTTGGCGGCTTCCGCCGCATCTATCCTCCTCTCTAAGCAGTCTATCTACCAACTCACAATTCACCCCTTCGCCGCTCCTCCGCAGCCTCCCTTCACTCCTCGCCCAGTCACCATGCCAATCATCAATCCAACAACCGAGCCAGAACCGCTATGCCTCGATCTTAGCCTCTCTCTCTGATACCTCAGGTTCATATAACAAACGCATTCGAAGAGGTCGTGGTCCCGCCTCTGGCAAGGGTAAAACCTCCGGCCGGGGTCACAAAGGTCAGAAACAGCATGGCAAAGTGCCCGCGGGCTTCAACGGTGGACAAACCAAGGATATCGTCGTCCACGGTGAGAGGGGATTTGAAAATATGTAAGAATACACCCCCGCCGATTCTCTCTCTCATTCATTCCGGGAGTGGGGAGGGAGGTAGTATTTCTACTGCCATGCAACAATATCAATCAAAATAATACTAAAACTTTCTGTTTCCAGCTTCTCCCCTGACATGTCCAAAGTCAATCTTGACCGCATACAAGACTGGATAAACCAAGGCCGCCTCGATCCCTCACGACCAATCACACTCAAGGAACTCGTCAAATCACGCTGCATCCACGGCATCAAAGACGGCATCAAACTCCTCGGGCGCGGGGGTTCCGCCGCCCTCAAACAACCGATTAACATTATCGTCTCTCGCGCCTCCGCTTCCGCCATTGCCGCCGTCGAAGCTGTGGGCGGAACAATCGTGACACGCTACTATACCCGTCACGCCATCAAGCGGATTCTCAATGGCAAGACGGATCCGTATGTCTCTCTGGCGTGGGCGAATGCGCAGATCCATGCTGGGAATGAGGGTGAGGCAGGCAAGGTCAAGGAGCTTATTATTGGAATGGGTATGGATAAGCCGCGGGCGAAAGGAGAGGGATTCCAGTATAGGCTGCCAGACCCGACTGGTCGGAAAGATATTGAGTATTATAGAGACCCGGAGCATAGGGGTTATCTGAGTTATCTTGTGGGAGAGGGTGAAGGACCGAGTTTGTTCTTTACGCCGCCAGGCGACGAGGGAAAGAAAGTGAAGAAGGTTGGACAGAAAGCGTCAGAGAATCGGGTGTGGTGATAGATTTTCCCTTTTTCGAAATTTCCCCTGATGCTTCTTGTGATGGTTGTATACTAAGTGGTTTTGGTCGTATGGAATCATTCAATTTTGTTTTTTTTTTTCCTCTCTGTACCAGTAAATATTCTACGTGGTTTCGGGGCTATATCTACAAAGACAAAAAACAATTCTATCAATAACTCACTCACATAAAATCGAAATTAAAACTAATAGGCCTATTCACAACTTCGCACCATCCCCGTCCCCATCCCCATCCCGCACCCTTAACAAACCATCCTGTATCGTCGTAGCCACCAACGTCCCATCCGGCCCCCAAATCTGTGCCTGATGCAGCACCCGATTCTCCCCAGACCTCGTCGTCCCCGCCTCGATAGTAAACCACTTCCTCCCCCTTCCCTCGCCCAAATCCTCCGTCCCGCCGTTTCCAGCACGCACATCCAGCCTATCCCAATCAATCATCCTCATCGCCGGCCCGTGCGTATGCATAATCACCGTATGGCTCAGGCTCGCAATGCGCTTGATGCGATCTGCCCGATTCAACGCCCACGCGATCAAATACAGCGAGTTGCGATCACTCGCGAACAAGTGTGCGCAAATGTGTAAATTGTCAAAATCGCCGGCCTCGTCGCGCGCACGGAGCGTAGCAGCGATGTTTCCTTCTTCTTCTTCTTTTTCCTTATCACCACCGCCACAACCCTCACCACTATTACTGCAACTATCCTCCTCGCCTGGAAGTCCCAACAGTCGGTAAAAATGCACCTGACGATACCGCGTCGGATCCCTCTTCGCGCCAACCATCTCATTATACCTCTGCATCTTAACTTTCCTAATATCCACCCCTGAAAACGGCACCGCGGTGCGAAGACCCTTCTCCACTTCGCCCAACCACTGCGGGGTATCCACGGAGGGGGCCAACGGCTGATCTTCCATTTTAACATTGTTCCCTCCCAGGGCGACTTTGTATCTGCCCTGTATATCCATGGTGGGCTGATGGGAGAAATTATAGCCACGTTCGACGCGCTTGAAGCTGACGAGGCATGAGAAGCTTATTTCTTCCTTTTGGCGAACGTCGACGGCTCGAAGGCAGTATGTCCCTCCCTCTCTGACATGGCGGACGTGGAAGGTGAAAGGGATAGAGCCCGTACCGGGAGCGGTGAAGGAACCGGTAATGTTCTGCGGGGATTTTTCGCGTCTTCTTTTAATAAAAATAAACAACAAAAGAAAAGGAAAAAAGAGAGAGGTAGAGGGAGAGGGAGGGGGAGAGGGAGGGTTGCTGGAAGAGCTGCGCTCATGTCACAGTGCTTCTTCTCCCTATCCCAACTGGTGGCAATATACATACATGTATCAACATCCCCTTATCTACCGTCTTGGACGCCGCATACGCCGAATGCCCAAATACATACCCGCCATACGCGACCCGAAAATCTCGCGGTCGGAGAGGAGCGTATTTTGCTCTGAAGCGCTCGTATTTATGGCCACTGGGCGACTCTGTACCGCTATCGAGACACTCGAGAGCGAAGAGCTTGACGAGCGGAAGATGGGCGGGAGCATGGGGAGCGGTTGGGTATGTCTCGGTGGTGGCACCACCGTTATCATCAACCCCTCCTGATGCTGGAGGAGTAGTAGTAGTAGTAGTAGTAGTAGTAGTAGTAGTAGTAGTAGTAGTAGTAGTAGTAGTAGCGACAGCGGCGAAGCGTGCCATTTTATAGTCTTTCACAAGAACTCGGAAAAGAGAGAAAAAAAAAAAAAAGGAAAGAAAGTCTCCCAGCTTGGTGGGACAGCTATCAGCGAGTACCAGACAGAATGCAGACGGGCCTTAACCAATCCATCCGACTCGAGCAAAAGAAAGGCAAATAAACGAAGATAAGTCAATAACTACTACCCGGCGCAATGAAATCCGGAGCCGTCCAAGCTATACCGGCATTCAAGGAAGAAAAGCCCCATACTAGTAATTGGTAGGCACTACTAGCTAGGAGAGACAGTAATAACCGCTGTTCAAGCTCGGTCGGATTGATTTCGCTCAGCCAATTCTCCGCCCGAGAACTCGGCAAGATAGTAACCAGTCTGTAGCTCGTTACTCCTGGGGAGCTCCAACGCTTTCTGGAGCCAGTATGATGCCAGTATGGTGCACACATCCAGACTACCCAAACCAAGTCGCATCCCCATTCAAGGGAAGAACCAGAGACTAGTTCTCAACTCTTTCCTGTTGCCCTCACAGCTTGCCGGCGATGCTTCTTCCTCGGCATTCTCGGATTTACCACGGCCCGTTTACGGAGATGTCACGTGTATATAACTGGTGTTAGTACCGACGGTTCATTGGTCATGTTCATTGCTATGGAAGGGCTGCTACGCTGGTCTAACTATAAGAGGTTGGTCACATGACAGGGGTGAGCTGTATTACCTAACAACTGGATTACCTAATTGACGAGCCGTCCTTCAGTATCACAGGAAATACTTTGTTAAATATTGTCTTCAATGGGAAGTAAT
Source organism: Amauroascus verrucosus (assembly GCA_001430935.1). Classification (NCBI taxonomy): domain Eukaryota; kingdom Fungi; phylum Ascomycota; class Eurotiomycetes; order Onygenales; family Onygenaceae; genus Amauroascus; species Amauroascus verrucosus. The sequence continues at coordinate 135,902 of LJPJ01000106.1, forward strand.
ATGTTATTGCTGGAGGCTGACTGATCCGCCATGCCACCGCGTAAAGTAGATTTTATCAGTCAGGTATAATATCACACTGGTGATCTAATTCACATATATCCATGTATGCACTCCTCATTCCGCAGACTCCTAAAACGTGCCAGTTTCTGAGCCTCCAAGATGGAAGAGTCGTGAAAAATAGAAAGATAAAAACCAATATCGAGTTAGCCTTCCTAGCGCCTTGAAGTCGTACAAACCAAAATGAAACGACCATGTCCTCCCAATAAAAGTGTCATAATCACATAACAATGGTATAAATAAAAATGCATCAAAGCTCTCCAGTCTAAAAACTAAACGCCGGATAAATGCAAATCAGGTCGGATTCAAGAGATGTAATGCTGTACAAAAGGAGCCGAGGCGAAGAATAGAAAAGGGAGGGAGAGGTTTGTTGGAAGTGTATGGCAGTCAGGTTTTCTTCCGTCTCCCAAATAACCATTCTAGTTAAGTGGTTTTTGGAATAGTTGAGGAGCATGGCGTGTGGAAGTCAAGGGTTGCTCTGGCCAGCCATCGGGCTGTGGATAATAAGGAAGCACACCAGTCCTGCGTTCAGTTACCGCTTTGCTGAGTGGTTGGTAATGCATCACGTCCAGAGGAAACTGTCTTGGCTGTTGAAGTGAGGTACTGGGTGGCGGATACAAAAGCGTGTTGACTGCCCTAACTGGTCTGTATGGAGAATTACGGTCCAGGATAGAATTCGGTGAAAGACGGGTGGGAGTGTTCGCCGAGTAGGCTGAGAGAGCAGGAGATATATTAGTCGACGAATTACTGATCTGATAAGGGCTTGGCCGTCGGCCGAGATCTGGGATAATGGTCGGAACACTTGGGAGATTGATTGGCAAAGGCGCCAAGGACGTCGGTGTGACCGGTTGTTGGGGCCATGTACTAGGCGGTGCAAATACTGCCGACATTGCACGAGCAACAGGAAGAGGCAGTTGGTTGGGAAGGTTGGTAACAACAGTCGTTGCAGGTGTAGGTAACTGCGACATTGATGATTGTGGTATCGAGACGTTTAGCTGGGTGGCAGTTCCATTTGACACTGGGGCCGGCAGCCGAGGTGGAAGAACCGGGTACACAGCATTGGAGGATATCGGTTGTCCCCAGTTGTTCGGCCCTGCCAGCTTCTTGGGTGGATGTGACTCTGCCTGACCATCCCAACCTCGCTTCCTATTTGGCGCCAAAGGCTCCACCTTTGGCTGTGGCTGTACCATCGGCAAATGTCGAGATGGTAATGCAACCGCAGACGAACTTGTTGCCGGCGGCGAAGGTAGGTTTGAAACACGCGGTTGAGGAAGGCCGATCGGGCTTCCGAACATAGGTGTGAGGGATGGAGAGATTTGGAGATTTGGAGTTCGGGGTATATGCGGCGAAGTATCATGGGACACGCGAGCACTAGGATCAAAATACTTTGCAAAGGTGCGCAGCTTGGAATGCCAATTTTCCCATTCCTCCTTTGTGACAAAGAGGTTGTAACGGACGTTGCTGAGGAATTCCACTTCCATCACGTGTATTTCCTGTATCGCGATACCCGACACTTCGGCCCAGGTCTTGTTTGTGTACGTATTGTCATCAAGGACTAAATAAGTTGAAAGCCTTTAGTTAGACCTTCTCAAAGCTATATACTATATCTTGGAAAAGGAGAGGAAGGAGGGGGTTATGCCATACATTTGTTCCCCATCATTAAAGCAATTGTCATCAGCCTAAACTCACTGCCTCGTTTCCCTCGCACAGTCGGATTGAACTTCTTCAACCGATATACGAATAGTAGGGCCAAAAGGACAACGTTACGGCTGACTTGGGTCGTAGAGAGGATTGTGGTCATCCATTTCCTGAAACCAATACTTGGTATTGACTCCGGGTCCAAGGGAGGATAGTATGGTGACGACGGGCCATCTTCAATTTGCTTCAGCTTCGAGGCTTTGGCAAACCAAAAGAGACAAGTTATCTATAGAACCAATGTCCGAGTTAGTCCCGCAATCCGCCTCAGAAACCAAAAATTACTGAAGATAGCACTAGAAGCTTACCTGAGCAGCAAAATCCGCTAGGCTACCCCCGTTCTCGCAAATAGACGATGGGACCTGGAGATATATAGCAATGGCACTTTCCTTGACCGGCTTTGGCTCGTTATCTGGCAAATGGCTCGTTAGGGACGGAGGCTGCTGTAGTCGTGAGCCTTGAGTGAGGATTTTTGTATCGGATGCCAAAGGAGCCATTGGGATATTGTTGAGATTGGTGTGCAAGGGACCAGGAAACTTGTGGACGTGCCCTCCATGACTGAGCGGGAAGGCGAGGTCAGTCATGTCCACCGGCGGGGTTGACAAGCCGTAGTTGAACTCTGTGGATGAGTTCACGGCATTCGCGGAAATTGTGTGATTGATAGAGTGATTGTCTTGAGCAAAAGAGTTGAAGAAAGGCTTGGCCAAGGTGGGAAGAGGAAGATGAAGCATGAGGGACTTGGCAGAGTCGGGATAGAGGGAACCGTGAGTGCTGGTGTCAAGGCACCTGACGGTCGAAAGGATCGAGAGGAGGCAAGAGGGGTTGTGGTGGCTGTGATGACGTGACAGTTGTGGAGGAAGGAGAAGGAGGAAGCATTGAGGGGCGAAGAGAGAAAGCTGATATCAATCCATGGAAAGGAGGAGAGAGGTATTGGGGAAGTCAAGTGGTGAAGAGAGTATTGATAATGGAAGGAGGTGGCAAGGCAAGGAAGAAGGAGGAGGAAGAGTAATAAAGAGAAGAGAGTGACGAAAAGGAAGAAAAGAAGGCAAAGTGCATCGGAAAGCAAGCAAAGTGATGAGAAACACAAGGTTTGATAACTCTTTGCAGTTGAGTGGATGAGCAGGATGGACCATGCCTTGAACGGGGGAAAGGCGAGGACGAGTGGATCGGGGAGGATGACGACGGGAACAATGGGGGGAGGAAAAAGTTCATGTTAATGGAGTCAACGAAGGCGGCAATAATAAGATTTTTCTTTTATTTTTGTTTTATTTTTATCTTTTTGGCATTTGATCATTCCTTGGTTTTAATATTGAAAAAAAAAAAAAAGTGACAGGAATTGGAAATTATGGTAAACGGGTTTATTTAGTTTAGTGTGAGTTGCAGTATTAAGTGGAAAAGAACGAAAGATTGGAAGCTGAACCAGCCAGCCAACCAGCCAGAAAGCAAAGGAAAAGGGAATAGGGAATCCCTGGGTGGAGTCAGAAAGTGGGAGCTTCTCGGCATTGATTTGTTGGAAGTTGAAGTCTCACATATCGATTCACCCATGCGGGGGGGAAGGGGATGGGATATGGGATGAACGGGTCTACCGTCATCAACCACCAGGCGGAACGAGAGAGAGACCTAGCCAGATAGTGTTGTAATATAAAGGAAGGTCGGACCAAGAGAGACCTAGCTCCATCAAACTCAAAAAATGAAAAAAGGAGGAAAAAGGAAAGAAGAGATAGAAAGCGAGGACGTTAGCTGTTGGGAGGAGGAGAGGAGGAGAAGAAGAAGAAGGGAGAAACTCGCAAGAGAAGTTGTGTGGATGGATTTGATTGGGGTCGTAACGATGGAATGTCGCAGCTGGTTTCTCTCCTGCGGAAAGGGTAAAGATAGCCTGTATTGATTGGCCGTGGTACAGTACATAACATACTAACATACATTACACATAATGGTACTACGGGTGTATGGGGTGGAATGGCCGGATGGATCAAGTTGTCTGGTTTGCTTTAATTCACGCCCCAGGAAAGGATGTTACGGAATTACCTCCTCGTAATAGTATGCTCGAAAGAGAGGGTCTCACTAGCATACTCCGTAAAGCGTTGGAAGTTACGGAAGGTTAATTAACTGGGTGGCAGGTGGTCCGCTGAAGCCTGACCTGCAAGTTGGCGCAGAGAGGAAAGATCCCATGTCATAGGCCACACAAGAGACACACCCGCCTTGAGAAACATGGTGTTGGCAAAAGGGAAAGACAAATATTAATTGAGAGGGAAAAAAAAAAAAAATGACAAGGCGATCATGAAAACTCTTTTCTCTTTCATCCATGATCCATTCTTTGATTTTGATTTTCATTTTTCCCCTGTCCTCCATTTCATCAACAGTATGGAGGCAGCATAAGAGCCAACAACGAGTTGAGGAATAATGCCGTTCTCAGCAAATTAATGCCTGGGCCCTTCTTCATTGTCCATCCACCACCCACCCCGGCATCTTGCGGCAGTTTGGCGTTGTTTGACCCGGAAACATGACTACCGTCACGCACCACTACGACCGCACTCCGCCGGGCCAGGAGGAGAAAAGTGCTGAAAAGGCTGATCCGTTTCGTGGATGGGTTGATCCATTGATTCCTCTTTTCCGTTTTTGCCAGCCGTCCCATTCCTTAGCTTGGCATCAACGCAGCAAGATGGCGAAAAACAAAAAGAAAAGAAAGAAAGCGAAAGTGTGAGAAGATTCAAAAGAGCGAAGTGGGATTGACTAGCGTTGTTGATGTCAGCAGTGCCACGGTGGAGTTTGGTAACATTAGTTCGTTTCCTGGTAATTCACTAGGGTATTCTGTGTTCCGTATTGGCCCGCCGTAATTCCTTCCTTCATTACCACCAGTTTGGGGGGGGGGGGGCGTGTGGTTGACCAAGTTAGCCACTGAAACTCTCCGGGAGCCTTCCACCCTTTCCAGCCTTTGCACCACCACTTGATGTCCCTAGTCACTCAATCCATCCGTATTCACTGCGTATTGCTACAACTGGGTAATAAAAATTACAGGCAAAAGGCACAGTGTATGGATGCGATCTAAGTATGTATTGTACTCGGTACTCTGTACTGTACTGGGGAAATTCATTCGTGATGGCATTCTCACATTCCATGCTTCCAGACAATCAAGCAGGGTTGATATCACATTTAAAGAAACATGTCAGTACTAATGGTTGCACCTCGTAATACAGACGAGTAATAGTTGTACCTAATTAACTCACAGCCTGAAAAAGAAGACCCCATGTCAATGGCAAACTGGGCTTCAATCACACTGCAGATTTATCACTCTGAATCACTCGTTGAACATCCATTCTTTTAACCCCCCTGCCGCCTTTTGAAGGAAACAAGCCAAAACGCAAAAACAAAAAGTCTCCCTCCGTTTTCAAAAGTAACCAAGAATATTTTCTCGATTTAGAACCCAATGTCATGTATGTACGGGCACAGCGGGCTTACCAGAATTCGGAGTTGTACCCTATCCCAGAAAGACAAAGACTCGAACAAAAAAAAAAAAAATATTTTGCAAAGACTGCAAAGAATGACACCTGAGACCCTGCTGGCTAGCAAATCCATCCCAGGCACCCAAGGAATGGAAACAAGCTAATAAGAACTGCTGAATTTCTCAAGAACCTAAAGCATGTCGCTAAGGGTATGGAGTTTACTAAGGATTTTACAGACAAGAGAGCTGTGCAATTCACGGTCGATTGGCCAGCCGGATATATTGCATTTTGCCGTAGCCACTCTCGGTAGGCCTGGCAGTCGTGAATTGCACCGCTGTCTGCCTGTAAATCGATACCCTTAGCGACGTGCTTTAGGTTCTTGAAGGGCCTTGAAATGGGGGTGCTTCATTTAAATATCCCAACCCGTCAATTCCCGTGCTACGCCCGGCAAAGCAACGAGTAAAAGGCACAGCTTGTGCATGTGGTAAAAGTATCTGGCGTCCATTTTAGCAGATGGCCGAGGCTCCGTTTTTCGTTGGAGGTTGCAGTTGTTACAGCGGTACTTGGTAGGTTAGTTACATACTTCCCAAAAGACTTCAGTGGGTAGGATTATTTAACACCAGCGTGCAGGGTGCCGTGTTCATGCACTTGGGTCCAAGTCGCTTGCTCGCTCTGTAAGGGTCTGGTCCTCTCTTTGCTATACTGCCTACCAAGAACACGTACTGTAAGTATGTAGAGTTCCGTTTTCTTTCGCTTTTTTTTTTTTTTTACGTTTGTTTCAACCAATGCTCCAGAGTCTCCGAAGCGATTGAAGCAGAAACAAGTTACGGAGTACGAACAGCGAGTCGCTTAGATCGCGAGAATTACTTGTGATTTGCGGTACAAAAACTGGAGACAAAAAAGAAAAGGGGGGAAAAAGGAGAAAAGGCGCCAGGCTGGAAGAGCGAAAAGCCAAAAATATTTTGCGATGGATCATCCCCAAGCCCAACCCAACCCAATCTCACTCCTTTTGCAATCTCAAGTGCAACACACAACGACACTCTTAAGTCGCATCGCTCTAACTACACAAAATGATGACTTAATCAATATTCTTTTTTTTTTTCAGAACTGTCCGCCGCGAAACACGAAATCCGAAGAGCTATGATTCTCGAGTGCGTTGTGATACAGACACACGCAGACACATGCATACATACATCCGAATAAGACAAGGTCACAAACAAAGATTGATTGCCTGTCGACCTGCTGAGTTGACGACACTGTTAAAAACATGCAAAAATATTGCCTTCATTTTTATGCTCCAGTCCTAGCACATGCAGGTTGTGATCAGAACATCCGTTCCATCCTTTTGAATCCAGCCGGGGGGGGGGGGGGGGGGGGGGGGGGGGGGGGGGGGGGGGGGGGGGGGGGGGGGGGGGGGGGGGAAGGGGAGGGGAAGCGAGTTGCGAGCGGGCTCCTAAGTTGTGAAATGTGGCCCAAACCCAACAATCATCTTCAAAGAAAAGAGAAAAAGAATCAAAACAAAAAGAATTCTCTCAGATCAGTTAATTAATACTGCTCAACTGTTAGGCTAAACCCACGAGGCAAGGCTGTGAAGGATAAGAGAATTGTTGATCGATAACAAGATTAAATCCTGTCTTCCTGTACTCCGTACTTTGTACCTCACTCTTTTTTTTTTCCTTACTCTGGTCCACATCCACAAAGCCCGAAAACAATGAAGAAGAAAGCGTGATTTCGCCATTTTCCCAAACTGATCGGTCAGGCTGCAAGAGAAAGAATAAGGAGAGGCGCACGCGCACGCGTGTTAAAGAGGGCGTCAAATTGCCAAAAGATGATGACGAGCACCTTGACAACTCTTGTAATTTTTCACACGCAGGCCCTGTCTGTCTTGAAACCTGAATCTTAGTTGTATTAAAACCTGAGACACTACCCAATAGGAACCGCAAGATGCAGAGCTCACTCAAGAAAATTATTTGTAATCCTTGTTCGCGAGAAGACAGTTTTTATTACAATGATATTAGTATTATACAATATTGTACTGTATTGTACTGTACGTCCATATCAGCCTTTCGTGGCATCAAAGGTCTTCCCCATCAATTTTACACCAGTGTCTTCTCCAAGCATCCAGGGCAACCACCAATAGAGCATCTACCCATATGTCAACCGAGAATGCCCGCTTTAATCAGAGAAAAGAAGAAAAAGCACATGATCAGATGAGCCATTCAATCCCTCCAGTGAACTTCTTAACAGGTTGGTTCCTCTCATTCACGCTTCTCTTCTTGATCAAGAATAACGCAAACTGAAAATAGCGTGTGTCGGTGTCTGGCCTATTGATGCGAACTGCAGGTATGCACATGAAGCGAGAGAAATGCGCTGCATCTCTTAAAGGAAAGCAGAGTTAGTTCTATTCATACGTCATGACTAAGAAAATGGAGAGGGGATCCCAGGGACCCAGTCCCCGACTTTTCTTTCCTTTTTTTTTTTTTTTTTTGTCGTTAAAGTTAGCGCGGTTACGCGGCTCTCGAGTTGGATTCTCGGCGGTTCAAATACTCACTAGAAGTCGCGGCTGAGTCAGGCAAAACTCCCCTTTACATACACTAACCCCACTAGTGCCAGACATGACTGATACAGTGGGAAAACGCCCTGCTGCACCCACCCTTTCCAACCCCTCCGCGTCAGATTGTGCCTTGTTTAGCCCGTACATACCTACGGAGTACTCCATACACATGCATATAATACTATTGGAAGCACATACGATCATCTGTCAGATGTAGCAGCGTGAAGCACTTCAAGAAATACGTAACTAACGGGGGGGGGAAATAAGACAGCTCTTGCATGGAGCAGTCTTGCGTCAAACACCGCCTTCGGTTACCCCTTTATTCATTACTTCTATTCATACTTTATTTTGGTGTGCCCGCTTCAACTTCAGCCTGAAAATGAAACGGGAAACACCTTTCCCACTCACCCCCAAATTCCTTTGTGAGCTGCACGAACGGAATACACAGAACAACTTTTCTAAACTCCGCGCCACCCCATCAGCAAGCAACTTTGCATTCGGTTGGGCACAGGCGGGTCTTCCTTCTACCCTCTTGACGGTGGTTGAGTTACGAACCAAAGGACTTTTCAATTTCCAGAAAATCAATCTTTTTTAAAGTTCCATTAACGAGTTTAATATATATCCATAACCTAGCATTGAAAAAGAAGCCGGCGCCGAATCATGATTGCTTTAAACCCAGACCGCATTCGCGAAAGACAAAAATAATAAAGGGCAAAAAAAAAAAGTTTGGTTCTGAGTTGCGTGGATTAGGCAGAGAGCCACCCACAAGACTCCGTCACATCCCCGATGTCCAGTATTAATGAATGCATGCACGCAAAAGACCTCACATCCTCCAAAAAAAAAAAAGGGGGAGTGGAGGTCTGAAGTGCATAGAGCGTGCACCTTTCCTTTTTCTTCGTTTGGCTCTTGAGGATATTTATGAGTCTGGACTCTGGAACTACAGTACTCTGTGCACTTACAGCGCCTACATATTCAACTCCCACTGGCTTGGCTGAAGTTTTTCAAATACCAGCCCTTGGAATAATGGTAGGGAAGGCTTCAGCGCAGCTGTTACCGCATACAAGGGACCACCTCGCTCCTTACCCCAAAGTTGTTTGTTACCCCCCCTTAAAGCAGCTTCACAAACCAAGAGTGAAACCGATTCGGTGTACTCCGTACTCGGATTCTCAACCAAGCTTGCCAGAGCCTATAAACAATCTTCTTGCAACGAAGCTGAGTCAATTTCACGATAATTCTTATAAAGAGAAATTAAATTAAATGAGATACGAGTAACCCTCCCTCTGATCTTCACCTCCGGCTCTTTCTCAAATTCCCAATCATCGCGATGATATGGTGTTGGGTTCCGCGCAATCCATAATGCAGCCCTTCTATACTCACTCATGACCGCATTCAGAGTGGTACTGTACTTGGGGAAGTTTACTTCTCTTACCCTGCTCGCTGCACCGGCGTTGCCTTGCGGGTTTGTAGCTAATCTCAATCCATCAACTACCTGCATTAGGCGTCTAAGCAAGGTTCCCCGACTGTCGTTTTGATTGCCTTTCAGTTTTCTCAACATCCACTAGGATTTCTATTGTGCGTGCTTCAAGGGATCAACAGGTACGCTCTCAATACCAGCTGTCTGCAACACTTTCTTCTCAATCCTTCCTCGCTTACTGGTTGCCTCTTGCATTCTGCGAGCTAAAGCGGAGGGGATGTCTTCTTTGCCCTTGACTAACCTTCGCCCTAAGAATTGGTCGGCACAAGAGGGACTTCCAACTCCCTATACAGGTAGAGAACAAGAATCTGAAAATTATAGACAATCATTTGGCGTGCTTCCCAGAATAAATACCGAGAATGGAGATCAAGGAAGCTACTGGAAACTCAATAGACAACTCTTGACGATTTCGGAGAAGTGATTGAGCCGAGAAAGGGGGTAGATTACCTAAGGTATCTATCGGCCAAGAGCCAGTGAAGCTAACCAATTACAGGCTAGTGCTGAGAGATGCCAAGATGCGTTCACATCGTCAACTTACTGACCTTGGACAACACTCTACCACTACCATCAAGGCCATGAAACCCGGAACACCCAATTATGCTCTCAAAGAGCTTCCTGGCCGAAGTCAGGAGAAAGAGGGCTAACCGCTTGTCAGTTAGGAAGTCAAAAACAACTCAACTACGGGCCGGCCAGGGTAACCAAAAATGAAGATCCTGCTTTCGTCGCTGTTACTTGGAGAGTTTGTCAGCCATGGCTGGCATGTCAACCCGTTCGATTCCAAGCGAGAACAAACTTTAAGGCATACACCATTCACTATTTGGTAGTCAGGGATCGATACTCACCTCTTCACCTAGGCTTGTGATTACGGTTGACGTGTCCCCGACTTGGATTTCTGTACATGGAGCCCATCTGAAGAAATCCAGAGAAGCGACCTCCAACTCGTGACAGCAGCAGTTTGCCCCTCAAACAACAATGCCAGACATACTCATCATCTCCTATTGTGCAAGTTGGACCTGACGGCTTGTTTTTTCTTTTTTCTTTTTTCTTTTTTTATAGCAATCTGTTGGCCTTGTCGCGGTGGCATACCAGTCATAGAACGTTCGATCTATGCACGGCATCAATATCAACTACCAGACGTGCCGCTGGGGCGCGCTTCGCTCCATTATTCCGTGAGATTAGGTGATGTTAACGAGGTCCGCTGCTTGCTTGGCAAAGGATCCAGAAGAGTATGTAGTATTTACAGATAGCACATACGTGCGAAGAATAAGATATGCATATATAAGCTTCTTTCGAAATAGATATGACTACGCGTGTTACCGAATCGGCATTAAGGATAAATATGTGTCTCAGGGGCCGATTCTCAATCAATAATAAATTTAATTGCCTTTTGAATATTTATATTATTCGACCCGATAAGATGAACAAGCCGCCGGAAAGATGGCTGCGAAATCCCAGCAGCTCTCTCTCGTTCCATTCAACAGCCTGATCGCGCACTTATGCCATGATTTATTTGGATCTTACGGTTTGTGATAGACCGGAAAACTACGTGTGCAGAAAGAGTAAGTTACCCATCCGGCCGAAACGCGACGATGCATCCCAGCCCAGGTCAAGGATTACAGCACTCTAGCGGGCAAGTTGGAGGACGGGGGGGAGGGAAGTCGAGCTTGTGCATCATAATCATAGTGACAAAGGAACAAGGTATGTATAATTGCATACACACTGGACAACCATGTGAGTCTGAGTTTAGTTAGGCAAGTGAGGTATCCTTTTTGATTGTGTCATATTCACTTATCTCCTGTTGATATTTTCGTTTATCTATACCTATAAATTACGCTGTTTTAAGCCCCTCTTTTTTTTCGGTTATATGTTCTGCAACTCCTTTTTTTTTTTTTTTTTTTTTTTTTTTGGATTCTCCGGTGTCTTTTGTCACACTCTACTGGCTAGCAAAAGACATAGTCTTCGTGAAGGTTCTTGAGACAAGTCTAAGACACTCAAACCTTTTTTCTCCATTCGATATCATTTTAACCAAGAAGACGGCTGTTATGTATCATACAGATACATAGTAAATGTGGAAAGGCGCCTGAGACCAGATCAGCAAGGCCTATGGAGTGACCCTGGCCTTATGCCTAATTTAATGCTGCTAGCGGTGGCCTTCAGTACGTTTTACCACTTTTACACAAAGCATGTGAATTCATTTATATGAAAGATGCTAGGCTATGATAACCATGTCGTTAGCTAGTGCTCCCATGTTCATTGCAGCGAGCGGGCATGGGCAATGTTGCCGGTGCCTAAGACACTGTTCGAAATATTAATTGAATGCTAGTAGCCCGCCTTCCACCGAGCGTTCACATTCACTCCGTATATTCGAACAATATTCTGAGGTTAAAACAAGAGGTCGTGGCAGATCACTTGATTTTGCCTCTTTAGAGAGGTCTCTAAGCAAAGGAAACTGCCCCTTCCAACACCTCTCGGTAATTGTGTCAAAGCGATCATGGCGCGGTAAGGGAAACTCCATATGTTGTAGGAGATTAACAAGTTCTGTAACGTCGTCAAGCTTTTCCTTTTCGAAAGGCTCATGTCCTCGTGTTAGGCAGTAAAGGATAAATCCGATCGCAAACCGTTCTGTTGGAGGTCCGGAGGCTCCAAATGAGCCTTCTTCACTTCCTGCTTCCGCCCCGAGAAACACGCGCCCAGGGAGGAGCAGCATCCTTTGATGGTGTTCTAATGGGCGCCACGTAATTAAAGTCTGCAAGTTTCAAGTGTTCTTGACCGTCGAGTAGTAGATTTGGTGGCCGAATATCGCCATGGACGTATCCAAGAGATTCAACCCAGGCGGCTGCGCTATAGAGCTCCATCAACCATTGTTTAATCAAATCTTCTGGTGTCATCGCAATCACTTTTTCAACCCTTGTCCCATCATCGGTCCGCCTCTGATGCGCTTGCAGACGCTCGTGTTAGGGAGCCACGGGCCATAAAGGCTAAAAATTTTCCGTCTAGAACGCGCAGAAAACTTTGGATAATGTCAAGACATGCTTCATGTTTCTCTAATATGTCAAAGAATGCCATCTTCCGCCTTCACTATCGGGATGAGTGGGGTACTTCAAGGCGATGCGATCGTTGATCTTGTAGATCCATCCCACCGCTCCACCGGACAGCAACTCGTAGAACGTGAGATCTGGGGGTATCCTTATGATATCTTGCCCAGGAGTAGTTATACACCGACTCCTGGCTGGAGGGCGACCGAACAGCCGCTAAACATGTAAATCTCGCCTCAGATAACTGTGGGACGTAAGTAATGGAATCCTCACATTCCTTTCTTTTTCTTTAGGTTTATTTCGAACACCAGTCCTAAAACATTAAGAGGAGAGAGCAGAGCGAATCTGTGTCTCATACCCGCTCTCTTTACATTTTGCATTTCAGGTTGCATATACTTAATCGGGGAAGACGGAGACACCACCCTTAGGTCCATGTTCTGGGGGAAAAAAAAAAGGATATCTATTCCTGCATATTATATTGACATGCATCTGAATAGCGGGCGAAGTACTAATTAACGACGGCTGGGGCGGTAAAAAGCTACTAATTCATGCATGTCCCACGCTTCCCCGGAAGGCTATCAACGGCTGGCAGGAATCTAGGGGGTTCATATAGTGGTCGCTCGCCACTGGAATGGCATAGTGTATTATCTGGTTCTTAACTAGACCGGAATGAAGTAGTTTGCTAGTAAAGTTACTGGGAGAAATGCTTCGTGTATGTGATGGGCATGATTGAATTCTCGAACGGACGGTCCAAGCGAGGTGAGGTTGCGCCCTGGATACTCTATCCCGGCGAAAAAAAGGGAACTGGGATGGAATGGTATTTTGGGAATATCTCGGTAGCCAAAAAATACTATACATTAAATCGACTAACTATGGGTTATATACTCCTATTAGCTGGGCATCAAGGAAGGCAGATTACGATCCTTTTAAACATCTTCCCCGTATTGAGAGGAAAACTTGTCTGAATGATGATACCATATCACCTCTCGCCCCCAGTCTAGGTTATCTTTCTTTTAATTAGACACCAGCGACTCAACCCGATCTGTTGGATTCACCGCTTTTATTTATCAAGAATGCCTTACTGGATTCTGGAAACCAACGCCCCTGTTAGCTGTTGCGAGAGGTGGCTGGCGAGCATCTGGGAATATCTGTGGGTTTACTTATCTTCGGGGTATGAAGCTTTAGAATGCTATGGAGGTTGTGTTAGAATGTCTACTAGTTATCCGGGTTAACCTGTGCCCTGCTGGAAGACACGCCACCATTCTCACATACTGAAAATGATACCTCGCCCCCCCATCTTTTCTCCAACGACAACCGCAGCGACGAAATAACCGTTGGAAACAATGGGAACGAATGGTTGGGCTTGGAAATACCGCTTGCAGTGACTTTGCTTTTCTTTCATTACTTTTTCGCTTTTTTCTGTTTCTGTCGGAAAATCGCTTGTTTGTTGGGCATTCCTGTTCACACGGCCATACGCCATGCGATCTTTCTAAAATGCTAGCCCACACTCATACATCCCTTGCTGTTTTGTTTCCACTTGATTGCACTTCCCTTGGATTTTGTTCTGGGAAATATCCTGTTGCACGGTCCCTTCCACAGCTGGCTGTGTGGTATACACACGGTTCTTCCCAGCATTCTTCTTGCTTGACTCTGAACGTTTCACAAAGTGAACAATTTTTCACATATCTACCAAATGTGGCCTACTTGAGGAAGTATACGGACGGGTTACTACTTTTAGGATCATAGCCGCGGGATCTTTGCAAGATCGGGGTGATACTCGGGAATCGGGTGTACTCGTGAGAAAACATATCCCTGGAGCGGTGACATAACCGGGATACAATGCGCTCAAATAGAGTGATGATGATCCTCGCCTGTCCAAGATCCGATCTCTGTACAACCGTTTAGTGCAGGTGATAATTGATTCGCTGTCACACTCAAGTGGAAAAGAAAGACATACCGATTGATTTCAAACTGCTACCCTACGGAGAGAAACAGCAAACACCATGATCGATGCCCAAAATCGAGCCTGTTTGCCATTACGTATTTATTACATATATACGATTTTCCTTTCCCTCCCGATATGCTAGCTACCACCACAACGGACGATTATCTGAAAGACGATATTATTCCGGTTCCTGCGTACGACCTTGTAGCCGAGCCATCCCACAAGCTTCTTCACTCGCTGGGTTTGAATTGACCATCGGAGACTATCGATTGTGGGCTGGCGTCCTGTACTTACGCAGAGACTGGGAGATTCCAAGACCTTGGTGATTCCACAATGGTTTTGTGCCAATGTCACGGTTTTTTTTTTTTTTTTTTCGTTTCCATACCACCTATCTGCATCGGACAGTGCAACTTTTGGCTTTGGAAAGAAGACTGCGGTTGGCCGGGCACCATTGAAACTGAGGAGTCTCAAGCGGATTTGCAGTGGGAATATTCCGGAACTTATACCACACAAGCATGAGGCAATGTAACGGTTGATACAGGATTTGACTAACAGAAATGATTATAATGTTTTTGGTGTAGCATGGACTAACCACTTAGTTGTAAGTATAGGCTTGTATGAAACAATGACAGAGGCTTGCCTAGGTTATCTGCTTTGTTATTGCATTCTCTCAAGGATCTAGATCTATACGCTGCTCGATGAGAGTGGTACGAAAATTGTCGCTGCAAGAATCCAGTCAAAATCTACGGGATATCTTTGCGGTGCTCCGCCAAATTCATTTTACGACGGACTTAGGGGCCCAATTGAAGTGCCTTCAATTCTCCTGAATTCTCCTCATTTCGTCCGAACGCAACCCAATTCCCCCATAGTGACTCATATTGTGATTATCTCACCGATTATATAGATGGTAGACACAACTGTATCCTATAGTGCATAGACAGTCCGTTACGCGGAATCTTATCCATTAGCAAAATCATTCTCAAGCTCAAGAGCCTTCCACGAAGCTTTTCTACAAGAGACAACGACGGAACGAGAGAGGCGCGTCGTTGATATTCGGCATGACGTAATGTGAGTACTTCATCACCCTCACAAAAAACAGTGAAAGAGGAAGTACCTCTAGTTCACTGCAACTCCTCTTCACTGCACCGAGTAAAGGCCTAGCAATGAGGCAACAATATCGCGCGAGCGCAAAAGATAATGTAGGATGAAGAAGACTCTGCTTCTTGTATTCATTCACGGATTTCAGGTGGGCACTCCTAGCTAGTATAGCCTCCGAATTGAAAAAAGAAAAAAGAGTCTGACGGAAAATATCACCATAGGGCGGAGATGATACATTTGGCAACTTCCCATCGCATCTACGTGCCATCACCGGCCATGCCCTCCCAAATATCGATGTTGTTGCGACAACGTACCCCAAGTTCGAGACGAGAGGCGATTTTCATGAGTGCGTGGGGAAGTTTAGAGAATGGTCTGCCCTTTTTGCCTTTTCCGGTTCTTTTTTTGACAGTGGTTTTGAGACCGATTTCTCTTTCGGAGCATCATATAGACTAATGCGCGAAATGGGATTGCGAGCAGGCTTCAAAACCTCGTCATAGACATAGAAGTGTCTAACCAGGCGCCTTCACCCACCGTCGACCCGTCCGTCCACGTTATCCTAGTCGGACACTCCATGGGCGGCATCGTCGGTGCGGAGACCATCCGCCTACTCACATCCGAACAACTCCTCCCTTCATCAAAATTGGGCAACGACCAAGACCAGCAGGATGAGCAAGCGCGTGTTCAACCAAATACATTTATGTTCCCTCACGTCCAGGGCCTACTAGCCTTTGACACTCCATTCCTCGGCATCGCACCAGGAACAGTCTCATACACCGCTGAAAATCATTACAAAGCCGCATCAGCTGCTTATGACACAATCACCGAGGTGGCAAGCGTATTTGGCTGGGGCGGTCGCGGTGCCGAAAAGACTAACGCTGCTAGCAAATCGCAATCGAGTGGCAAGCCAGCACTGGCCCTTCCACCCACGAAATCAACTGACGACGCCGCAGCCATTCCATCCTGGCAACGCTGGGGTCGCTACGCCATGTTCGCCGGTGCCGCCGGTGCCGTTGCTGCCGGTGGCGCAGCAGCATTATACACCCAGCGCGACCGATTCTCTGCTGGTTGGACCTGGGCAACATCACACCTTGAATTCGTCGGGTGTCTCGCCCGTCCAGAGGAATTGCGTCAACGCCTCGCCGCCATCGCGCAACTGCATAAAGACCGAGGTCTCGGCGCCGCAAACTTCTATACCCGGCTTGGTCGCGGCGCAGTGGCCGTTCCGTCCGAAGTCACAGATTCAAGCAGCAACAACAACAACGACACGCAGCGCTTCTCAATAAGTCAGCATTTCATCCGGTCGAAGCTTCGGACGTTTTGCAATCTTCCGCAGGATGTGGAGGAGAGGGCACGGGATGGGAATAGGGCTCATGATCTTGAGTCGAGCGAGGGACTGGAGTGGATCGAAGCGGTGAGCGATAGTGCTGCCGATGAAACAAAGGCTCATATGAGCATGTTCTTACCTACGGATAATTCGGCGTTTTACGAGATGGCTCACCATGCCAGAGATTTGTTAATCAGATGGGTTGATAAGGGGTGGTACTCGACCGCTGGCAGCAGCGGTGGCGACAGCGGTCCTCGCGAGAAGAGGTTTGATGATAATGGACAAGGTGCTAGCAAGGATCCAGCTCCTGAAGATGTCGTTATTGTCGAATAGAAGACTATACTCTGTAGGTGTATATGTGAAAGATGGCCATTTTATAGATGCGGAAAGTATAATTTTTGACAAATAATCATCTATTAAGATTAATACAAAGGAAAAAGCAAGGGCTAAAAATAAGAAAATAAAAACAAAGCCCAACCTAGCTCGGGAAGAATATGTGCAAAATGTGATAAGACAATAACGCTCGTAGTAAGATTTGAATACCCAAGTCCAATCTGCGCCAAACGCAACCATGTAACATTAAAACGCCACAAAAGAGATTCATCACAAAATTTTTTAAGTGTTAATCAAAGGTGGTGGATAACGCACAAATAAACAGGTGGGGATCTCCAGATGAGTATATAGCTTATAATCAAAGAAAGTTTGTTTGGTGAAATGTCAAGGCACGATGGCGGTATGAGCAGCAAGGGCCATATAACTAGTAAACATGGAAGACGGGTATGAGATTGTGAAAATGTTAAAAGTTTTGGGTCTAATAATTCGATTGTCCGCCGTAAGTAGACGATCGATGGTGATAAACGCTACCCGCATATTCTGAATTAGTGTCGTGGTATACGGTAGCTCTGCGGTCCTCTTCAGGGAGAAGTTCTTTGACTTCCCAATTGTTCTGCTTCAAGCCAACGGAGAATTCGAGGTCTTCTTTGGTAATTGAGTCCCAATACTAGAGTCGCGTTAGTTTTGCGCGGGGAAAAAAAGAATTACATGGGCACAACGTACTTTATAGATCATCATCACAGCAAGTAGGTTGCATAGGGTGACAAAAAACATGCCATCCAAGTAGTGTTGAACGCCCTCACAGATAAGGTCGCTAAAAGAGTATAGTATGACCTGGCCTATAACAAAGAAGAATACGCCAAATCCAATGTGCCAGAGTGGCCAGCGGTCTTCTAGAGTATTCACCACTAAGATGATTTGCATGACCACATAGACAAACAAGCATATGGCGTTCAAGACGTAGACGACGACAAAAAGGCCGATAGTATTTATTGGAGAGAGGCCGGCCCAGGACTTAAAGGTCAAAAGTGAAACAGCGCCCGAGACTATAAACATTCCGAGCGAGGTGAGTCGTAGAAGCCAGACAGAAAGAGTGGTTCCGTCCTCGTATAGCTGGAATCCCACAAATCCGTTTATCAATAAGCAAGTACACAGCGCCGAGGCCAACCCATTCTGGACAGCAGTGAAGTATGGGAAGACACCGCTTCCAGGTGGTGCAACGCCGGAATCCAAGACAAGAGAGCACATTGTCAATGCCATGTAAATGTAAAAAAGCGTGATTATCTCCTTGCGGCCTGTAGCATCGACGAAAGACAGATATTAGTGCCAAGCGATAACCACACAATTTCGAGAGTGGCCTGAATGGGGCGACATACCAACAGCAGTGAACTTAGATCGTACATGGATAATCATGATTGCAGTCATAGCTAAAGCAATGATGTGCATCACATCTGTGGCCCCTTGGAAGATAATGGTATTGGCAACCTCGATATTCCTGGCATAGCAGTTTGGCAAAATTCCCCTTGTACCCGATAATGAAGACACCGGCCCGACTAGGGAGCATAGAGGAATCGCCGCCTTTCGGCATATAGAGTCGAACTGGCCGAACCCCATGGTGCCCTATACACGAAGCGAAGGAATAAACGAAACGGGTCGCAAGAAAGATTGTTACAACAAAATCGGAATAAAAAGAAAGAGTGAATATAAGAAGCAGAGAGAGTCTTGTAAGTTGGTTGAGGGCGATGAAGAGAACGAGAGACAAGAGGGTTGTTGTCGGGTTGTTTGCGATGCAACTCGGGCGAAGGAGTGAATGGTAGACATTGGAGTTTCCTGATTGGGGCTAGTTGACGTCTTACTGTTTTAGGCTAAAGTGCTGACCTAATTCTTTGACATGGAAACTGGTCGGCGCTAAGTCGAAACAGGTCTAGCCACGATACCGAGAACGGGCTTCCAGTTTGGGCCTAGTGCCACGAATGACACTCTGCCCCTGTTTGGCACTAAACCGCATCAGGCATTTTCGACAATTGATGCTCTGGCAGTTTGATACAGCATTAATATCACTGCTATATTATTAGCCCTCAACAATCATCATGGATCATTATTCATGCTTTGCCTGGAAGTGAACCCACTGACTTTAATATTAGTGACAAATTGGCATTTCACACTGGGCTCCCTCTGACACTTCTCTTTTCATTAAGCTGCATGGGTACCCCTTCATACATGCTAATCAGGATGCTCTGGTTCATTTCCGAATGACCCCGACAACGGTGGAGTGCTGCATGGAGTGCACACTCGCTCATGGAACACTTTCTTGAGCCAATTCTCAATTTACTCAATCTAACTTTCAGGTTCAAGGCTGACGACCCAAATATTCGAGTGACAAGGTGCAGCCCGATATAGGTGGGTCACGATCCAATTACCAGGTTCCCTCTAATGAAGTACTGACTTCAACTATCTCTTCTCGAGTCAGATATATGTCAAAGCGCATGCAGAAACATTCCAGATTCAACCCGGGACTGGGTTCCAGGATTAAACTCTCTTATTCAGTCATGCCCTTGGATCTTCTAGAAATCACGCCATTACAACCAACAAGATCCAGACTTGTCTTCATTCCGAATATGACCAACCTATTAAGCTAATGCTTTTGAGACAGCCATGCTACCATTACTTTTCTATCGGGAATTGGCGGATATCCTTGCTTCCCTCAAATAGCACACCAACCCAAAAAAAAAGTAAATGAAAAAGAAAAAAAAAAACTGAAAAAATAAAATGAAAAAAGTCCGAGCACTCGATGCGCAGAGAAGCTGATTCAAATCTGCATCTCTTTTCTCGTGTATTATCATGTGGGCAATTTCGGATGCGCCGAGATGGGAGCCGAAGTAAGCAGCCAATGCTTTCTTTGTGAAAGTTTATGCTCCCTGTTACTACACGCGTGAAGACGGTTGAATGCCTAGCAAAGTACTCCATCCGATACCGAAGTAGCCACAATGGGACCCTGCCAGGTATCCATATAACCCAGGACCCACTGTTATTGGTTACTTCGACAGTCCCGGGCGTCTGTGCTTTCCAACTTGAAGAAAGTTGCAACACTCAGCGAGCAGCCGATATTGCGATCGAGATGTTTCATGTAAACCGTACTGTCTAATAACATGAGGAACTTAGTAGTTCTGCAATCTTCCTTGACGGGAACTAGTCGAGATTCCCCGCCATCCTCAATCTCCTGGGATCCTCAAGCTCTTTGCGCCGCGGTGAAGGCGTTTGTTGTGACCTGTTGGACATCAGTGAAGTCTATGTTTCGTCATTCTCACATGCTACAACATCAGTAATGCCTGTCCGCTGGATGTATTATTGGTACTTCAGCCTTGAAAGCTTGGATCCTTAGCAATCCTAGCTCCCGATCTACAAAGGGTGATTCACTCAATCTCCACACTGCTGTAAAATTTAGACTTGAAAACCGTTGACTTTGGAGTTTGGTTCGAGCTTTTGATAGCCACTTTTTTCCCCGTCACATTAGGTCGTTATATAACTTGACTGGTTTCGGATTAGTCCTGCGTTATTTCTATGAGAGCAAAGCCGTGGCCTGGTTGCCATTGAAAAGAGGGCCCTCGCCTTCTTTTCGGGGAGAGAAAATAATATTTTGAATATCTCTATTGCACACGAATCTTTGCCATTGTCGCCACTGTCGCCACGCTAGGAAACTTCAGGTACGGACCCAGCTGAATAGACCCCAGAAAGGCACTTCAGATACTGACACTACATCCAGCCTGGGGTTTTTGTCAGACTGATACGCTTTATGCTTATTGCAAGGTGGTGACGTTTACCATTACGGACCCGGTTCAAATTCCCAAAGGCCAATCTTGTCAAGGCACAAAAATGTGCAACTTCTTCAAGAACTTCTATGTCTACAGCTCCTGTCGAGACCCCGGAAACCATTTCTTTCGTATCTCAACTGATGGAAATGGCGGAGCACGCTGCAGCGGTAGCCCCCACGAACGGTTCATTGTGGTTGTGGGTCAATGTCGAGTTTGCAAACGTTAATTGACATCCTTGCGACCGGCGGTGGCTTTGCAACGCCTGGGGGAATGGTATGTCGCAAACCGTCATACAACTCCCGAGAACTAGTTGCGCATTCACGGAGAAAGCCTGGGGCTGAAACTTCTCCTTGCTGAAACGCTTTGGTAAGTATTGGCATGAGACTTGACTTGGCCTGATCGGTTCTGACTGCCTCCGTAAGGAATTGCTGGCAATCCAATTTCACGACATCCTTCACGTCGAGCTAGATAGAAGTGTGTTCGCAACGCTGCAATGACATGTTATGGTCAGTTGATATGGGGAGTTTTGGTATCTATTCATTGGGCGACGACGACCGCACCAGCTCTGGAGCATTTCGCCCACTGAGTTTTTGTATTCGCATTCTTTATTTTCTGTTTTGGATGCTACAAAATACCCCGCCTAGGTTTTTGCTAGCCTTGGTCGTTGTCTTTATTGCTATTATACGTTTTTAATCCGTCTTTGAACAAAAATTAACAGTCGTGTTAGCGATGCTTTGGGGTTCGCTGTGGGATAGCTTTTACAAAGCGGAGTCAAAAATGCTATGCCAAAAATTCTTGATTGCTTCTCGCTAGCTGTAAGGAATCCAATTATCCCGGGAGTGTCTGATATCAGCCCTCTGCTTATTACGCAAACTTCGAGAATGGAAGCCCTTCTGTGACTGGCGCCCGAAGCGTTCGATGCCAATGCTGACGGTAACGAGGCAGCAAGGCACGAAGTTGATACTGTGGCAATTTGAATTCGTTTCGAGCGAGTGTCTGTGTGCGTGTGTACGTAATTACAACGCAATCACGCAGTATTCAAGGCTCGCTGATAATGCCAGCTCGTCTCGATTTCAAATCTCCAGAGTAGCTTTTTAGCTTGGTGTTTCTGCACTTCAAATGCAGGGTAACTACACGAGCTAGTCCAGTATCCAATCAAACTCTCTGGCGATTGCCGACGTATGCAGTTGGAGCACGGGCTCCCGACATGCATGGAGCACAAATGTAGGGGAAAAAGAAAATTGCCGAACGCTGATCGTACGCACGCACAGGTCTGTAGCTTAAGGGACTTTGTCTCCAAAGGAATTCAGAAGCTGTTGCCTACGCTGAATCCTCCAACTGGAATGGGGCTGAAACAAGAAGCCCGTAATGCCAACGCTTAGTGAGGCTTCAATACATATGGACAAATTCGAAGTATGGCGGCGTCGGCTGCTCATCCAACCATGTTCAATAACTGGAATCTAATATTGGAGGTGGTGTTTCCGAGAAGGCCCCAAATGGACGAGATGCTTTGAACCGGGATCCGACAAGGATACGGGAGCTTCACATTCGGGCTTTAGCTACCAATTAGGATTTACTGGCACGTCAAACAGGGATCACTGCAAGTTAGCGCAGCCACTCGAAGATGTCAGCTGCTCTTCATCAGCTCTTTACACGACATCCTGTTAATTTGATGACTGTCTCGGATGTTTACAGGCAAGGATGTCACAATGCAGGTTCCGAGCGGATAGAGGAAGAAGACACCATCACTAATACGGCCCGAGTAAAGATCTTCTTTGAATAATGGCTAGCCTCATCTCAAGAGAGGGGAATAACTGGGTTCTGTCTTTGTTCCTGCCAACTGATGGTCATGGTGTCCAGGTTTCCGGGGAAGAAGACGCGTACGTCATACATTGCTACGCGCTAGGATCTCCTCGTACGTGAGCTGTGTTTTGAAAAATGACCGTAGGGAATTAAACCAATCTGGGAGAAAAGATTATTCACTTCACATTGTCGACGCCAGGGGGAATATGTGAAGCGTTATTTGATGAAAATGTTGCCACGTTCTGGCCCCAAGGAAGAGCCTTTTTGCGCCTTTTTTTTTTTATTTTCCTCTGAACAAAAGCAAAAAGTGAACGAAACGGTTTTTTGTGGCAAGGTAACTAACTTAGCGGCTCAAGTACCGACAGATCACTATGCTCATCCCGTTGTCCAACATCCCGGTATCGATAGTTAGCTATTGCATCCCACGCATTGCCAGGATCACTAGATCGGATTTCTCCTCCGGGGTTTGAAAGATGAAACCAATTTGCCTAATTCTACACATATATCATTCGTATACGTATACGTATATGGCAATGTATGAGCATCATTATCGATAACATCATCAATTGCGAAAGAGCCTGGCAAAGGTCTCGAGGATCAATGTTGAGTTCTAAAAAGTATCATTTTTTTTTAAAGGTCCACAGCGATCAGGGATCGTTGAGCGGCACAGCCGCGTTGCGTCCCAGGGTTCACGGCCAGCTAAAAAAAAGCTTGTGCTTTAAGTCCTCTTGAGTGCAAATCGTTTCAATGTTGAAGGAAAATAGTCCCTACATTGACGCAAGCTGCGGATTGTCTTCGGCCCATCCACTGGGGAGTTTCAGTGAATCTATAGTTGAATGTATTTGACTATCCTTTTGCCTTGGTTCAAACTAGCCAAAGAAGGCTCCAACAGTGTAGGGGTAGAAACTACATGGGTAGCTCGTGTGGCATATATAAACAGTTCTTACTGCTTATGTGTTGGGCTTTCAAATCAGTGTTCGCTTTGGTGTCCTAAAACCTAGCCATGAGACGCAACGCTACGTGGTTTTTGGTAACTGGGCTTTTGTTTCTTTTTCTGTATAGAGCCCAGCGTTGAAGGCCTGCAATCGACAGGGCATAGTCGTTGAGCTTCGCATCTAGCTTTTTATCAAAGCCTTTGGGCTTATCTTCCTGAGGACTATGTTCAGGCAATTTTTGAACGGCACAGAATCTAATGGTCATAAACCCATTTGATCGGAGAAGCAGAACTTCCATGACACCACAGCGTAAGCTCATTTATTGCTTTCTCGATTTATCGATCAAGGAACTTGCACGTCGGTTCAGAGCCCGGATTGAGTACTAAGGTAGGGAAAATTGTCGAATGGCGCCGATCGAGCATATATATATATTCCACTCGTTCCGCTCTGACGGCAGCTATTGAAGCAGGGTCATACCCACTGTCAAATCGGTCGAAGCAATCCGATGAACTACACCCAGAGATTATTGCCTTTTTGCTGCACGGTCGTGGATAATGAAACGGCATGTATTGCATCGAATATCGTCGATTATGAGTTTGTCGGGTTCGGGATATGCTGCCGCATTGGTGGAAGTGGATGAGTATGACTACAGAAGTGGCATGGGTCTAGCGTTGACAAGTTTAGGGAGAGTCTACAATGTGCGTATACTTAAATCCACAATGGAAAGTCTGTCGGCGGCATAAACTGAGACATTCTATAGTTATTGGCGACCATTTTGCTGTCTCAATTTCCTACTATGGCTTTGCTAAGTGAAGGAAAAGAACAAAGCGGATTTCATACTTTGACACCTAGACATTAAGTGGTGCAAATGACTGCTAGTATAATCCGACTGAAAATCAGCCTGGCTGACAACTTACAATGTTGCTGGCAATATCCTCTTGACACTGACAAAGTCCGGGTTCTTTCCCTGCCAATTGACAGCGCTCAATTACTATTCTTGACAGCGTTGATTCAAGGAATTCGAGAGGTGTGCCAGTTTGGTCTAAAATATTCGTGGTGAGAGCGCTGAAGGGGACAACATCGGGGTACCATTAGAAAAAGATGATCGGCCAAACCAACAACCTCAAGTCGAGCAGCCAAATAATAACTTGAATGCATCTTGGCTCATATGCCATTAGGAGGAGTAGAAACTGATACCCTACCAACTGGTTATTGTGGTTGTCCGTCTTGCGTTTCTTCATGTTGCATTTTTGGCCTCAAGTTTTAACCCTCGCATTATTTCTCTAGCTTCCTACTGCAGGTGAAGCCGAGAGTAAATTGGGATCGTTTGAAGGGAAGTTTTGTTTTCCATGACGATAGTTGCTGGGAAGGGATGTCGCTCGACACTCGCACGCTCCAAAGGTCATCGGCAATTTCTGGGAGGGCGCGCAAATCTTCCACTTCTGTTCCGACACTATCCCGAGCCGTTTTGGGAAGCGGCCGAGCATTGCCTGATATTTTGCAGATATGCACAACACATGAGTAACCCCCCCGAAGCCGAGAATGGGGTTACGGTAATTTCAAAATCCACATATATGCGTCGGTTATTCTCGTTCTAGATGGGAATGGCTATCGTTGTGAAGAGTTAAGAGCGGGAATTCAGAACTTCTCCCAACGCATTGGAAGTTCAATCGGTTATCTGAGGTCTACTCCGGGTTAGATGGCATGACCCTGGGCAGCAAAAGGTCTGGGTGTCCGATTCTCAGAAATCGCTGAAGGGATCATACGGAATTGTCGAGAAACGGCATCTCCTGGTGGGCTCTGTGGAGAAGGGAGGACATTCGTCATGCAGGAGAGTGTCACAGCGGCAAAGGGTAACAGTAGCGATGGTAATTGGGAGGAGATCTAGGCATCTTGATGGGGAAAAAAAGATGCAGGGCATTGAAAAGCCCTCAAGGGGAGAGTATCACTCGGTCGAAGTACTGTACCAAGGAGGGTTGTCCTGAAACACACCCTTTCTGTGAGAGATGGTTTCAGGATCTTCGCGTGGCGGCGATGTGCGGTTGCTGCCGGGGAACTGTTTGCCAAGGTTGGTATAACTAACCAAGGTATTAGGTTACTGAGCTTCTTCACTCACTCTAGAGTCTCAGGTTATGGGAGGCGCATGATGAAGCGATCGACATATTGAAACGAAGGGCATGGGATCATAAAGAGATCTCTGGAGTCGGGTTGTGATAACTACCTCGTCTTTAATTCAACCGTGCATAGTATACAGTGTCCACCCTTCTTGAGTTGCAGCTTAATGTGCAAGCTTAAGCAAGGCCTATGCAACGTATGCAAGCGCGACATTACCATGGCGTGTCCTGTAGGTGAAGGGTTACATATATGAGTGAGTTCTGTCATGGATATTTTGAACTTTGTCTGTTTTTTGTGGATGCACACCTTGCTTTGCTCCTTGCCTAGCTGCGCATTTCGTACAGGTTCCTGAATACTACCGAACATACTCCAGATCTGCGAAAAAGAAAAGAAAAAAAGAAGTTTTTAGATCCGATCTGCGATGTGTGGAGATGGGTGCCGGAATTAGTGAATGTTTGCGTTCAAGTCTGTAGATTTCTGAGATCTTATTGCTTCGATGGAGCAACCCAGCAGAATTGCTCTTCTGTCTAATTCGATATTAAACGATGTCTGTTCTCGGCTTACCATGGTGCCTGAAGTCTTGCATATGCATACCGTGTACTATACACATATGTCTCGAGCATGGGTAAGCACTATTCACTAGGTTTACAGCATCGAGCCTTGCAAGCAGAAAAAGAGAAAATGTTAAGATATATCAGTTGTGCTAAACTAGTCAAGCGGAGGGATCCTTTCGCTTTGTATCATACATACATACAAGAGAACGCGCACTATTTAAGGTGGATCGCAAAGAGAGTACTCTAATTGAGTTTGGAGCTACATGTAGAAGATAAATCGTGTATCTAATTTTCCGGCACCCTGGCCCGAATATAAAATCACTTATTTACATTGCGTCCTAGGCGAACATATATCTATAGCGAGCGCTATGAATCCTAAATTCCGTAGGAAAGGGAAACATTTCTAAAAGAAAGGAGAGAAGGACAAAAAGTGGTAAGAGGATTGTGCCGAGATCATAAGAAATTTCCGTCGTAGAGATGTTCTAGAAAAGAGAAGGGAGCTGTAATGTCTAGATGCTTAAGCAGGAGTTATGATACTGGATGATAGGATTTTTCAGCTAGATCGTTGGACTATGTTAGGCTAGAGACTTTCGAGAGAGCCTCTTTGTATCGTGAAGTTGTTCGTTCGGAGGTGTGGACACCGAATTCTGTCTCAAAGTAGAGTAATTAGCTACCGCCGTTGGAGATGCTGGATAGTCGGGGTCTCCCCATCGTCGTCTCGAAATTCTTGCTTGTTGATGCAAAACCCAACTTGACGTGCTTCTAAACCGGGGCGGTTCACTGTCTTCGGAAAATATTGTTCCGGCATAATTGCTTGTTAGTGACGGTAACCGGTAGGTTGGAGCCATGGACGCTATAGAAGTTGTCTTTGTAGTGGGAGTCGACCATGAGAACTTGGAAATACTCCCGCGAATCCGTTCTTTTTGGGGACTGGCTGGGCAGTCTTGCGGAAAATAGGGCTTTGACCGTGAAGATGGTAGACCTAGGTGGAACGCTTCTGACGACCGCGTGCTGACGGTGCCAAGAGCCTTTTGAGGCATCTCTGGAAGTTCATCCATAATGGAACCTTGATTTGACGAGTATACTTCCGAATTCGTATCGGGAGGTTTGGGTAATGGCTTTTCTCGCATAGTATTGGATATAGCTGAGTCGTGATAAGGCTTGCTAGTATGTCTCAAGAATTTGCGGAATAGTGACGAGGCAGCTGACTGTGTTCGTGAATGGCGGAACGGTTGCTGCTTCACAAAAGGTGGCGCGAAGGTAGATTCTGGATCCCAATCTGGGCCTTCGGGGCCTTTCGGGGATGGATGTTTTTCATCAATCCATACTTCATCCAGACCACTGCGCCCATTCGGGTGCTGGAAGTTGGGTTTTGCATCTCTGCGTTTCTGCCTTATACACCTCAATAGGAGCCATCCAATAACGGTTAGAAAGAGGAGTACGCTAACTAGGACCTGTTAGTTAGAAGAGACATTACTTGGGATGGCTCCTTACTTGTGACGCCAACTGCTAAACAAGCTAGACGAGCAGGATCATGCAGAAAGTTGTCCGATTTTTGTGCGTTTCCGGGGCTTGCAGGTGATGACCCGGTGGAAGTCGAACCACGGGCCGTCTGCGTAACTTTAGAAACAATAGTTTCTGTCTCAATGCTGATTGTTGGTTTTGAGGGTGCCATGGAACCGGAATCGATGTCTTCAGGGGACGAGCTAACAATGTCGGGCATTAAGGTAGCAGTCGGGGAGGTGGAAAAAGTAGAGCTTGGCAACTTCGGTGGAATCGATGGCGTTTCTTCCTGAGATGGTGATGGAGGTAGCAAGATAGGTGGATGATGCGGGGTCTCTCCCCATTCACTATCTGGATTACCGTTCCACCGTCCGTTCGGATTACCAGAAGGGGGTTTGCCCTGGGGGATGCCACCTCCACGGTCCCCACCGCCGGGTGGACCTCCTGGGAATCCTCCGTTCCATCTCCTTCTAGTCTTCAGAGTTATATCAGTGATATCCAAATCAGCCACCGAGCGAATAGATAAGCGGTGACGGTTGGAGTTTTGAGTTGCGCAATTCATAGAGTTTTCATTGCGGTTCTCTGATGGGAGTCTTTTCGAGTCACGTGTACCTAGGAAAGAATATGCAATTGAGACTCTCGGGATCCAGGAACGACTGTTGCGCTGCCCATTCCGATTGTAAGCATAACTGTATGACCGGTGCATTGCGTTCAATTCCTCCAGGAGGTACTGCACAGTGCTATCATCATTGTTTCCGGCGGCACCGCATTCCCTCCGATTTTGACCCATTGTTCCGTTCTATCTGGTCCTGAGTGACCGAAGAGAGAGTTGTATTCGTAGAGTGAAGTTCTATAACCAAGCCACCAGCAAAAATAATCAAGACACCAGGCCAGCTGCGTCTTGAATGAAACGTAGATCTTGACAGAAGATAGTAGCTAAAATGCGGAAAAGGAGTGTGCGAACGAAATTCAAAGAAAAAGCAAAAATACGACGGAGAAAAAGAATCGAAGCGGTCGTATCTGCAGGTGGGACTGCCTCTGTTTAAATCAAAAATGATTGTACTTCGTATGTCGGTGACGATCTGGCTATGTAGTCTCGGTCATGTGGGGGAATTCGGGAGATCGTCATTCTACCCCGAGTCAGATGGGGGCTTCGGCCGGGAAACGAGTGTGGCGCTATGAGGCAATGATATTAAAGAGAGATGTGTATGTAAAATGGAGGATAATACTATTTCTGCGGGAAGTTCTCCGTATGTCCGTCGAATGAACAACGCGCTGGTTGCTTTTGAAAGGGGGAAGCAAATAGAACAAAAAATAGGATTCGATGTTGGCAAGGGTCAGGGAAGAAAAGGTACAGCTCCTTCGAAGTAGCCGGAGTAATTTTTTGAAAAGGGAGACAAAGAATTAATAGAGTTGGGGGATAGGCATGGCAAACATCAATCGAGACCGCGACGTTCGAGTAAATAGGTCTCAATCCAAAAATAGATGCATATTTTTCAGCTCATCACTCATGGCGTATCGTGTTAAGCAAAGAGAGGTTGTTGCTTCCATAACTAACAAAATAATTTAAAACAAATCATGGTTGATCAAATGCTGGCTGTCCAGGTAGTCTGTGGTAATATTCATTAGTGTCGGCTGTGGTATATATAGCAGGATTTGCTATTATATCAGGCGAGATATGGGGGCATCTCGTACTTGCGACACTTTTCCTGACTGGTTACGGAACGAGGAGCTGTTCGCTGAGATACTGATATGATCAGCCAAAATACCCAGAGCCGAACTTTTAGTATGTCATTAGCAAATGTACTAGGCCACTTAGCCTGGGAAATGAAGGAAAAGTAACCCTATCGGACAAGAGGAGGTGATGGAGGGCGCAAGAATGTACTGTCATGCAGCTTTAGTCGACCATTGTTCAAGAGTCTCGGCAAGGCAAAAGAGCTGTTCTTCTGTTTTGTGTTTGGAGGGAGCTTTGACGCGTTCAATGGCCCGAGGTTCGGAAATAGTGCGAGGAAGCGAACAAGGAGTCGCAAATTAAAATCGACTTTTCGAACAAGGGCCCATCCTTGTCTCACAAATTAGTTAATAATTGGTTCAAGGGAGTGTTCGTGCTTACTCTCGTGCTTGATGAGGTCGTGTGAAGGGCCTTTTTTTCCCTTTTTTGAGACTGGCAAGCCCAACTTGTTGAATTGGCGAGTTTTCCTCAAGATGTAACTTGCTTGACCATGGCAGCCAAGACGCCACTCGGGGATTTCTGGCCAGTTGTCAAGCGGCCGGCATTGAAGACTAAAGTCGTTAGCCTGAGCCCGTCGTCAACATCCTCGATCGTGATCCATGTTCACACTGCCAAAACGTGCGAAAGAGTTATCGATGGTGCATGAGAAGGGAACGTGCAATGCGGCATGATTGGCTATACAAAGTTAGCTGGGCCGCTAATCATCATCTCGCGGACGCAACTCACCCGTGTTAATTAAACCAAGTTGTTCGGCTGGGGTCTCGATGCGGTGCGATGGAGTTGAGGTTGCTGACGGCGCCCTTACATAAGACAACTCAGGGGGGGATCACCAGCCACCTCGTCGTGAAGCGAGTCAATCGTTGGAAGTTCCTTGACTCCAAGCCAGAAAAAAATAAAAATAAGAATGAAAAATAAAAAAAGACAACAGTCTATCAATGAAACGGTGTGCTTGGACGTGTTTCACTTGCCCACGCTAGAGGACGCCGTCGATATTGGCTATTGGCTATTGGCTCTGCATCTTAGACATTATGAAGGTGAACATTGACCCTGTTTTCTCTAATTGACCGTTATCCGGTACTGCATCATCTTCTCTGCTGATACATTATGCAGAGATTATAGGCCCTTAGGCTTGATTGTTGCCATAATAAAATGGTCTCTCTACCATACTACGATCTCCCCGAAAGAAACAGAAAACTCACATCCCAAAACACGATACTGATTCCTACACAGATCTTCAACAAACAAGAATGCAGCACTGGAAGAGACAAAGTGGCCTGCTGACACACATGCACAAATTAAGAGGCTATCACCGACATAAACTAAAGGGAATCCAGGAAACTTAGCTCGCCAATGCGACCTGTGGTCTTCGTTCTCGCCATACTCATGCGCATGTTCATTCCACCTTGCCATCTGTTACCAACGGCTTCGGATCACGGGTCATGCAATATAACTTTGGGAGAAACCGCACGGGTTAATGCCGTACACCATTTCTTATTTTTGGCAAAGAGTACACTCACCTTGCATACGGTCCCGTTGTCATTGCAGTCCATATTCCCCACAAACTTAAACCCCAGACGCTCATAGATTTTGAGGTTGGGCTCGGCCTTAGAGCTCTCCAAATTACACTTCATACCTTCTTTGTCAGCCAAATCTGTGACCACTTGCACCAGTTTCTTCCCTATTCCTTTGCCGTGCATTCCTGGTAGGACCGCAAGGATGTTGCAATGGTAATATCCTTGCGGATCAGTCCAGAACTTCCGTGTCGCATCCAACTGGGACTCTTTCCAGATCCAATACCGGTGAAGCAGGAGCCCCCCACGCCCCTTGAACTGAAGATTGGTAACAAATTGGCGAACGCTCAGAAGCCAATCTTGAACGCGATAACTCAGGCTATCCGTTTGTGGAATGAGCCACATAGATACTCCGACCACACGGTACGAGGGAGACTTTTCGGAAACATTTTTGTCGTTGCTTTGATCGATTCTTTCTCTAGCAACATAGAACAGGCCATTGGTCATGCCCCAGAGACATCGGTTTCTTAAAGACGCAGTGTTTCTTTCCTTGGAAAACTATGTGGTTTTTAATAATAACAGCCCAGAGTTCATCTGGCCGCGGGCGAAGGAACACCTCGGCCGCGAAAGACGCACAAAGTGTCAGTGCTAATTTATATTGTGCATTGGGATGGGACAAGGGAATGGCCGAACGCTCGAAGTCAATTCGGACAGCAGCAAATGCAACTTCGACGTTAGTTGAAAGCTGCGAGGACACATACCTGCTTAGCGTCAAACACCCAACGGAAATACGGATCATCCTCGAATGCCTTTTGAATGCACTCAACTGCGCCAGGGATGTCTTCTAGAGTCAGACGGCTTATTTCAATCGACATGACGTGAGGATTGCACGTAAGTTTCTTTCGTGGAACAGGCTCGATGAAATTGTGATCACGGGTCGTCCGACAATAATGATAACGGCTTGTAGCAGTGTAAGGTGATACTACTATTACTCGGGGGCCTCAGAAAAAGATTCAATGCAATGGCAAAAAGGGTTGAGAGGTTGCAATCCAACATCAATGTTGATATTGCTCGAAAGCTTTCTTAAACAATATCAAGAGTCGACGGAGGATGAAGAGGTAGCGGTACGCTTTGTCAAACGTCCGACGCAACGAGCAAGTAAATTGTGTGAAACTCGCGGATAGAGATTATCGCGACCTTCTAGATTGCGAAGATCTTCGGAGTCAGTGTCTAGAATGTATCCAAAATTTCGCTCAATCACTCAAGGCAGCGGAAGACGATCCTTTTATATTCCACGCCACTAGATTTTCAAAGGAAAAAAAACAATGTTGCTTTCAGCACGCTTCCCATTCCCTACTTGAGATAAGCCTCCCCGTTCTGGTTTCGTCCAGACGTCCAGAGCCGTTCATCTTCAGCTTCTTGCAACCTTGGCTCTTAATTTCCATTTGTCACTTGATCGCTCGGCCCCTCTTGATCACGACGCTGGCTCACATGGTGCGCAGTAGCCCATAGGCCGCTCTGTCGCCAGTGATGTCGCTGTTCGTGAACGTCAAGGCGGCGACCGGTTTGGACCAATCGGATGGGCGGACAGGAGCCCAGCCAAAAAAGATGCGAGTCAGGTGACGTTCTTGGCGGTCCCGGGGGCCACTGACCAATCACACTCGCGCTTGACTCGGTTCGGTCTCCGCCCGTGTTTCTCCGCAAGCTTATGGCCGAAACACTCCGAACTGCAGCTTGCCGATCGTCGGCATTCCTTTGAATCACTCTACAGTTTCACCAGCTCGACCCTGAGTCGCCTCTCTCATCGCAGGTCCAAGTGCTGCTGAGAGCCCCAAACGTATCCCCGTGACTCTCCCATACTCCCCGTCGCACGGACGTTCATGGAGGGATTCTTATCCTGATGAGCTCCAAGCACTTGGTAGACGTCTTGGTTAAGTTCAGGGCGTTCAGTACTCCCCACACTAATTCCACAATTAAATCTCCACTAAAGGCGGGGAAGACCACGGACGTGCACGACTTTTGTAGTCGAGGTAATGTGTTCCGCGACAAGCTGCTCGTCCTGGAAAGTACAAGCGTAGCAATCGAAAGGTATTTTACCTACCGCTTCTCCGTCCAAACGGATTCATTCTCCTTTTCTTTACTTTTTCCAGCATGGTCGCACACAAGGTGGAATGTTCTTTACACGTGCTATAAGTTGAATTCTCTTTGGGGCGGCTTTGAGTCGCTGCACGACTTGTGGCAGTCATTTGTGAGGAATCAACTTCTTCTCTAGGCTAAAAGCTATGGAGATTGCGGTCTTTGACCTGCATAACATCCATGAGGTCATCGAATTCCTTCATTTTCCATGATTTTCCTTTTTTTTTTTTTCAACTTTGTGCTCTTTTCTTTTCCCTGCAGTGGAAAACTTGTGGAGTTTACCAGACAAGAAGTGATATCTGAATCGTGCACTGGTGATCAAATTGTTTTTATCAACATTGCTGTTACTAAATACTTTCTGTCTTCAAGCTTTTCCAACTTGAAGCATTCAATGACCCGAGCCATGTATTCACAAAAAAACCACAAGGGGGAGGCAATTTTACTCGCTTTGTTGCTTGTTTACTGGCTTCAGATTCTAAATTGACAATTGCACTGAAGGCAAAAGCCACATTCTACATTGTTTAACCTTTGGCAACTCCATTAACAGAGGTAGCTCCTTTCGGCATAATGTATCAACTGCTGTGCGAAAGCTGTCAATGTAGGATATTGATGGTTTCCAAAATGTGCAAAAGGACCACGCTGGTTTACGATAAGAAACGGCATCATTTTGCTCCCGCTCATTGTTCAGTGCTGCCTTTTGACATATCCACAGACACGCCCCGAGAGGATAAGGGCCATATATTAGACCTGGCCAAATTGTTAAAACGGATTCAGAATAAAGGTGCCTAGAGTAACGCGATCCTTTTGTTAGGCTGTCGCTAGGGGTGGTGGAATGGAGAATTTTCCGACTCCCAATCTGACATCGACCTCACGATCCTTTGTTTTTCGCGCCTCTATTAACTAGTTGGCGACAGTACCCGCTATAGCATGATTTATGCTGTTGGCTTTATTAGTTTCATCTCTAAGCCTCCATACTCGGAAATGGAAGCCTCGGAGTCTCAATTGCGGCAAGGCTCAATCCCACTACTCCCCCGAACTAGGGCTTCTTTTGGTCAGTTAGTTAGTTAGCGCAATGCCCGTTTTATTAATGTCCAGATGTAATATTACCCATTTGTTTGGACTATAAATCATTTACTGGTGGCGAGTAACTTTCAATCTTTCATCAAGTGGATGTGGAAGGGAGCGATAAAAGGTCGAGAGCCTAGCGTTTAGGCCAACAATAGCACTTAGGGCTAGGCGTGCGCAGCCCTCCCCCTCCGTGATCTCCGGGCACGAAGGCCCCTAAGATGACCACCAACATTTACTTGAAGCCGAAATGAACATTTTGCAGGTTGGTACTCGGTAGGAAGATTCGCAATCAGACCTTGTAGGTACCCTATCTCTGCTGTTTTACAAAAACGAGGAGGAATTAAAGATTAATCCCGTCATTATTCATTAGGACGCTCCTGAGTTCAAAACAAGCGGAGTTTGCATCCTCGCCTGGCCGACAGAAGACGATAGTAGTTCCTCATGAACAAAGAAGCTGTTCATGTCTCAGTGTCTTTCGGGCAGCTCGTCGCTATTTACGGGTATAAACCCCACAACTAACTAACTACTAACTACTAGTTAACTACCTCTCTCTTCGGAGCCAGAGAGAAGGCCATGCTGCAATGCCTCCTAAAATTTCTCAAACCCCGCCTCTTGGTCACGACGGACCTAGCAATTTGACGCATAGGCATAGCCCCCAGATTCTAGCGTCATCTCAATGGTCAGGCAGCGAAGCTTTCGGTAACCGTTAATAGTGCCTCGAAGTGAAGCTTTTCCCAAGCAGCAGCCTCTTGGCGATACCACACCACACAGACGGGGGCTTGGATGTGCTGGTGAATCTTGGCCAGCTGCATCCACGATCGCCAGCATTGACCATTAACGATTATCACTGGTGTGCGTTAGTGCTGGGAGGGCACCAAAGGGAGCCAATTGGAGTCAGTCCTATTATTGCGTCTCAGATTGACTTTCCGTTCAATCAAAAGCAATAGACAACCTTGACTCAAGACTCCCAAATTGACAAGAATTCCGATCATGGGCCCTGGCCACTTCCAACAATCAGTCTGGATTTGATGCTGCTTTAACTACCCATAACCCGGCCGTGTGGTACACAAGCGAAGACTGCGTTGATTGACTTGTTGATTGGAATGCATGTCTTAAAAGAGCGAATTGGTACCCTGCAATGTTCCCATTATTAACAACACCCCTTTTTTTTTTTCCATTTCCCGCTTGCAAAGGCCGTGACCACGCCTCTGTGGACGAAAATATCATGTTTCTTTGCTCAACAACTTGTATCCTGATTGGAGTCGGGCCGGCGTGTGCTAACAACCAGAATGCGAGCAGAATAACCTCAGACAACAGGGTTAATCCTCATAACGCGACATAGGGATAAGATGAGGTTGATTAGTACTATTGTTGTTGTCGTTGCTTCTGCTGCTGCTGGTGCGATTGCTGCTGGTGTGCCGGCATGCGCAGTAAGAAACTCCTCCAAAAAACACCCGCCTTCTCGGATTCACGTTGCTGATGGAGGAGCTATTAGGACAGTTGTTTCCAGACCGCTGTAAACAAACACGCTTGCTCCAAGTGGCTGGCGGATCCCAACTGCTGCCAAAGCGAATCCTTTCACTCCGATATTTCAAACTGTCTTTCGAATAGCTGTTCCGACAGTGATGGTTCCGAGGCCTGGGATACTCTCAGAGAGAAGTGTAAATCGGTTGATGGACCGGATCTTCCAGAATACTCTATAGTGACGGCAGTTACCACGGAGAGCACCCCATCTACAACGAGTCCTAAAGCGGAGAGCATCCCATCTCCAACGAACTCTGAAATGACGATCCTCCGAATTCCAACAAGCTCTGAAATGGAGAGCACCCCATCTACAACGAGTCCTAAAGCGGAGAGCATCCCATCTCCAACGAACTCTGAAATGACGATCCTCCGAATTCCAACAAGCTCTGAAATGGAGAGCACCCCATCTACAACGAGCTCTGAAACGGAGAGCACCCCATCTACAGCGAGCTCTGAAACGGAGAGCACCCCATCCATAACGAGCTCTGAAATGGAGAGCATCACGCCCACAACATCCTCCTCCGATACTACAAAAGTATCCGAAGCCATTTCTACTACCACTTCATTTTCTCTAACCGCCGTTAATCGTCCAACTTTCTTGCGTAATCAACCCACTCCATCCGCTTCCTCGACAACAGCCGAAGGGTTGCCAAGCGATAACGGTCTTTCCACCGGCGCAATTGTTGCGATTTGTGTCGTTGTGCCACTAGTTGTTATAGGGGCGTTAATTGTAATCTTAATGTGTCTTCGAAAACGAAGGAAGAAAAATAATGATGACAATGATGCCAATCCAGAAGCGCTGCATCCGGACGGGCCAGACGACGACGCACTGGAAACAAAAAGATACTCTCCGGCAGCAATTTATGAAATCGGCGGCACAGAAATTGGTAGAAAAGAAAATAATTATCTTGAGCTCGAAGCACCCGGCGTACCTAGACTTGAGGGCGACTCCTTCGCCACTCCGAGAATCTCTCTATCAGAAGCAGGCTCCACAACAATCGCCAATTCTAATGTCCCGCAATTTGGTGAAATCGATCCAGACAGAATCTCCTTCGTCAGCTCCACCAGACGCGAGCGAGTCGGCAGCAGTTCACAGCTCTTCAAACCTGACCAACCTACAAATAGAGACTCAGGAGGCCCCTTAGAGTCAATGTTAAACCAGCGCGGACCAGCCCGAATACCCGATCCCTCCTCGTCACGCCTCCCCTCAGAGGTCGACACGCCAACTAGTCAATTATCGGACCCGGGTAGCGAAATAAACCGCCTACTAGAAAGTCTAGCGGCGGTGGTACAGCGAAGAAAAGCTCGAGCATCTCAATTTCAAATGCTGCAGGCGGAGGAGATGGCGATGAGAGCAGAGGAAACGGCAATATTAGAGCAGCTGAGAAAAAAGGCTGCCATGATGCCGGATGGGAGAGGATCGCCGCGGTCGTCTCAAGATACAAAGGAATAAAAGCTTTATCCCCTTGATGGCATTGTGGAGGAGCGTTGAAATACTACTTTCCTTTCTCTATTTCATAGGAACAGTTTATGCGCCAAATCCTATGCCTCTGGGAAAGCCGTCGATGGTGTACGTAGGAGCGTATTCACCCATTATACTAGTCTCCATTATTTCCTCTAGGTGAAGGATGTCACTGCAAACATCCTAGCTGCCGCCCAAATAACCACCTTGTTTCGTTATTCGTGCAGATAATTGATTTTTTTTTGGCAGACATACAACTCTCTGGCGGTGCATGTGTATATATACCCCTTATAATTGTCCAGGCTTCTCTATCATCGTTGTCATTGCTATTCTCATACAATTGCAACGGGAAGTCATGCCTCCATCGCGTCGATCAACGCATCCAATAGCACTCGGAACATGTTGACATAAAAATAGACGTGACTGAACCGAAGAAAACTATACCAATCTTCTCGCCATCTTCCTGTTTTTTTACGGCCAAATTCTTCGGAAAGCTCCGGCTTGCTTTGGTCATGAATTGGACATAATCGTCTCCTCAATTCTCCCCTTTCCTTTCCCAACAATACCAGGCTTCTTGGTGTTCTGGCGCACATCCATTTACGGCTTATAGCCAGAAAGATGTCCATAAAGTTCCAATAGTGTTTTGGGCAATTTTACCTAGAGAGATCGAGTTAAAGCTAGCGAACTACTGCAAGCTAGCTAGTTTTAATTAATTGTGCGTCCTAATAATCGGCGCGAGCTAGTTAGGGGTTCGTTGACAGCAGTAG
This sequence comes from Amauroascus verrucosus, assembly GCA_001430935.1. Lineage (NCBI taxonomy): Eukaryota > Fungi > Ascomycota > Eurotiomycetes > Onygenales > Onygenaceae > Amauroascus > Amauroascus verrucosus. Next base: position 173,779 of record LJPJ01000106.1, read on the forward strand.
TTAATTAGAACACTGTTCTCGAAAATGTTTATAGAAGTCAACAAAGCACAGCTAGTCCCGTATAGAGTATCTAGCGCCCACAAAGAATGTAATTAGTATATCGGAGGCGTATGCTTTCAGCTAGCAATATGTGTAAGAAGGTAATTCTTGTTTTTACGGTGGGTCATTTCCGAAGTTTCGAATATATAAATCATCCCACGGAATAGTTATAATGGGCTATATAGACGCGCCTACATACACCCGACTTGGGATTTTTGATTAAAAGGAATGACCAGGGAAACTAACAGTAATTCCCAGCACGCCACACACGTCGAGAATAAAGAAAGGAGAAAAAGCCCGGAATGTGGAAAATATCACTCGTGTAAATGAGACCCCATGGATGTAGATCTGCATTTGTAAATGCACACACCGTCCACCCGAAGCTCTAGGCCAGCCTGGGCCTCGGGAAAGCCCTAACACGCTTTCCAGCTTCAATGTTTCTCTTTGATGAAGGTCTCTTTCCGAATTCAGCGATGAGGTGAGGAGGCCCAGGAATTGTGTATATGTTGATTATTTCTTTATTCCCCAGCTCGGCGCGATGGTTAGCCGCAATGCGATAGGCTCCTCTGATGTTATCGAGTCCACTCAAGGCTAAGTACGCCTCCTTCATCTCATTTGACGCACCATGATAGTAGAACCTTGCCGGGATGTCCTCCTTAATGTTTATCTTTTGGTGCGCTTGTTTCATTATTGAGATCGCATCTTTATTTTTCGAGACATGATCACGTATCAGCCAGCGTAGTTCACCAGCTTCATTTCCCGCAACTTCCTTCCATGAGGACCATGCAGAGTCAGACCATGAGACGCGCCTCGATGCAGAGCTCTTATCATTTCCCCTCATATTATACTCTGCTATGATGGCACGGTCTTTTTTGCTGTAAGAATTCCTGTACACCTCCATCTTACTATCTTTATTTACCAGTATATGTTGAGCACATTCGGTCCTTTTAAATCCAGTAATGTCTTCAACCTCCTTGGAGAAGATATTTGCAACGTCGTTGCTGTGTCTATCGTAACTTTTCGCCCAATCCCGAGGCGCCAAATCTGCTTGCTTTGCCGAGAGCACCTGATCTAGCCACTCTTTTGATCTTTGGCCAGAGGTCTTGAAGTAATTCCAGTCCCCCACGGGCTGTCCGTTCGCTTTTGGAATACCCTTAGGTTCTGCGATTCGAGGTGCAGCTTTCCCGACCTGGACCCCTTCGTTTGGATTTGCAATTGCGCCGCCGTAATTGCCACCCACCGGGTGACCTCCGTCCCCTTTACCTTTACCGCTTCCTAGTTTTCCGCCCCCGGGTGGGCGGCCTGGTGGATGACCACCACCACCACCAACAATACTAGCGCGCACATTCTTCGAGATTGCAAGGTGTGGAGCCTGAATTCTATGGTCAAGAGGGCTTCTGAGTGACCTCCTGGCTTCACCATACCGTGATACTAATTGGTTGTTAAGATGAGAAATTCATATTAGGTGCGGAAAGAGGGACCTTGCTTATCATGGCCTTGGTCAATTTCACCGATGTGAGTGGGTAGCCCAACGGGTTTGATCCCGGGTATAGCCCTAGCTTCCAAAAGGATAAGGGCTATCAAGAACGATCTTACTCCTGAATAAAAACGCATTGCGGTCATTAGCTCGAATAAGCAAGTGAAACGTTAGTCTTCAAATGTCTTTTTGCCAACAACTACCATACGATCATGACTTGAGAGTATAGCGCAAGGCAATGTATTTGAAGCCTTGAGCTGTCAGGCCCTTCTTTTCCTTAGAGCAGTTTGACGGAGAAAGTTTCCTGTAATTCGGCCAAAATAGGCTCTCATATGCCCCTTGTGTGATCAAAGCGGTTTGACAGTTTCTGACCGTCCGGGGTAAAACAAAGCGACGGCCTGACCTCGAATAGCAAACTCCTTCAAGCGTTAAACGCGCGACAGGAAACTCTCATAGCCGTATCCTCTGAAACCGTTTGACTATTGCATTACCCTACTTCATTGTAGCGCATTTATTATGTAAATCTCGTGTTCATCCTTTTCAGAAAGGGTTACTTTCGTGAGGCCATTGTCCAGTGAAAGAAGAGCCCTTGTTTCTTTGAGAAAGCAGCAAGAACTTTGCGGTTAGGTTCATGTGGGACAATTGTTCGTTGGCAATCCATGCTCGCATCCCATCATCGAAATCGGCCAGTTGCCTAGACAAAGTGCCGTGTAAAACTGGATTACGGCAAATGCTCCGAGAGTGAAGCTGAGTCGTATATCCAGCCTCCAAATCGTTTACCAAAGAGTAAGGAAAGAAATGTGACACGTTCGGCCGTACTTCTGTAAAGGTTAGATCAGTGAAGGTCAGGTAGCGAGGGAATAGAACAGAGATATAAAACGAGTAGCTCCGAATGAAACCATACAAAACATGGAAACAAAAGCAAGTAGCGGCCGAACCTCGTACATGCATATGTTCATATGACTCGGGGAATGATTGAAAGGAATCACTGGCCATGGCAGAGGAATTGAACCTGAGGTATGTAACAGGAGATAAACCGTTCCGCAGTTCTTTGGATTTCCTTCAAATGATCAGAAGCAGCCCTAGGCGTGTGAAGATGTACCGGCAGCATGGAATAGACCCCATTGAAACCATCTAAATTGTATTGGAGTGGAGGAAGGCTGGGGCCAGAAACAGCGGCGTACGATGCTGTATCCAGTCTGAGCCATGGGGAGAGCGGTATCTTGCTTGGTCGATGTTGTAGTCAAGTTAGCCATGTATGGAGTACCTAGCAACAAGAGGCGTTTTGAGGTAACTAACTTACCAAGGCACTGGATCGTCTACTGTCCAACGTCGCGCTTCAATCCCAAAGTGTGAAACCTCGTCTCGCCACAGAGAGAGGGGGGGAGAGAGATCTACCAAAGCACGAAGCTTTTCAGGGTGGTTTTGTCTCCTCAATTGTCAGTTTCGGGATTAATATGCTTCCTAGTGTCACACATGAAAACGAGCCTTCCCCTATTTCGAGGACTGTCTCCGAAGCTTGAGGAGGAGGGTGAGGGTATCAGTGGTAGTTCGGAAGACACTTGTTGGACACGGCGTTTAGAATCCTCGAAGGCGAACCATGTCAGATGCGGTTTCAAATCTCAATGACCAACTAACTATAGCCCGGTTATCACCAAGTGACTATACGCACTCCCTTTGATCAAACAGTTAGTCTAACTTCGGAGAAGTTGGAATCAATTCTCTGGCATTTACCCCTGGTGTGCACTCAATGCTTCAGAGTCCCTTTTCAAACTGTATACCATATTGTCTATATCCTTGATGATCTGGATGCCCCCTATATAGTGTCTAGTAGCTGCCCTTGCTTCCACACTCACCCGGTAGATGAGTCAATCCTACTGAGCGATTTCATTCCCAATAGCCTCCTGTGATTATTTTAATTCCTGCTTTTGTTCGTCAAACTTTTCAAGTCTTAGCTGGTCCCAATGTTGCTTCCTGCGGCGAATTTCTCGATCAACACCACGGCGACAGCGTCTCCAGTTGCCCGCGGAATAGGTAGAATTCTCGGGGAAGCTGCGGGCTGGATACTTGGGCTAGGAATGATCGGTATGAGCATACCAGGGATGATAAAAGAAAAAGAAAGAGAAAAGGTCGGAACCCAGGTTAGAATTGGCATAGGAATGTTGAAAGAATCGCAAAATAGTGGCGGTCATGTCCCCGGCGTTACTGTGTGGGATGTGAACGGCCGGCGCTTGGGCATCGCACATGGAAGCTCGAAGAAGTATGTTTACAACGGCAGCCCGCACGAAATGCTTGTTGAACACGGGAGGAAAATTGGCACACCACTACCGGAGTATATTGCAATAACCACTGGTGGTGATAATGCTATTTGTATTGCGTATATTACGATCAGCTACTATGAAACTAAGCTCGGCTGGACGGGAGACGTTGGCGCGGTCTGCGAATCGGACTGGTATCCTACAAACACGCTGCTCAAGGATACCCAAGGTGGCCGTGAGGTAGAGCATAGGCCAAAGTGTGTATGGATCGACCGGGACGGGACTAATGGGTTCCTGTTCCAAGGGTTTTCCATGCATATCACCGACTTCGACATTTCTGGAGAAGGCCGCAGACAACAATACATCCAATATCCAGATACGATGTGCAGCAGGCCACGTTTCCACATGTACAAAGCTATCAAAACAGAAGATGATATCTACGTATTTGATCCGCCCCTCAAGTATGGGCCTGGTAATGTGGATGAGGATATAAGAAAGGTCATGGTGGGAGGCAAGTTAACAGGCAGCAGGCGGCCCCTAAAGGCCCGAGGGGACGATTACTACAGAATACCCCGGGCTGTGCCTATCACACCCCGCGAGCAGAGGCTGCGGTCAAAGGTTATGAGGGATGTGCTGGTCGTGAGCAACTGGTGGCAGCATAGGGCGGAGGAGCTCTGTCGAAGTCAGACCTCGGTTGGACCCGACTTTGCTTCTCTGAGTGATGGCATGTTTTGCGACATGGAACGTAAGGAGCTTTGGCCGCTGTGCCACAACGGTACAGTGACGCACGCTTGCTTTGATGTCTCGACCAAAACTATGAGAGGCGGAGGGATTGGGGCCCGAGACTCGATCTCTGGGCGCATGATCCCGGAAAAGTCATATTCAAGCGTGCAAAACTGGGGGGCATAAATTGAAGAAATTAACACTTTTGGGACTTACTAACTATACCGTTAGCTTCTTTGCGATATTAGTAGATCGTTCAAGCCGATAGGCAGCGTATGCGCACAGGCAGCAGTGTTAAGGATTCATTCGGTTGAATATCTTATGTTTGTTAGCTCCTTAGGGTCATTCTCGAGATTAATAGTTCCCAGTTAAATAGTAGTTAATGGCTTTTGAGTAGTCATCGTTGTTTAATTGATAAACCCCAGATCCTAACCCTATTACCGCTTTCGTCTTTCGCTTTTCAAGTCCACGCATGCCCGATCTAGGGTTAAACATCCGGTGACAGGTTGCGCTCGTTGGAAGTCTTGTTGCTCCTTTTGATTTTGACTCTCCCTTCCCTGTATTCTTACAGACATATTAGACACACCAATCACTGCCAATGATGATAATAATTTGCGACCCTCAGTGATATAATCATTACCATGTTGCTATCCCGCCGCCCGCACAACATGCCACCGGAGGATTCTCCACTCAGGTGCTAACTCCGCTAGTTCGGACGGCGCTTCCGGTGGTACGTCTGACACCGCTGCAGGAGAAGGCTGAGGGGCTCTCAGGTAATTAGGAGGTCAGCAAAGGGTCAAGCCTTGCACCCTCTGCGTCATCAACACAACCTCTACCGGATCGCCCGTCCTCGGAAATCCTGCGGAGCTTGCCATATAACGACGGAGGGGCCCGAGATCGCGGCCTGGTGAGCAAGGTGAAAGATTTCGATGTGGCTTTTATCGTGGACGGGATTGCCGGAAACTTCAAATGCAAAACCAAGTCTATTGTGAATTTAACTATAGACGATACCATCGCCACTGGCGGAGGCGAGACGCGAACGCAGCTTTAGAGCAGCAATATCATGTCCGTAGTTACTACACACCGGATGAGTAGGCATTTCCATATTCAAATTTCGTAGGTAACTTAAAAAGCCTGTTCTTTGTCGTCTTTAAACCACTCATCCTCCAACAACTCCGCAGCTGCCGGCCTATCCCTCCAGTCCATCATCATGATTTTCCCAGTGAACTCCTCATCCTCCTTGCAGATTTCTCTATTGGTTATCATTCTAAATGGTGTTGTTTGAGACTTTGGGATCTCCTGCATGATCCACAGTATAGCCCTTTTAGCATCTGGACTGGCAACTTCTTCATATTTGCCTGGCCATGGACCGAAGTAACGGAACTGCTGCTTCAAAACTTCCAAGTTATACTCTTCATGGCCGTAGGGTACGGATTTTGGGTCGAATCTCAGTTGCTGTATTCCAGGGTGTTTCCATGATCATTTCCGGGCTACGCCACATTGGCGCCCCCATTGGCGTGCCTGACCTTGCCTTGCCCACTCTGAGTCTGCACAATATGTGCCACCAAGATCAGCAAGCTGGATGTCAGAGAACCGTACGTCATTCTCAGCTTCATTGCCCCGGTAGTTCACCAAGACATTGTCTGGTTTGATATCTGCAGGTCCAGCCTTAGCGAGAATCACATTGGAGGACTCAATAGCGCTTGTCTAATTTACCAATGTGAACATATCCATCTCCATGGAGCACCATCAGTGCCTTGAGAATTCGCCTTGAGACATATTTCAACTCTTTTCAGTTCAGAAGTGCATTTTTCAATGCGCTGAGTAGGTCATCGTCAAGGTATTTTAAGACTATGATAGCCGGTTTGGGCGGGTCTTCGATCTCATCAATCAATGCTCGTAAGTAGGGGGTCTTGCCCTGAAAATGCCTGAGAACTTTTCGTTCATTTTTCACGCGTAGATGGCCATGGACGTCTTTTATCACGACTGTCTCCTCAAGTTTGTTCCTATAATACGGACTTAGCATGCTTCAAACAATGGATTTTAGGCACTCACTTTGCAAACTAAACCGTGTCCTGAATTTGTTTTGTGACGATATGGTTCCCCAATCTGCCTCGTATGGTTTGTCCCAGCCGAAGAAGAGGGGGCGACATTGTTGCCAGAGAAAGGAGAGGGAAACGTCCTTGTCATTTGAAAGCGAAGGATCCCAACAGCTGCCAAGCTTAAAGCTGAGTTGGAATGCAGGAGGAGCATGGGAATACAATACGAGCTGCAAGCCACTCAGTTTTGGGAATAAGTAACTATAGTCTTTAAATTACAGGTAACACTCACCGATAGCACACAGAATTATTTCTCGTCATGGGAGTTGCAAAGAGTAAGCTCTTAGCACAAGAAGAGTATTATCGGCCAGTGAGCAAACGGAGACAGAAGGCATGAACACAGCTGATGACAGCTCTCTTTCGCAGGGCATATGTGATGGTGGAATGCCGCCAAACATAGTTACTCCTACTAAGTATCGATATCTCAACATCGAGCTGACAGGGTCATGGCTCGCTTCGCGATTCAGAAAGGTCGTTTCCGTTCCTTGGCTGGTTCCCAAACTCACGATCCTTGACGTTTTAGCTCCTTTCATGACTTTAAAAAGCGCAGAAGCCCAGCCGTGCATCTCTCACGCTCGCATGCTCTTTCAATGTCTAATCTCATGTTTTCTCCCTTGTTTAGAAGAGCGGGCTCTGATGTCGGCTGAAGTCCATGCACAACAACAATGCGGAATCCCCCACCGGAAGTCGTAGATTCCTGGCCGAAGCCAAACTATGTGAATCCAGATTTTCAGGGCCCCCAGCTGGCCATTACTGGGATCATGTTGGCTACCATATCAATGATAGTGGTCGTACCGCGAATGTACGTACGATTCTGGATGAAACGATCGGCTGGCTGGGACGATAGGCTCATGATAGCTGTCATGGTATGCTTGATTCTATGTCATTAGGCCTATGTCTTCGCACTGATCTCGGGCTTTTGCGTGCTATATAACTATGCCATCGAGTTCACTAACCATTTTTCCTCTGTTCAGCCTCTTGTAATTGGTACCACGGCTCTGACCATTCTTGCCACTAAATATGGATGGGGTCAGTCTTGCCGAGTGATTTACTCTCTCATTTCTCCTTCCAATGTACGCTGCAGTGCAGAACTGCTTTTTCTCGCTTAGTTCTGAGCCGAATGCATTCAGGAACACACGTTTGGGACAATAAACAGGAATGGCTGAGACCGTCTAGGATAGTAAGCATGTATATCGCCCTCTGAATGCTTGTCACAATCTAATTGTATTCGGCAGGCTAGTTGGACGAGCCAGTTCCTTTATATCACTATCATGACGCTCCTAAAGTGCTCAATTCTTGCATCATACCTTCGATTTTTCATTATGGGATCGTCCAGAGTCATCACGTATGTGATGATAGGTGTTATGGTAGCCTGGTGGATAAGTATGTACCGTATACCCTAGAATCCCCCACCGTCGACGTAACTCTAGGAGTCTACTTGCTAATAATATTTCTTGTCTAGCATATGCTTTCACCTTGTTCTTCAATTGCAAGTAAGCATAATTTCATCCTACGAAGTGAATTGGGCCCGATGAATCGGATTTTGACCTGCTAACGAACGAATTTCTTCCCAGGCCTTTCTGGAATTATTGGGAATTCGGCCCAGATTCTAAATGCATCAATGAGCTGGCCAAATTACTGTCTTCATCGGTCACAAATCTATTCACAGATCTCATCGTGCTCATACTCCCCATTCGGACTCTGTGGACTCTACGCCTTCCCATCCGAGATAAAACTGTACTGGTTATCTTAATGAGTCTGGGGATGATGTATGTTAACCATTAAACCTCTTAAACCTTTTTTATACTTCTCCCGCCTTTTATCCTGTAACTTCATTCTAATGCTAATAACTTTCTTCGGTCTGCCTTAGTGCTTGCGTTGCGTCTGCTATCAAAACTCGCATTATTTACAAATCTATCGCACTAACATACGATGTACCATGTGAGCAATTGTTTCATCCTCCCCGCAGCCTACCACCACTCAAGGCTACCTACTACCCATGGCTAACCAAGTTGACCCTAGGGGAAGGATATAACGTTTGGCTATGGTGCTGTGTTGAAGTCAACCTCGCTGTCATCTCAGCGTCAGTACCGATCCTTCGTCCGTTTATACAAAAATATCTCCCATTTCTGGGGTTCAGCTCTTCACATCGATTGGACCACCAGGGTATTGGAGGAGTTCACAAAACTTGATTCCATTCCGCGGATTGTCAAGCGATCATGCGCATAGCCCATTTAACTGACACCCTCGGATTGGCTCCATGCCCTACAGAAATGACAAAAGCTCTTCACCCGGGGGGACAACCATTTCTTCCTTGCGATGACCAGGCAAGCAAGAAGTAACAACTGTCTACAAATGCCTCTTAGCGTTCCTAAGGAGGATTCGAAAAAAATAGTCCATTGTTTAAATTTCCATTTCTCATACCCGCCTCAGTTCGCGGATAGGCTGCTCGAGTCCACCTCCGCATAAAATTCAGGCAAAACTAAAACGATATCTCTCCCTAGGACTAATATAATGGTTTCATCTGGTGGAGGACTCCATTACTTCTCAAACACCCTGATGATGATGATGATCATATGCCCAATCGCAGTTTGTTGATTAGATTAAATTCTCTATTTCCATGGGAACCATCAGTGCGATAGCTATTGCTTTGCAAAACAGGCTTAGCCAAGCTATGAAACAGCCAGGAAAGCTACATCTATCGAACTACGAAGTAAAAAAAGGAGAGAAAACGACAAGACGTTAATATGTACCTAATGTAGCTTGGACAAATCCAGGCTGCCTGATATTCTTTCCTCAAACTTCTTCCAAAGGATGTGATATGTTATATACAGTCTAGTTATGCATATCATCAATCACGTATATACGTAGTCAAATTCGTTCCCGGTCATGTCAAAAAATTGCCAAAATGCAAGATAATGAAGGAAAACGAAACATCATAATGCCGTTATTGGAAAACCCGTTTCCCAAATTCTTTTTTTTAAAACAAAAATGCCAGAGTAAAAAACGAATTACCATCACGCAACTCAAGCATTTCACCGGAAAGGGGTAAAAGAATAAAAGAAAAGGAAAACACCCACTCCGCCGTCTTTCATGGTACTAGAGAAGAGAAAGTTTGGGAAAGGGAAAGAGCTCGGTGGGTTTTGGGGAACAAGAAACAGAGCATACATATTCCACAATTGTTAACATCACGCCTTCCCATGCAGATCCCAACCGGCCTTTATAGAAAAAATTCAACAAAGATAAAAAAAAAAAACCTCGCTATACCCTCTGAATGCAGGTATGTAAAAGTATCGTAAAAAAGAAAGGTCCGGAAAAAAACCAAAAAAGAAAAAGGTCCAAAGGTCGTGAAGAAAGGATAGAAGCAGAAAAAGGGCTGAAGGACGGTTTCAAAAAGGAGGGGGGGAGGATGAAAATTCTCTCAATCAGCAATCGCATCGACCCTAACAAGCTCCCTAGGTATCTCTATACTCCTATGCACCCGTCCACCGGGCGTCAGGGGAATGTCCACCCTCGCGTTCCCGCGCGTGTTCTCATCATATTCCTGCTCTAGCCGCTCAAAGTAATCGATGAGTCCGTCGCTAGAGTCAGGTATTACTGCCGCATAGTCGGGAGGCGGAGTCATTAGTGGAGGCGGAGGAGGGAGGTCTTCGAATGGAGGCGGTGCGAATGACGGGATGCGGATGAGGTGTATAGGTCGGGTGGGAGCGTCTGAGGGGTTGGTATGGTTTCTATTATGATTGGCGATGGTGTGGGCTTGTTGGGGACGAGTGATGCTGCTGCCGCTGCTGCTGCTGTTGGAGGCAAATGAAGATTGTGGTGGTAGTGGTTGTGGCGGCATGAAGGATGGGTCGTTGGACATGCTGAGAAGCATGCTGAGTTCGCTTAGGCCAGAGGAATTGGTTCGGGACTGAGTTCTGCTGGTCGGTTGAGCGCCCGGGCAGCCGCATTCGTATTCCTCAGAGGGGAAGGACGAGGGAGAGGTGTATGATGGGAGGTAGATGTTGGACTGGGTTGCTAGGCAGGAGAGAATGTGAAATGGTGAATCGATGGAGATTTCAAAGTGCCGACGCTTCTTGGGGTAGGCGTCGTCGGGTTTCGACAAACGAAGAACAATCTATATAGTGTCAAAAAGATATTCCTCGATAGCAGTGAATTGCTTGATAAGAAAAAAAAAATAACAACTCACCTTGATCCAATGATTTATCTCAATGTTCTCATACGTCGTATCACAATGCAATCGCTGTGATGGGTCCTTATCCTTCATGAGTGGACATGTCGGAAGCTGTACATCGAATTCCATCTCCGTTGGGCCGGCACCGAAATCACTTTCGAGATTACCAAGTAGACTTGTGCCGCGCGGGTTGACAATCTCCTCGCCATGAGCTGCGGCCGCCCGGTTATCCCAAGAAATTCCACCACCAGCAGTGACTCGAATACGACTTCCCGGATAGGTACTAACACTGGCGGAATCTGCACGCTTCTCGAAAAGCAGCAGCTGCCTACTGCTATCCAGGCGATGTGCTCTTTTGCCCGAAGTCCACTGCTGGATCGACTCAGTCACATACACCTTGATGCGATGGCATGCGACTTTGGCTAGCGGCGTGAGCTTGAACGCGATAGGAATCTTGGCTCCCAAGGGAAACGACTTCCCAGATATGACGATATCATAGTGAAGCTGGTCTTCCCATGTACGCGAGATTGCAATGGGTTCAACTTGTTCCAACGACCCCTGGGGAGGAGTTCGGACGAAAAGTACTTCCTTGGTACCAAGGAGATTGGGCCGGAACACGCCCGCTCGCTCAACACTCACATCTAACCAGTACTTGACCGAGGCATAATCAGTCTTGATAGTTTCAGGGAGTCTCGAGTCAATGGGAAGTTCGAAGTTGTAGATATAATCGCCAGGACGGAACGTTTTATATCCTTTCTGAGCGATACTCTGGCCGCTACTGGCCGATTCACCTTTGACGAAGCTTCGCGATGGTGTATGCTGAAGAGATAGTCTCTTGAGCTCCTTTGATGTTCGATCCAGGCTCGTAGAGGACCCCGATTTGGGCAAGATATCAATAGCTGCGATACTCAAACCCTCCTTGCCTGTGTGGCTCAACTGGACAACATCTGCACCATAACCAGTCTCGGCACTTTCAAACTGAGCATTGAAGAAGGGCCATGTATGTGTCATGAGGCTATGGTCGTCGTGGTACTGACCTTTCTTACCAGGCACGCCTACAAAGGGGTAAAACTGATTAGCATGAGCTGAAATAAACAAGCGTTGCTGAAGGTTTTTGATTGCTTACCTTCTGGCCAGGCTGAATTTACAACACCCTTGAATGTCAGATATACCTTTTTAATCTTGGTTGACTTTGTGATGTTTATATGCAGGCGACCTCTCAACATGGATGTCTTGGATGCATCTCGCGCCTCATAACCTTCCAGAAAGATGACAGGCTCCGCCTGGGAAACTGAGACGGTGATCCCATTACCCGAGGCGACCAGCTTCTCATTAGCCAGCGTTGGAAGGGCAGAAGTCGCCTCGGACGCCACAGAGGACCGACGAGAGTCCTGTTGATGAAGGCGCTCACGGAGGACCTGGGCACGGCTCTGACCCTCGTAATTGACCCTCATTTCCTCACTCGCATGCACGGAAGACGGCTCACTGGTTCTAGAGGAGGATTCTGGCTTCGGACTACTTGTCCTTTTGCGGCGTTTGTGCTTGGAAGGTGAGGAGGTTGCGGGATGGGAGAGTCGGAGGAGAAATCGTTTCGCGTTATCTCGTTGCAACGCCAGATTTACGAGGCTTGCTGCGGGGCTAATGTATTTGGGAATTGTATAAGAAGCTTGCGGAGAGAAAATAAAAAAAGACGGGGGAGTTTGTGGGCACGGGGGTGGCTATTTTAACGGAGAGATTCACCTTATATGACGTGCGAGCGACTGGAGGTCATATAGATTGAACATGGGGCTCCATACAACGTTTTTTTGGTCAGATGCGTTTTTATAAGGAATTAATGACGACGCTATGACTCGCAACGCCTATCGAAATCTCCGAGAAAACAACACACGCAGAGAGAGAGAGAGGGAGAGATGGAGAAGGAGAAGGAGAAATGCCGGGGGCGTCAAAAAAGATAGACCTAGAATGAGGTATAAGCTACACGTAAAATGCGCCACCTTAGCATCATAACAGCAAAAGTATATCCCGAAAAAAGTGAGTTTTTAAGGTATACTTTTGGGCTTTTTCGGTTTGCCTTTTCTTCTTCCCTTTATCTTTTCAGCGAGAAGGAGGGCAAGAAGGGTAAAAGCCAAAATAGAATTCCGCCAAAAGAAAACGGGCGAGAAACAAGCAGAGTTGGAACCAGAAAACGGGCGTGGAAAAAGAAGTAGAAGCTGGGATAAAAGCCTCGATGTGATTCTGCGCTTGACGTAATAGCCAACCTTTTTCTCCGACAAGACAGCGGAACCTTTTCCTGAAGAAAGCCAGAGACCGAGGAAAAAAGAGAATTTTAAGGAATCCAATCCAAGAAAAGGGTAAGGGAGAGACAGAGAGAGTTGAGGAATCAATCAAATCAGATCAAAAACAAAAAGAAAAAAAAAAAAAAAAATTAACCAACTCACCTTATTCTTCTTTCTTTTTTCCCTTCCACTCACTCTTCTTTCAGTTGAAACTACGGCCGAAAAATATGATGTCAATGGCCCTAAGCAAAAGGGAAATCAAGACCGAGCTAGGGGTTCTCCTCTATTTCAGCCGCTAGTCAATGAGTTAACTAGTTAACAAAAGCTTGGAGTTCGTGAATTCGATGCTTGTAACCGCCGCGAAGCTAAGCGCAGAGATGATTCCTTCCAACCGTCCTCCTCCTCTTGCCAAGCTGTCAATCCACGCGTCACAAGAAGAATTGAAAGACAAAAAAAAAAGATAAAAAAGAGTTGAAGATCAATTCGGGTCTGGCCGAGATGAATATACAAGCAAAGCTAAAAAGGTTAGTTAATCATATAAGTTGTGAGGAGGCGAATAAAAGAGTATTTTTTTTTAAAAAAAAAACTGACAAAAAGGAAAAAAAAAAAAATATAAGTAGGAAATCTAATTCCCTTTGTATTTATCTCCTTTTTTCTTCTTTCTTCTTTTTCTTTCCTTTACGCTTTTTCCTTTTCTTCTTCCACATGTGCCTTTTGCGTGTTTTGCCCATCCGGCGTGTCCCGCGGAACCGCCCTTGAAACTCAATCTACTGGGCGTTGTTGGCGGTTCCATTGGCTCCAACGTGGCCAGCGGCCCCTTCTCCGGAGTGAAGGACACGAGACCAATCTTTTCCTTACTTTTTCTTTACCAGGGAAATTCATGCCTGTCTCGTTGGAGGGGGTTTAGCCGGGCCATCACAGTGAGGGGAAGGCAGGATTTATGAAGGTAGAACTAACTCCGTGGACAATGGCCCCCTTGACTGGTTGTAGAGCTGGTATATACATATATATAACCGAAATTTTAAAGTAACTAGTCGTTCTCATGCCTATGATCAAGGTAAAACACGTAGCCTCAAAGCCTGCAAGGCCGGTCGGCCGCGGAGATGATCATCGACTTTTCTCCGCCTCATCCTTCCAACAGTCCACATCGGGATCACATATATGGAGCAATACGAGCACTTCAACGCAAAAAGCAGATTCTGGATCTCTACAAGGGTCATTCGGCTTTCCTTTTTCTCCCGCCGTCTTCTCCCAATTCATTCAGCGAGTATTATCAGACTAGCTTATGCTGCTGCAGGTATTCCATAAAGTCATTTGAACCATGAATAGTCTAATTCTCCATTGTCAGTACCGTGGAGCAGGTCATTTGCCTCCCCAATGTCTGCAGAAACGATGAACAGATCCTCAAACGTCGATTCTCCTAGCCCAGCATCTTCCATTGGTATATCCGTCCTTCCTGCCTCCTGCGCTTGACTCGCCGACACATCGCCCAGATTTACTGTGCTGTTCTCTAGGGGACTAGACGCCGCAGTATCCTTCTTCGAGTCGGACAATTCTATGATCCCTTCATCGGTGCCGGCATTCGCATAATTTTCCAACTCAGGTAGAAGTGATTCAAATGCTCCACCAATATCTATCTCGGACTCAACTGGCGGTGGCTGCTCCTCGGGTGCGGCTATGCCCGTCGTCTGCTCGGTACTGTCGATATTCGTTGGAGCATTTTCGTCACTCTCCTCTTTTACGGGTGGAACGACAGGTTCTCTTTCCTCAGAAGGCACCGATGGAAACACCGGAGCTGTTGCGGGGAGCGCGAGTCCTCCATCGGCGGTGGTATTAGGAAGGGGTAAAGTGGACGTGGGGTTCTGACTTGTAGTCGAGTCGGGCGGTGCGGTCTGTATGTTTGCTATCGATGGTTGTACAGTCGGCAGCGTGGGCGACGCCGGAACCTCTAGCTTCGGGTCCAACTGATTTTGTTCATTGCTGTCTTTCATCTGTACATCCTTCGGTTTCTCCTCAAGAGACATGATTGGCGGCTTGGAACCGCGCAAAGTCGCCTTTCTCGAGATAACAGCTTCATAGTCCTTTTCAAGGAAGGCCTTGGCAATGAACTGTAGCTAGTTAGTCGGCGATACATTGACGATGACTTTAATTTCCTTAAAAAAAAAGAAAAGAAAAGAAAAGAAAGAAAGAAAGAAAGAAAAATTGCAGATAATCGGCTGATTTAATAGGGTAAGAACAGGCTAAAGGGGTCACTTTGATCAAAGCGGGAATGTAAATCACATACAAGCTGCTCGGATAGGTTATCCAGTGCTGACTGATACTGCTCATGTACTGCGGGGAAGTTTCTCTTCAACTGGGACCGGGAGTGAGGTGAGCCGCACGAGCGAAAGAATCGACCTGTTTCGATTAACTGTTTTGGCGTATTACTGTCAGATCCATGATGATCAAAAGCAGAACGAAACGCTGGGAAAGGTAGCAGACCGTTTGGTTGACCATGGCGGTCAACGATTCCAAGGATTCATCGTATGCCTGTATGGGTGCAGCCATTTTTGCTTGGACTGAGGTGGGTTGAACCGGGGAGTTAGCTAGGGAGGAGAAGGGGAGGGGAGAAGGAATGGAGAAATCGAAAGGAACTATATCGGTCAGATTATATTATACATGTGTGTGGTCAGTGATTGCTACTTTGGAGAACAGAGCAAGGGTCCTGTAGTTGTTGCTGTTGTGGGATGCTAACCAACCCTGGTGCATTGCTGGTTGGGGAAGAACATTGGAATTGATGGTTTTGGAGGGAAGAACGAAGCGGTCCAGAACAATGACACCACCAAAGCGGGATAGCGTGCCAAGTCCAACTGAGCTCGGGAAGCTTTGCAAGGCCAGTTCCCCATCCGGCGAATGACTAATCGGATTTCCGAGGAGGCTAGTCCAAGAGAGGCTAGCCTTCAGAGTATATGGCCAATGGCGAGCCAGAGCCAAGCCTGTCCCTCCCTGTTCGGGCAAGGTCGCACAGACATAGGCTGTTTGTGAAAAGTTGCTGCTTTTACGCCTGAATGCTGGAGGGTTGTTTGTTTTTTGGTGCTTCCCTTTCCCCCCAGGCTTGTTTTGCTGCTGTTGCTGTTGTTGCTTACCTTTTTGCTCTCTTTGCTGCCTTTTTTTTTTTGCTATCTCCCATCTCGAATCACATTCACACCCCCCCCAAGCCCACCCACCACCTTCCTCCTCCTCCTCCTCCTCCTCACACCAAAATCCCGCCCCCCCCATCAACAAGCATTTATTTTCCTATTTGCCGATTGTTATTCTCCCTCCTTCTCCCTCCTTTACTAATCTGTTTTTATCATATATATTTCGTCTGTTCTGCATTCGTCCCACCTTTTCCTGTTCATGTTAGCAAGTCTTGTTTTCGTGGCTTGTTAGCTTCATTCGACTGGATTGTTTTTCTCGTTTTCTTTTTTTTCCTTTCCCACCTCTTTTCTCTTCTTTCTCATCCCTAACCCCATTCTTCCTCTTTCCCTCACGCCACACCTCGTTGTCTTATCCAGCTTCTTCTCTCTTCGTCGTTGGCATTCTCTTTTGTCCGTCCGTCCCTTCGATTTGCGTTGCTCCGCCATCCTGTCTTCCTACTTTCATCACTACTTTTTATTTTATTTTATTTTATTTTTTTTGGAAGACCCTTGTTTTCGAGCTTCTTTCGACTCGTCAAACCTCGTCTCTCTGTCTCTGCATCGCGGAATTAGGCGCCTGGCATTCTTCGTGATTGCTTTTCTACTTCTTTCCGCTCGCCTCCCTCTTATTAGCGAATTTCCCTATCCGTTCCTAACGTCTCCGATGCTCTTTCAACCTGTTCTGTGCCCCAAAAAAAGTCTTCGTTAGCTGTAGCGCGGTGTGCAATCGGATCGAGTTGCGTCTGCTTGGCTAGTCATTAAAAAGTCAACACAAAACTCATCAACGCACCAATTATCGAGTCAGCTGCGCCCTTTTTTTCTTTTTCCCTTCTCAGCAATCCTCTAGTACATTCCCGCTTGGAACCAGTTGTCCGTGCGTACATCTTCCTCCCGCCACCATTGAGTGACCATCCGTCCAGCGGTAGTGACAGACCTTGTCTCACCAGTAGTAACTCTTCAACCTCTGCCATCGTTTCGAAGCACCCTGGTCAATTCCAAAGCAGAGATACGATCTCCTCCTGTGTTCTTCAAGACGGTTGAGTAAATCTGCCACACTCTCTAATTGAGTCGTCCTTTTTTTTCTCTTTTCTTTCGTCTTCGTCCTTCGACACAATGACCGAGAACGCCCCACCAGCCACCTCTTCGTCCCTTCCTCCGCCTCCGCAGGCTTCTGCAGGCGCTCCCGGCCAGCAGCAGTTTGACAATCCTCAGGGCAACGGCCAGGGAAATCCTTCACACATGCCTCCGCCGCCGCTTCCCCCCGTCGTCATTCCCCAGAACACCAACCCAATTCCCACTGCCATTACCTCCCCGATGTCTGGCAACATGATGTCACCGACCAGCGCTGGTGGTTACGTGCGTCGAGCTGCCCCGGAGCCAAACAAGCGTGCGCTGTATGTTGGTGGCCTCGACCCACGTGTGACCGAGGATATTCTGAGACAGATTTTTGAAACAACTGGCCATGTGCAGAGCGTGAAGATTATCCCCGACAAAAACGTAAGTGAATTCATACTTGCCTGATTTAGGTTCTTTGTTTGCTTGTACGCCAAACTTGGACCTTTTCTTGTTCTTTTTCTTTTGTTGGCGCTTAACTACATCCTACCTAATGTACCCATGACCCTTCCCCCCCGCTCCCCCCCCAAGCTCTTTCTTCCTCCTTTCCGCACCATCATCACCTCCTCACCGCCCTTCAGCTCATCTTCTTCCCACACAAGGACTGCTACTGATCGATGTAACCTAGTTTCAGAGTAAGGGATTGAACTACGGCTTTGTCGAATACGACGATCCAGGAGCGGCTGAACGCGCAATGCAGACTCTCAACGGCCGTCGCGTCCACCAGTCTGTACGTGGCTTACTCTATCCCACCAACCCCCTCTTGCTTTACCTTTCTAACCATTGGGTTATCGCTATAGGAAATTCGTGTCAATTGGGCATACCAGTCCAACAACACCAACAAGGAGGACACTTCTAATCACTTCCATATATTCGTTGGCGACCTTAGTAATGAGGTAAACGATGAGGTCTTGCTGCAAGCCTTCTCTGCCTTTGGATCCGTCTCAGAAGCTCGTGTTATGTGGGATATGAAGACTGGCCGCTCCCGTGGTTATGGCTTCGTTGCTTTTCGCGAGCGTGGTGATGCAGAAAAGGCCCTGAGCTCAATGGATGGTGAATGGTTGGGCTCTCGTGCCATACGTTGCAATTGGGCCAACCAGAAGGGTCAGCCCTCGATTTCGCAGCAACAGGCGATGGCCGCCATGGGCATGACGCCAACTACTCCTTTTGGTCATCATCATTTCCCTACCCATGGTGTCCAAAGCTATGACATGGTCGTTCAGCAAACTCCCCAGTGGCAGACAACGTGCTATGTTGGGAACTTGACGCCTTATACTACACAAAATGACCTTGTCCCGCTGTTCCAGAACTTTGGCTACGTTGTTGAAACTCGGTTCCAAGCCGATCGTGGTTTCGCGTTTGTGAAGATGGATACTCACGAGAATGCGGCCATGGCTATCTGCCAACTCAATGGATACAACGTTAATGGTCGCCCATTGAAGTGCAGCGTAAGTCCTTTGTACTTCTTGTTTTTTAACCTTTTTTTTCTTTTTTAAACAAAAAGTCCATATGACGTTGGAGTCATTGAAGTGCTAATTTAGTTTCTTACTTACAGTGGGGCAAAGACCGCCCGCCGACTGGCCAATTTGACTATTCTCCTCAACAAGGCGCTAACCCAGCCTTTAATTCCGGTACCTCCCCATATTTCCCCCAATACGGTGGTCCTGGTGGGCCTATGACCCCTCAAGGTCGGTAGCCAAAATAAAACTGGAACTGGCACCATCGTTGGTGAATGTCTCAACTAACAATTTTCTGCAAACAGGACCGAATTCTGCTGGTCGTGGCTGGGACCAATCTGGCGCGAACTTTGGGCCCGGCATGCCTGGTCAAGGCTATGGTCAGGTCCCTGGGGGTGCTGCAGGGTACGGCCGTGGCCAAAGCAATCCAGCTTCCGGATGGGCTCAGCCAAATGCTGGCAATTTCGGCAACGGTTTTGGTGGCTACCAGGGTTAATTGCCCTGAGATGCCGGAACTAACTGTACTTTCCAGTGACCCCATCTTCAATTACTCTTTGCCCAGGGTTGTCGTTTCTAATCAGTTCAATTCCCATTTTGATGACCTCCTGTCACTGGCCTTTCTTACCCATGTTCTCTCCCAATATTCAATAAGTATCTGTTTCAGCCCGTATAACGATATTTCCTGATTAAGATTTCCCCAAAGCATTTTTTTTTCAGATTGCTACATCCAAGTGGGCTTTTGCAAGGGTTTTTCATTCTGCTTTCAATGTTCCGTTTAGTATTGACCGTTTTCGAATGAAATTCTCTTTCTGTCTAATTAAACGAACAATACCCCTTGGATTTATTCGATTTCATTATGCAGATTGTTCTCGAAATCTCTTCCTATAGCTTGCTGTTTCCAAGATGCCATGCGTTCTTCATACTGGGAATTTGGTGCAATAATGATCCTTTTTTTTCTCTCTCTGGCTCTTTTTATTATTTTTTCTATGAACTCCCCGTCCGAAGATTGATTGAAAAGCGAAAAAAGTATTTTATGATTTCTGAGTTACGATGAAGTGCTTTCGACTGGATACGACCCTCTCAACTTTGATTATCCGTTATTGAAATTTTTCTTCCAAATGCTTCGCATGGTTGATTGGCTGTGTAGCGTATGACTCTTTTTCCTAACTACCTATTTCTTCCATGGTGTACGAAGTATTTCCCCTACTCATTCTGCGATATTCAGCAACGGGTATTGCATAGCTTGGCTTCTTTTCGCCCTTCGATGTGCGTGTACTGCTATATCATTTTTGTTTGAAAATTGTTTCTCTTTGCTCCAGAGGAATAATGATCAGTTTTCTTCAACCAGTCAGGCAATTAGATAATTTTGTGGACCAGAATGAATTCTCAGGTCAGCTGTTCTTTTCCAACCCGCTTCTGATCCTCTAAATGACGTGATTCCTGATTTTTTTAGACGAATTTTCCCGTGAGTTTGTTTTTGCAAGGATAGGCGCCCAAACATAGGCGAATTGCAGTCAAATGAACATCCCTACAGTTTTTCAAATATTCTTGTACTCTCTGTTACTGTCATAAATGCCTCCCGAGCAAGTTGGAAGGTAGGCAGCTACGCCCGAGGTTGGTAGCTATAGCTTGCCGTCTGGAATGGTTCACTATCATATCCCTAGAAAGTAGGCCTTTGTTGCGTTCGTTTTCGCTCCCGTGCGAGGCCCTAGACTTCTTCAAGTCAGTGGAGAATGATATCCGATTCAGTGAGTGCAGCGAGTGACCCCTCTTCGACTTACTATAGGCTGCAGCGGAAGGCAGGCAAGACCAGGTTAAACTGAAGTTAGCTGCTGGGTATGGGATTTCTGGAAACTGCAGTATGGGTCATTTTATAGCTTGTGGTGATACTGTGGCCGGTCGCACACACATACACAATTGGAGCTGTATTTGAGTTTCATAAGAAAAATGAAAGAATTAGTTGGCTTCATTCCGTATCTCCTGTAACTACATAATGCTTGTGTTGGTTTTTGCCGCTTTTCAGGGGCGTTTAGCCGCTGACAAACGCGCTAGTTAACTAACGTAAGCTATCACCT